>OY986437.1:148473128-148860628 GCA_963920525.1 Dichetophora obliterata | reverse complement strand
TAATATAATATAATATAATATAATATAATATAATATAATATATATAATATAATATAATATAATATAATATAATATAATATAATATAATATAATATAATATAATATAATATAATATAATATAATATAATATAATATAATATAATATAATATAATATAATATAATATAATATAATATAATATAATATAATAATTTCTATACATCTTTTTCATAATATATAATAAATCTTTAAATTTAATTAAGATAGTTTAATTTACATTTCATGTTTGGGTTGTTTACATTTTCCATATTTTAAATTCAGTTAACAATTCGCTTATATACTTTGTGAGACCCAAATTGTGTAACGATTTGAGTCCTCACACATTACCACAAAGCAACAATAACCTTATCATCAACAGCCAAAAATCGGCGGCAGCTATAGCTACAGCAGCAATAAGGATCCCCTCAGGTTTGGGTTGTCACCTGAGCTGGGTAAGCATCTTCGAATTAAAAGAAAATTTTTGTTTAGAATCAAAAGAAAAAAAAATTGTTAAACTAATGAAAAAAAAAATATTCTGTAAATTATACTAGCTGTAACACTAGTTAGCTACTGTTCAGATAAGGAGTTCGGTTTTTTTGTAAAATTTTTAGATATGTTAAATTGAAAACTTCACGATACGTCAAGTATTTGTCAGAGCTTTAAGTAAATTCAATGTTGTTACTGGTCTTTTTGGCTTCGAAGTTGAAGTATTGAGCCTTTGTTTTTACTTTTATTTTTATCTTTTTACTTTATAAAATAAAAATTAAGCAGAGCAAGAAGTACTAGTGGCAATTTTTTTATCATTGCTTTATTAATATTGCAACTATTTGCTTAAGTTTCTTTATTTTAAGAACTGTGTGGATTTTATTTGCAAGGAAGTAAATTAATTTGCTTTACCCCAATTAACTTTATAATTTTATTTGCTGTTAGTAAAGTAAGTCAATCTTGAAACACTTTCCACCTCTTGGTTATGGATATTCATTACGAGGAAATCTATTGTTTTGTTTAAAGTTTTTGGGACTTATTTATCAAATAGTTTCTTGATTGAGCCTCCTCAAATAACTAAATTGAATTAAAAATAGTATTTAAAATTATCGAGTAGTTGAATTATATTTTGTCTAACTATTCTATAAAAATAACTCTAAAAGTGCATTTACATTTTAGAGCATCTTCCTATAAATTTGAGACATTTTTTTTTTTGAGTTTCAAAACCAATCGGAAATAAAACCAATCGGCAATAAAACTAAACGGAAATAAAACCAAACCAAAATAAAACCGATTTAAAGCAAAAATAAACAAGAATAAAACTAATATAAATGGAGATAACTTAAACTAAAAACAATTTCAGCGTAAACTAAATTCAAATAAAACTAAGTTAAAAACAAAAACGGGAATTTTATTCAAAATTAAAACATAATTTTGAGCAAAAACGGAAAGATAATTTTATTCATAAACTAAAACATAAAAAGAAAAGAAGTAAGAAAACTAAATATAATTTAATCGAATACTAAAACGGAATTTAGTCAAAAAAAAAAATCTTATTGTAAAACCAGAAACGGAAATTTAACTCAACACT
Organism: Dichetophora obliterata; assembly: GCA_963920525.1. Classification (NCBI taxonomy): domain Eukaryota; kingdom Metazoa; phylum Arthropoda; class Insecta; order Diptera; family Sciomyzidae; genus Dichetophora; species Dichetophora obliterata. The sequence goes on along the minus strand of OY986437.1, from coordinate 148,859,035 downwards.
GAAGCTATAACATAAGATGATCCAAAACTAAAATATAATGTAGTCTAATGAAAAAAAAAAAAAAAGAGAACTCAATCCCAAAACTAAAATATAGATTTATGGTATCGTAGTATAGGGTGAATAGATCTAAGAAGATAATCTAACCTAATACTATATTTGATAATGAATTTAAGCTACATTCTTTAATTTTTTTTATTCTTAAAGTTCAGCTTTGCCTAGAAATATCCTGGGAAAACCTTGTTTAATATGTCCAAATATTTTTATTGTAAATTGATAATGATTCGCAAATTATTTTTTTCTTGCTTTACTTCCTTTTATCTTGATATATTCTCGAATCTTGATGTTTAACTTCAATTTAGAGAAAACAAATGTTTGTCTACTAGAATAGTTTTAGCAATTTATTTAAGAGTAAGCTGTCATTTTGTAAATTTAAAAGGTTCACTAATAAAAGTGTGTGCTTAAGTTTAAAAATAAACATGAGTAGTTAATATAAAAGGCGTAGGTGGCGTAGACTAAAAAGGCGTTCGGCGTAAGTATCTTTTAGCTTTGGGGTGATTTTATAAGATGGACAGTAAGATCACCAAGGTTGGCATTTAGCCATTCGTGGGTGGGCAGTCAGAGCCGATGGAACAACACATCGGCTCGCAAAAACGACCAGGAGCTGACGGTCATTTCGCTCTAGGTAACTAACCAGGAGCCGTTAAGGTTTTCTTCGGTTTTTTTCGGTTTTTTTTCATTTTTCTCGTCGTCTGGTTTTGACTAAATATTAGTCACAGCCAGTTTTTGGGATATTAGACTGGTACGATTTTTATTTATGTCTTTCAGTGCTGCTAGTTTTCGCTTGGCAAGAACCACCCCATATCCGACGAATAATAGCCGCGCATAAGCAAGCGTACCAGCGCAGCCAACAAGCTAGCAGGAAGTTGATCAGTGTCAGAGGCACTGATTACTTTGCAGGTGAACATGACACGATCTACCGGCCAAACGAAATTTCATTCAATGACACAGTAGAAAAATTCAAGGTTATGTTTGGTCAAAAGCAATCGTTGTTTAACAACCGTTTTAATTATTTTCAAATTATTAAAAACGAGGCAGAAGATTATGTATCATACATTGCAAAAGTGAACAGGCATTGCGAAAGTTTTCAATTAGACAAATTTACAAAAGATAATCTTAAATGTTTAATTATTGTTAGCGGCCTGCAAGCTTCAAAAGATGCAAATTTTCGGAATGAAATTCTAAAAATGATGGATGAAGAAAAAAATGAAAATCCAGTAACTCTTGAAGTAGTTAACAAAGAAATTCATCGCACTCTGCAGCGTCAACAAGACAACAAAATGATTGGAAGCAGTCAATTAAAAACACAAGCTGTTCATACACAAAAACATCCTAACCATCAAAACCAGTACAAGCCGAAACCATCAGCTCAAGTGGACGCATCAAAAACGCCATCTACACCATGTTGGTTTTGCGGTGCCATGCATTTTTCTCGATTCTGCAAATTTTTAAAACGCAAGTGTAGTCAATGCGGTGTAACTGGACACAAGGATGGTTACTGCAATGTTAAAAAGAATATACTACTGAAAGAAAAATCTCAGCCAACAGCACAGCATACAGAACAGACAAATAGCAATTCAAATAAAAAGGCAGCTCAAACAAAAACAATTGAACACCAAATTGATTTTTCAAAGCATTGCAAACATGTACAAATATTTTTCAACAACATTAAAACAGTGTTTCAGCTGGACACAGCATCAGACATTTCGATTATTTCACAGCACGTTTGGTCAAAACTAAACAAACCAACTTTAACCAAAACCCGACACACAGCGAGAGATGCAAATCGTAATACAATTCAGTTCATCGGCGAATTCGTAGCAGAAATAAGATTTCGAGATGAGACAAGGAAAATGAAAGTTTTAGTCACTGCAGTTAATGATCTCAACATTGCTGGAACAGATTTTTTCGAAGAGTTTGGTCTTTAGGAAATTCCTATTAATTCATTTTGCAAATTAATCCAAATTCCGGTGGAAAAATCAACTCAAGTCGCAAAGTTAAAAGAAGAGTTTCCTCAAGTGTTTCGCATGGGCACTGTGAGAAAATCAAAATTCATCTCCCACTCAAACCAAATACAGTTCCAAAATTCTGTTCAAGAAGACCAATTCCATACTCAGTCTTATCTTCTGTAGAATCAGAACTAGACCGACTTGAAATGGCAGGAGTTATTTCACCTAGGCAGGAGTTATTTCAAGCGACACTTTTAATCAGATTCATTAATTTAATTCAAATCAATTTTATCATCAGATCTAATGCTCACTCATTTCAATCCAAATCTACCAACCATTGTTTCGGCAGATGCATCGATGCAAGGTCTGTGAGCACAGATTTCACACATCATGCCTAACGGTACATAAAAACCTGTGGTTCACGCATCTAGATCACTAACAGCAGCCGAGAAAAATTATGGTCAGATAAAAAAAGAAGCACTTGCGTTGGTTTTTGCTGTAAAAAAATTCCATCGCATGGTTTATGGTCGAAAATTTAGGCTCTAACCATGATGAAATACGTTTTCAACATCGAACATGTTAAAACAGAAAATTTCGGTAACGTTGACATGTTATCGCGACTTATACTATCGAAGCATCACGAGGATGAAGATTTTGTCATCGCATGCGCCACATAGGAATACAATATCAAAGCAGTACTGCAAGATAACATCAATTCACTTCCAGTCACTCATCACATGATCCAGCAATCTTCACAGAAGGACACTACCATACAGCAAGTCATGCATCACATTCAGTCATCATATCCAACAAAAGGTAAACATCTTAAAGATCAATCGTAGGGATTCCTTATCCATAGTGGACAACGTTTTGCTGGTAGGAGAGCGTATAGTTATTCCAGAAACTTTCAGGAAGCGAATTTTAAAAACGCTACATAGGGTCAACAGCGAATGAAAGCAATCGCGCCAAGCTATGTTTAGTGACCTAATTTCGACAACCACATCGAAGATTTTTGTTCGAGGATGTTCACAATGCCAGTGCAATGCAAAATCGACGGTTAAAACAACATTAAGTTCGTGGCCCATTGCAACAAAACCTATGCAGCGTATTCACATCGACTTCGCGGGACCCATCCGTTCAAAATATTATTTTTTTTTTTCTAAATTCTTCTAAAGCTTCTTTTTTATTAAATTAAAACAGATCCAGAGTCAACTCTTTCAAACCAACCAAGATGTTCACAACGTACTAGACGTCCATCAGTATGGCAGCAAGACTATATTCTTTCATCGTAACATGGGGGGATGTTGGGATAGGACACTTTTCATATAATCTTATAATCTGGCAACATGTTACCACAAGCGCACGCACACATTCTTAGATTTTATTCTATTGTATTTATTTTACTTCAGTTAATGATCAGTTAATGAACAGTTATTTGAAAAGCTAAGAATAAAGAAGTAAAGAGTTGAAGTTGTTAGCCTGAAGTGTGTAGCTGCGCATATTGTACTTTATTAATACTTTTGGTTTATATTGTTATTTAATTTAATAAACTATTTAAAACCAACTACTGCGTATCATTCAACCACCGGTCACAAAAATAAAATACAACTTTATGTGCTTCATTTCTTCTTTTTATATCATATCTACCTTAATCTAACCTAAAACGATTTGCTCCTTTCCGTCCGCAGTTTTTACTGTTGAATTAATTTTTTTGAAACGTTGCAACTTTAATAAAATCCTAACGAGCGAGATCAAAACCAATGCAGCTAATGCTTGTCCCAGTATCTAAGAGACCAAGCTCTGAAAAATTGATTATTAAAACAATATAGTAACTAAAGTATGCCATCATTACTTTTTCATTAAATAAATAAAATTGTGATTAAACTTTAAACAAAAAAAATTGGGTTGCATTATTTTCAAAATTTTAAAAGTTTATTTTTGTGTTAAAAAAATTTGAATACATTGATTTTTTTAAGTTAATACGTGGATACTTATTTTCTGAAGTGGATACATATGTGAACTTTTCATGGATATTTTTTTAGAATCGTCGCGGCACACTGATCTGAGGTGAACTCACGTACACAATAAATTCGTTACACCACAGTATATAAAAACCAAAAACAAAATAAAATCATATGTTTTTAAGTCACAAAATTTAAGTTTCCTATCTCATTAGTAAACAGCGGAAAATATGAAACTGCATATTTGTATTGAATGAGACCAAAACAATTTCGATGGCACAGATATGCGTCCCGAGCAATTCTATCTCGGAAAACATAACACAATTATTGCATATTGCTTATAAAATGCATATATGAAGTGCATATGCAAATTAAAAATTGCATATTATATGCATATGCAAAATTTATAGGGGTATTCACGATTTGGAACTCTTTCGGATCTCTTGTGCAAAAAAGCCCAATTTTTGTCAAAAAAGAGCTCTATAATAACAAAATACACGTGCTGTCAAAATTGCGCTTTTTTGCAAAAGAGCTCCGACTATTGCCTGGTGTTCTTTTGCTGAGCTCTTGAGCTCTTTTTTTGCACTTTGTAAATTGTGTAAAGTTATTGTACCAATATATTAAACTTATCCCGTAACACTGTGAATTTTAATTATTTTATTGATATTATTGAAGCATCTTATTTTGCTGATATTGCTGATATAACCATAATATAACCAGCAAAAATATAACAAACACGAAAAAAAATATCAAAAGCTTCCGTCGGTTTTTAATCATTATACAAATATTTGATACAACATGTTGCTTGAAAACTCATTTCCACATCACTAACTGTCAAAGCACTTTCATTTGATTTTGTCTGCATGAGGTGTGTTCACAGTTTGTAGCTCTTTTTACCAACAATTGCGCTTTTTTGCACAAGAGCTCTGAAAGAGCTCCAGATCGTGAATACCCCTTATGCAAGCCCATTTCATCGCTAATGTATGTTCGTAACTTCTATCATAAGGGGTCCTCAAATGATACTTCATGTCGGACGTACATGTAGTTCGATAAAATAACGGGACTTTTTTCGTTGCCCTCACATGACGGACATGTACATCCGCCTTGATTTTTTGCACACGAACGATACTACACGCTTAATGACTTGACAGTTCGGATGGATATTTAGTATCGTTTGAGGGGCCCTATAGACAAGTATGTTTTCAGAGGGTACAAGAGGGATGCCAGATGCGCTTTTTTTAACAGTACAGTACTGTTTTTTGGAAAATGTGCTGTTTTAAGAAATGCACACAAGACAGTACACAGAAGTACCGTTTTTTAATGTACAGTTTTTTTACTTTTTTTTTGTATAAATTTTACGTGTTGAAAATATTTTTGATTTTCTGAGTGCGAAAAAATCAGTCGTCAGTTTCCGACAGACGGAAACTCCACGAGAATGAAAATCGTACCAGATTTGCACCTGTAGGATGGAAAACACAAAACGCCAAAAACCTCGCAACAATTCTCGAAAGAAGGATACAAAAACCCGATTAAATTGTCGATAAATTCTGAAAAAAATCTATAAACCGGTTGCCCGCTGTTGCACCGTTGGCCTGTCTCTTGGGTCGATCTTCGATGATGATCGATCGCCCTGGGTCGATTGTATAACGACCGTAAGTAACATTAAGTATTTGTTATCTTTAGTACAAAAAAAAACGGTAAGTATAAAAATTATAATATGGGTAAGTATCAAAAAATGTTAAATTTGGTAAGTCTAAGAATCTTTTATCTTGGTAAGTATCAAATTCAATTAATTTTTTTCTATATTTGCTTAAATTTAAATTGTACGCGATTTACTTTAAATTTGGGTTAGTTTATATTGTAGGTCTAACGCGATTTAAATTTAATTTTATGTTAATTTTTATTGTCTTAGTTTTTAGTTATATTCGTTCTATCTAAATCCGGTTTTTATTTTAGAGTATTTTATATTTTACGATTTGTTTTAATTTAACCTTTTTTATTATAAGTCCTTTAGCTTACGTTATATTATTGCTTAAAGTTTTGCTTGTTGTATCTTTTAGTTCAATCTAGTTTTATCTTTTAGTTTTATGCTGGTTTAAATTTCTTTTGAATTCGTTTTAGTTTAAAATATTATAGTTTTTGTTGTAATTGAATTGATGGGAGTTTTAGTTATTCTTAGATTAAGCTGCGTTTCCTAGACTCAGAATTAGTTTTAGATTAAGTATAGCAATAAGCTAAGAGTAGAGTTCAGTTTAAGTATTTAAATATACTTAAACGTAATATACTTAAACGTATATTAAAAAGTATTTTAATATACTAAAATAAAGTATTTTAGTTTTAGATTAAATTATATGTATATTACTTTTCGTTTGAAGTGTCAATAAATTTTTAGTTAAATTTATTCTACTTCAGTTTAAGTTTAGGTTAGATTAATGTTTGGTTATAGAAAGGGTAGCTAGTATTTACGTCAAATTATATAATTATTGTTGTAGTTTTTTATTAATTATTTAAAGTAAATTGATAATGGACAAAAAATTTCCAAAATCGTATTTGGGAAGGTTGCTTAGAAGGACTAAATGAAGTGAATAAAAAGATTTCCCAGTTGGAATTATGTTGGTTGTAGAAAGGGAAGCTAGTATTTACGTCAAAGCTTGTATTTATTGTTGTAGCTTCTTATTAATTATTTAAAGTATATTGATAATGGACGAAAAATTTCGAAATCGTGTTTTGGGAAGGTTGCTTAGAAGGGCTAAATGAAGTGAATAAAAAGATTTCCCAGTTGGAATCCTGTTTCCTGTGGCTATGAAGTTGCTGTTGGTGGCTAGGGTTGTTCTGTGGTAATTGTTGTCGGAGATAATATGAGGCTATGGCTGATGATGGTGATGTACTATTGCAGTTGGAGATGATGTTGTTATTATTGTTGTTGATTGGTTGTTGTTATTGTAGACTGTTGTTGTTGTTATTGGTGAATATTGTTTTTGGGATATCACATTATTTTTAACGATTCCTCATTTTTTTTTGTTCAATTTTTGTTTCAATTTTTTTTCTCTTATAATTTTTGAGTTTTTATTTATCTCTCTATTTTTCACTACTTGCTTTTCTTCCAGTTTTAGTTTACTTTTCTTAAAAATTTTTCCGATTTTATACTTCTTTCTTAAATTTTCACATTGCTCTCTTCGTTTCAAATATTATCTTTCTCTTAATTTTAGTTAAATTTTCACTTAAATTTCTATATTAATTTTACTTTGCATACAAATTTTTTTTTTTCTGTTTAGTTTTCTCTTTCTTTCAACCTTTATTTTTAAGTTTCAATGTTTTACTATTCTTACTTTTTTTTGTTTTTCAGCCGAACTATTTTAAAATTTTTGTAGCTTAAGCTTCTTTTGTAGCTTAAGCTTCTTTTGTAGCTTAGCTTATTTAGTTTTCGATTTCATTATTTTTCTCTTAAATTTTATTTATTTTTCTCTATTTTTTTAAGTTTTCTATTCTTTTAATTTTCCTTAAAATTTTTCCACTTTCGTTAGTTTTGACAGTTTTCTATTTTACTACTTTAAGTTTTATTTAATTTTATATCTTCTGTGGTTCTTGGTTTTTCTAGTTTCTCACTCTTCACTTTTTTCTCGTTCTAATTTTTTCAGCTTATTTAATCTTTTTATTTCACAGTATTTATTTCTTTATTTTTCGGTTTTTCAGTTTTCATATTTTTTTACATTTTCTCACGTTGCTTAGGTTTCTTTAGTTATTTTTTCTAGTTTTCATTCTTCTCTTAGATTTTCTATTCTCTTTTCTTTCTCATTTTTGCTCTTCTTTTTCTATTTTACTTTTCATTGTTAGTTGTATATTCTCGTATTCTTTTTCGTTTTTACGTTTTTTCCGCTTTCTTATTATAGTTTCTAGTGCGATTTCAAGTAGTTTCTATATTTTGGTTAATTTTAGTTTACAGGGTTGTCCATATTCGAAGCGCCCATTTTATTTTTAAATAAATCAAATAAACCACAATTTTTTGTCTGCTATTCATAAATATCATTTAATTGGGTTCAAGTTAATTTGCTTACATTATTTCTTGAATATGATATCTCGTATATGGTCGCCATTGGCCTCTACGACATATTGTGCCCGTTTTGCAGCATTTTCCATGGTTTTCTTCAACATTTCGATGGGAATGGCGGTTATTTCTTGACGGATGTTGGTTTTCAGCTCTTCTAGGGTCTTTGGCTTGTTGACGTAAACCTTTGATTTCAAATAACCCCACAAAAAGAAGTCTGGAGGCGTTAAATCTGGTGATCTTGGCGGCCAATCGAAATCACCATTTTTTGACATCAAACGGCCAGGGAACAATTGCTTCAAAAAATCGATTGTAGTGCGGCTTGTGTGTGGTGACGCGCCATCTTGTTGAAACCAGTAGTGCCTGATACGCTTTCGACGAACGATTGGCATGAAAAAATTGTTTATCATATCGTGATAACGCTCCTGATTGACAGTAACTCTGTGGCCATTATCATCTTCGAAAAAGAACGGCCCAATGAGCATTTTAGCACAAACGCCGCACCAAACAGTGACTTTTGCATCGTGAAAAGGTACCTCTTGAATCTCTTGTGGATTTTCAGTGGCATAAATACGGCAATTTTGTTTGTTTACCGTTTTCTTGGAAGGCGCACTTTTCACTTTATTTATTTTTTTGAAAGCACGTTGAGTTTTCACTATTGACTTGTTTTGTTGAATGTAAATTTCAACAATTTTAGAGCGTTCGCGTGGCGTGTACTGTTCCATTGTAAACATTTGCTTGGAATGACGCTTCAAACGCGGTATGTCATTAGTCGATTTGGCATCACTGCGGAAAGTTACAGTGTTGCCAGATGGGTGCTTCGAATATGGACAACCCTGTATATTTCTTTGAATTTTTCTGATCTTTTAGCAACTGTTTTTTTTCTGACGTTTTCTTCGTTGTTTTTCTTTAATTTACACTCAGGTGAAGTAGGAGTAGCTGTGTACTATTCTTGTTGTTGGTGTAGTGGTATGGTGCAGCGTTGTAGTAGTCGGTGTTGGTGGCGCTGCCATACTGCGGTGAAACGTCAGCGGTGGTCTGGGTTTGGACCGCCGTTTCTGCGAAGACGAGACTGCTGTGGGTGCGTGCTACGTCCAGCGGTTGAAATGATAGCTTACCGGATGTTTCTGATGCTGACGATGTTTAAAAAGGCTGCCAACGGTGGTTGATCTTGCTGATACTGATTGTAGTACCGCTTCCGTTGAGATGTGGGCTGCCCCATGTCTCCCGATCCCAATTGTAGCTCTGAGTTTAGTATTTCGAGTGGTGCCTTGTAATGATCCCTGGCCAGTTCTTACAAAGTCATGTTTTGGCTGTGTGACTTTAGCAGTTTTTATTTCCCTAAATAAAAATATTTTAAAAGAATTCTTACTTTTCGGGACCGCTGTAAGACTTTGTAAGTCTTTTTCATTCACAACCTTCCCAGTTCAGTCCATTGCCCAGTTGGTTCCCGACTTTAGGGAGTTCTGTTTTTTTCTGAAAAACTATTTCAATTTAGTTTTAAAACTTAATACTGCTTACTCTTCCAACGTTTTTCTTAGTTCCTGTTTCCAATTTTTTTTCTTTTCCAGCTTTTTTCTTTTCACACACACTTTTTTTCTGTCTATTTTGTTAATGGCGAACCTCGGCGACAGCAACGCCTACCCAGGGTTGTATTTTTTCTCTGTAATTTTTTTTGTATTTTGGCAGTGTTGCCACTGTATTCTATAAGGGTGCGTTCGCATGGCCTTTTGGGGCTATTTACACCGTCAAACTCCGATGGTTGGCCAACTTTGCTCCTTTTCTCCAGTGAAACTGACCATCAATGTGTAGTAGGTACTGGTGGAGTTGGTGCGACGCTATTTCCGCTGATACCATTGGCTACCGATTCAAGCGCGTATCGAATCATGCCATTTTTCGAAACCGGTTTATGCACGCCGAAACCAAGTTTTCCCTTTTTGTTGGTGTTTATCCCTGTCAAGCACGTGGATGGCCATTTTGTTTGACCGAATCTTCTCGACCAAACATAGATGCCACATCTGAGTGCCAATAAATTTTCGCTCACTGCTACACTAGAGGGCGCAAGTTGAAATACCATTGCTATTCATGAAAAATATTACTCAGTAGATTCAGGTGCCCATGACAAAATTTACAATTTCAAGCTTGTTTTTAACACTCCGTACAAGGGCAAATAATTTTATCTGTTAAATTCCATATTTAATGAAAAAACTAACTGTATGCAGTTTTCTCTTTGTAATAGTCGGCCTTCGGCCGCTACTTAGGGACTACACCCCTCAGTAAGTCCAACGCCGGCATCGCTGTCTAGAGTATTTCTGGATAAAATTCTCGTTTATATAATAGGATTTCATATATTTTTTTTAAATTTGGCCTATATTTCATTTTTTATTTTGGGATTTGTTCCACATACTTCATAATTTGGGCACCACGAAATAGACCCCAAATAAAATAAGTTCCCCAAAAAAATGAATTAAACTCCAATAAAAGTTCATACATTTTTGGGTGTTATTTTATATGAAACAACTCCCAATTTAAGGGGGCTATTTCATAAATTTTGGATAGTTTTTTATTTTTACATAATGCATTATGTATGCAAATAAGCCCCAATGAAATTTTAGTTGGGTTTTATTTGATTTTTTTTTCTTATGCTTTATTTCATTCGGTTTGTGGGTTATTTCATTTCTTAAATTGGGGGATTATTTTATTATATTGGGGGGTTATTTCATTTTGCTTTATTTAGGTTATCAAAGAGTTGCTTACAATAAAATGAAATAAAAAAGAGGAATTAATTATAAATTTTTAATTAATTTTTTCTGTGAAAGGTGCATATAAAAACATGATTTTCCCTTGTACGAAATGTTGTTATCACCATTCCGTTTAAGGGCAGATTAAGATATTTTTAAGGTGTTTTTTACGATAAAATTATTGCCCTTGCACGGAAAGTGTGTATTTCAGGCATATTTTCCACTAAGTAGTCGCCTTCGGGCTTCTAAAAGATTCTTTTTCATGCGTTGATTTATTTCCTGTTGGTTCATAATTTTTTTATTATTTGTACCAGTCAAACATTTCACAAAATCATCCTTTTTTTAATACATGCAATAACAATAGAGTTCAGCTACTACAGCTTTTTCGCACTTTCTCCGCATTAGATCATCTTAAGAACCAGCCCAAATAACATTAAAACATCTCAATAAGGCCATTCACAGTTCGAATACGCTGGTATGCCATTTGTTCGATCTGCTAATTGTACGCCAATTTACGAAAGCGCATTTTGCTTTGCTGTTGTTTTGCATACAAATGCAAATACGCAGGCACGCGTAAATAAAAGCAGCCCTTGGACGTGTTTTGTGTACCTCGTATTTTTATGCTCTGTCTACAGCCGCATAATCACATACATCACAGGGTTGCACAATCTTTTTATACGACAGTCACATGGCGAGGTGCTCACAGTTTGAACAATAACAAATGCTATAAATACGATTTGTTAAAAGTACGCTCAAACCATGAATAGCCCTAATGATATCGATAAGAGCGGTCCAAAACAATCCAAAGTGAGAAAAATTTACCCACCATAATATGGGTTGGGCTCAGGGACAACACAAGACATAACAACTAACCATGCGTTTACACAGATCTAATCATACATTAGTTTTCAATCTACTTTTGAGTTGACCTTTCGATAAGTTAACATCAAAAAAGCTACAATTGTTAACAAAGGTACTCATGCGATGCAAAGGAGCAGTAGCCATATAATTTGTTCTGCTAAAAGGTAAGTAAATTAAATTGTTAGCATTTCTACTGCTTCTACGGTTAGTATTAAAATTTATAAGAGTTAGAAGTTCTGGTGAATCGAATACACCAGTTATGAGTTGGTGTAAATAGACGATATCTGCAGACTTCCTTCTCTCATTCAAAGATTGCATTTTTAATAGTTTTAAACGATCCTCATAAGGAGGAAGGTTTAAAGTGTCAGTTGCACTTAAGCCCCTTAGAGCAAACCGAACAAAACGTTTTTGGATTCTCTCTATACGTTCAACATGTACATTGTAACTTGGGGACCAAACTTGACTTGCATACTCTAAGTGAGGTCGCACAATTGCATAATACAGCGTTGTAGTTGTGATCATACTATTAAATTCTTTGGCCCAGCGTTTCATAAACCCGAGCATAGAAGATGCTTTTTTACAAATGTAATCAATATGAACGTTAAACGATAGCTTAGAATCCATGCATATACCCAGATCTTTGACAGCATCTACACGACTTTTATCTTGTAATCAAAAATTAAATTATTCCTTTTTCGCGAAAAGGTCATAGATTGGCATTTATCTGGATTTAGAAACATATTGTTTTTAGAACACCAAATTTCAAAGGATTTCAAATCAGACTAGAGCAGATCTGAATTGTCTTTAGCATCTATTGTTCTGTATATTTTCATGTCATCTGCATAGATAAGTAGATGAGAGTGTTTGATGATGTGGGTTACATCATTAATGGCTAAAATAAACAGAAGTGGTCCAAGGTGGCTACCTTGAGGAACACCTGATTCAGCAATAAATTCAGCTGACAATACGCCTCGAAATCGTATTTGATAAGATCGCTCTGTCAGATACGATTGAATCCAGCTTACAAAAAATTGTGGAAAACCCATTAACTTTAGTTTAAATAGAATTAAGTTGTGTGGCAGTTTATCAAATGCTTTACTAAAATCAGTGTAAATACAGTCGACCTGGTTACCTGAATAAAATGAATTTAAGCAAAACGTTGTAAAATCGAGGAGATTAGACACAGTGGATCTTCCAGTAACAAATCCATGCTGACGAGTTGTCATGACCTTCCCACAGTGAATTTTCACACGATCATACACGAGGCGCTCAAAAAGTTTTGGAATCGACGAGAGTTTCGCGATAGGCCTGTAGTTGTTTATATCATTCTTACAACCTTTTTTATAGATAGGACCTATAAAAGATTTTTTCCAAAAAAGTGGAAAAATACTTTCGCTAATTGATTTATTGAATAACATGGACAGTGGTTGACTTAGAACGGAACCACATCGTGTTAACACTGCGGCAGGAATTCCGTCAGGTCCAGCATTAAAATCCTCATCGATCAATCCAATATACTTTAAAATATCCTCTGAAGTAAAGGATATAGAATCCAACGAAACCCTGGGTGTAGAGTACATATATTCAAAGTACTCTTCATCAGGATTAAAAGAGTCTGAACAAAATGACTCTTTAAAGAGATTGGCAAATAGACCACAAATTACGACAGGATCGTCAGTAAATCCGTCAGAGGTTTCAAATGATGAAGGGAATCCATCAGATTTTTTTTTGGTGTTTATGAAACCCCAGAATTTCTTTGGATCAGACAATATTCTCAGCTTAGTACTATCTAAATAATTTTGATATAAGGTAGCTGAGCAATTTTCAAAATCCAGAAACAAACGCTTGTAGATTTCTAGGTCATTCAAGTCTAAGCTACAGACATATTTTTTCCATGCCCTATTCCTGCTGTTGCGAAGAATCTTTAACTCCTTTGTGTACCAGGGATAAGCACAATTTTTCGTAAATTTGAGGCTATATGGCACGGACAGAGAAAACATAGCAAAGATTTCCATATAAAAAAAATTAATTGAATCATCAAGAGTGTTATTATTAACATATTCTAAAATAACATGAAGTTTACTTTGAAGTAAATGATTCAACTTCAAAAAGTCAGCTTTTTTAAAATTGAATTCATAAACTTTATCTATTGAGTTAGACTTTACTATATTATCCCTGTCTGATTTGTACCATATGCTCAATGGTGGATGGTATTCATCAACAGCAGTCAAAACATGAGGGGCCCTCTCAACAATCACATTGTTACTGTCTGTAGTTAAGACCAGGTCAAGAAGTCTTTCACGACTATTATAAATACAACTCACTTGTTGTAAGTCCGAACATATATTATCAACAAATATATGCTCTTGGCGAGTCTTCGAATTAGATGCACAAAAAAATGTATCATCGTCAGAAGATTCCCATTTCAAGTCAGGCAGATTAAAATCACCTAACAATAAAATGTCGTCATTAACGTCAATTATGCTTATGACATATTCTATGCAATCCGCAAGGCTTGCATAAACTTCTACACTGCTCTTAGGAGGAACGTATGCATTAATAAGATATACATTAGAATTGCAATGTACAACCTTGACGCATATAAGTTCGATGTTAGCAGAGCAGGGAATAACAATAATGGAACTAACGAAGGAGTTCCTTACAGCTAATAAGACACCTCCACCGACAGCAGAAGTATTGTCAGCATGTCTATCTCTTCTATAAACTTCAAAACTGTTATCAAACAATTCTAAGTCAGTAATGCTTCCGTTTAACCAAGTTTCAGTCAGTGCGATAATATCCTCAGAGAAATTCTGAGACATTAAAAATATGTCTCGCGTCTTAGAGCGTAATCCCCTTACATTTTGATAGTAAAGGGATAACCTATTCAGTTTTTTTTGGGATTGACGAGCGGCTTGAGTCGTCCCTCTAGGCTTATTCTTAGGCTGAAACTCTGTAACGAGTATATTATCAGTCCACAAATTAGAGTTTAGAACAGTTGCAAACACTTCTGCTGGAACTGTGAGTATAAAGGAAGCATGGGAAGGTTTATTACCTATTTTTTTGCATGAACAAAATGCATTTTGACTCAACAAGTTATTATGTTTAATAAAGGTCAATACATTTTCAACAGTTGTGTCGGGCTGAAGACGTGAAATAAATAAATTTTTTTTCCTCGACACTGCCCTTAAGCTTGATATATTTCTAGGCTCAATAGGAGTCAAAACTGAACTATTAATCAAAGAAGGAATGTTAGAAGGTGACGAGGAAGTAACTGGAGTGTTCCTGTTCAAAAGCGGTGCTGAGGGCTGCTTGGCCTGAGAAGTAGATCCAGTTGATTTTCGCTTCTTATTATTTTTTTTATTTTTTTCTCTTTTTTTTTGCGATAATGTGGTCTTCTGATGAAAGGTTTGTTTGTGTCCCTAAAGAAACAGTCTGTGACAAAGAAAGCGGGATATTTTCCGAAATAGAATTTTCATCATAGACGCTGGTACTGGGTGCGGCCCTAACTTCACTAAAAAATGTTACAATTTCTCGAAAATTGTTGTTTAATGAGTTAAGACTTTCCCCAAAAAGCTTAATTTTTGAATAAAGTTCATCTGGGGAAAGTGCCCTACACGAAGCACAATACCAGCGAAGGCCTGATCGCTGAGATTTTAAGTCGTCAAGGCATGACTTGGAAATACCGGCACAAGATGCATGAAACATCTGCTCACATGGACCAGAACAGCTGAACATGGGGTTTAGAATGTTTTGGCTTTTGCAAAGTTCGTCCAAAGAACAAGCAACGATATTTTCTGCAGAAAAATAATCCATTTTTAATTTTTTAAAAAAATGAGCAGATGCAAAATGTGCTTTCAGGGTTACTTTATTCAGACAGTGTGTGCACAGTTTAGTAGAAAACAAAACACAACAACAACACTCACTGAACTGAAGATAAACAAATCACAGCACAAAGAAGAAACTAAAACACCGCAAGCATGCAAAAACAACAACAACACTGCATTAACTAAACAAGTTAAACAAAGTTAAAATGCAAGAATTAAACTTACACAACTTAAATGCACAATTATTATTTAA
Organism: Dichetophora obliterata; assembly: GCA_963920525.1. NCBI lineage: Eukaryota > Metazoa > Arthropoda > Insecta > Diptera > Sciomyzidae > Dichetophora > Dichetophora obliterata. The sequence continues at coordinate 148,843,341 of OY986437.1, read as the reverse complement.
GCGAACAGTTTTATATTAATATTGTTAGTATAGTAAATATGATATTTAAATAATTACTATATTGAAACTATTTTAATACACTCACGAATATAACAAACAAAGGCTTTTACATAAACGATAAAACACAACCGACACCAACTAATATACGAGATCAACTGTTTATAACCGGAGTGCAATAGTGCCTATTCATTGGGGGTAACTTCATTCATTTTGGGGATACTTTCATTTTAAGTTTAGAAATTTTTTACATGGGGCTTATTTAATTTCTTTTGAGTGATATTTCATTGGGGCTTATGTAATTTTTTTCGTTGGGTGTTATTTCATAATGAAATAAAGCCCAAATGTTGGGACTTATTTCATTTTCAATTTGGGAATTATTGCATTGCGTTTGGAAGTTCTTTCATTTTTTTCATTTGGGGTTTATTTCATTTTCGTTGGGACTTATTTCATTGGGGGCTTATTTAATTTGGGGTGTATTTCGTAGTGCCCATAATTGGCACTGAATTAAAGTTTTTTCTAAATGACCTTGTTATATATTGTATTGATTTTATATGATTTAAATACAAATTCTAAATATTTGGTAGTTTAAATCATACTTGATTTTATATACAAATTCTAGTTATTTGATAGTTTAAAATCGTTTATTGAGCTTTAGGTCAAAGTTAGAACAATTAATTGTTCTAACGAATCTTTCCAAAGAAACAACAACAACAACAAAGTTTTTTTCAATATGAAAAGGAAAAAATCACCAGCTGATTTTATTGCAAATTTGGCCCTGCTAAACGCTTCATCAGAAATCTTTGTGATACCCGTGCAAGCGCACACTAGCTCACTGCACCACAGAGGCGATAAGATTTTAAGTATCAATTTCTCAGGTTTTCTTCCATTTCACATTCTCATATTTGTTGTTGTATTTTTGCTTTACTTTAGTCTTTATGCTTATGTTATTATTATGGAGTCCAACAGTCTGCTAGAAGTCTTCCACTAACTGAAGAAGTTGTTTTTAGATTTTTGCTGATATATTTTCAGCTTGTTTCTGTTTAGTCGTGTTCTACCATTTGATTAAAGTTTTTTCTAAATGACCTTTTTATTTATAATGTTGATTTTATATGATTTAAATACAAATTCTCAATGTTTGATAGTTTAAATCATACTTGATTTTAAATACAAATTCTGGTTGTTTGATAGTTTAAAATCGTTTATTGAGCTTGAGGTCAAAGTAGGAACAATTAATTGTTCTAACCAATCTTTTCAAATAAACAACAACAAAGTTTTTTTTCAATATGAAAAGGAAAAAATCACTAGCTGATTTTATTGCAATGTCGGCCCTGCTAAAGGCTTCAACAGAAATCTTTGTGATACCCGTGCAAGCACGCACTAGCGCACTGCACCACAGAGGCGATGAGATTTTAAGTGTCAATTTCTCAGTTTTTCTCCCATTTCACATTCTCACATTTATTGTTGTATTTTTGCTTTACTTTAGTCTTTATACCTGATTCACAATACTGCGTTCGATCGGTCGTGCGTTGACAGCTCGAGTAGAAACAACGAGTTCTTATATACAATTCGCAATTCGGCCTCAACCGTTGATCGTGCTTTATTCGTTAATTATCAACGAAGGAGTAAAGTACGATCAAAGTCCAATCTAACGAGTAGAGTAGAAAAATGTTCTACTCGGTCGTGCGTTTGACATTCTTTGGTATGGCAGAGTTACATTTTCATTAAGTTAGCTTTGGTGGGTATTTTTTAGTTTCAATGGTAAACATGAGTTTTCATGGTATTTGCTGTATTATTAGAACTGTTTATACTTAATGTTATTTAACTTAATGGAAATTATGGTATGCAAGTTTTGATTAAGTGTACACTATTTATAATTGAAATATTTGTGCAAAATTATTTATTATAAATAATAAAAAATTGCGATTGTTAGCACATATTTGGTTAGTATTGATATTTCACGGGATTTTTTTTTTATTTTATCAGCACAGGTTATATTGAATTTGATTTAAATTAAGATTTAGCATTTTGCTACTTACAAAATGCAAGTTATGATGAATTAAAAATTATTTAATACAATTTAAATATTTGTGTCACTTATTTATATTAAGTATATCAATAAAGGGCAGTAGTTCTGGTAGAGAAAACCGTAAAAATTTTTGGCTGAAAAAATCAATTAATCATGTAGTTATCGATTTTTAAAATTTTGTTTCTTGCTAAAGTATCTGTTCAAAAAAACATCTATTTCATTGCCATTATCCAATAGATCTAAAAAATTAGTATATCATTTATATCATCATATATCATAGTATATCATCATGAGTGTAATTGACCTTTTCAACGATATGCAATATAAATATCACTGCAAGAATATTTTACATTTTATAAGCAACTTTTCATCATATCTGAATTTTTTTATGAAAATAACCGTTATTTTCTACAAAATTTGCGTTATAAAGGTACTAAAAATGTATTGTAATTTTAAAGCCTAAAGTTTTACCTTTCACTTGAAGTATGAAATTATTTACATTTTCTGCAGATTAAAAACTTTTTTATAAGAAAGCAGAACAATTCAGGTAAATATGCTTGAAATAACAATTTTCAACATCTTACTTTCCATAATCCATAGTAATAACGGTATTTTTAAAAAAAATAGCAGCTTAATGTAAGCTATTATTTTACTTTTATTATTTCTTTTTATTTATATATTATAAATAATTTGGCGCGAATATTTATATTTTATTAAATAATTTTGAATTCATCAAAACTCCAATTTTTTCAAGTTGCAAATTGATAAATATTAATTTGAATAACATTCAATAGGGGTATTTACGTTTTACAAAAACAAAATACACTTACGTGGAAAATTTTGACCAGTGCTTTTCCACTGTAGCCTTTTCCATTTTCCTTGAGCAGTTGTGTACTTTTGCACATTGGAAATTTTGACGGCTTTAAAAAAAGTGATAGCAGTGCGTTCACGAAGACGTAACTGCTCAAATGCATAGGCAAGTGCACTGAATCATGAATACCCCAAGCATAAACTGTGCTGATAAATAAAAAAATCCCATGAAATGTGATAGTTTACATTAGCATCACTACAGTCGATCAAAGTGACACATGCGCGACCTTGATCGCAACATTGTAGAGATAAAATTCTTAGGTCGTGCGTTCTGACAGTTCATCCCGTAAAGTAATTGCAAAGCTGATCAAAGTACGATCAAAGGCCGACCGAACGCAGTATTGCGAATCAGCCTTTATGCTTATGTTATTATTATGGAGTCCAACAGTCTGCTGGAAGTCTTCCACTAACAAAGCATGGTTACTGAAGTTGTTTTTAGATTTTTGGTGATATATTTTCAGCTTGTTTCTGTTTCGTGTTCAATTGTTGTTCTACTTTTCGTGTTCATTTTTTTCATTTGGGGTTTATTTCATTTTCGTTGGGGCTTATTTCTTTGGGGCTTATTTCGTTTCCATTTCCCATATTGTATTACCCTTAATTCGTACTGAATTTTTAAACCCTTCGATACCGACATATTATTTTTGCACTTTTGGACTAGGGAGACTAAAATACGTTTAATAAAACCAACTACAAATTATTTACGCGTGGGCTGCAAGCTGCACTTATGCCTTAATTTGGAAATATTATGAATAAGACTATTTTTATTACTGCATAAGCAAAAATATATGCAGCATATTTCTTGCATATGTTTTTGCATAAAATTTGTATATTATAGATAAGTTGATCATAAAAAAACGAAATCAGGCTTACAATAAATGGAAAAGATTGCCGACAGACTTGTACTGGGAAGCATATAAGACAGCTCGAAATGAGGCCAATTTGGTTGTAAAGGATACCAAGAAAAATTTCTACAAGTCAAAAGTGTAGCACAAAGCCAATCTACAAATTGGAGTGTACAACAAACAGTTGCCTAAGTGTCAGATTGACCCAGATGCTCTTAATGACTTTTTTGTCTCTGACTCATAGCCCGTTGTAAACTGTAATTAAAACAGAACGAATTCTGTCAATATTATAAGCAATTTTGAGTTTCCCAGCGTATCGGAATACGAAGTAGCCAGGTCTATAATGAGAATTAAGTCCAGTGCTCTTGGAGAGATGGTATAAATATTAGGTTTATTAAAATGATTTTGCCTTACATTTTAAGTCCGTTAACGCACATCATTAACCACTGCTTTACTAGCTCGTCCTATCCTAAAATGTGGAAAGTAGCAACAATTATTTCCATTACAAAACAAAGCAAGAGCATCTGATTTTCGACCTATAAGCTTGTTATCATCTCTTTCTAAAGTCTGTGAGTCACTAATGGCAAATCAGATCTCGCATTTAAAATCTTAGACGACATTCGAATATCCTTTGATAAAGAACATCTTACATTACTCTGTCTCTTGGATTTTTCTAAAGCATTTGACACTGTAGATCATTATATATTATGTTCAAGGCTTGAATCATTATTTTGATTTTCTTCAACTGCAGTCAATCTTATAAAAAATTATCTAAAAGGTAGATCTCAAAGAGTAAAAATTTACAGTTACTCGAATTATAAATACCTTAACAGCGGAGTGCCACAAGGCTCAGTTCTTGGGCCTCTTCTCTTTGCAATTTTTATTAATGATATTTTTACCATTCCAAAAAATGTAATAATGCATGCATATGCGGATGATCTCCAGCTTTATATGTCTCGTCCTATTGGTCTCAGCGAAGATCTTTGCTTCAGAGACCTAGATGCAATTAATAAATGGGCGATTAGTAACAAGCTTAAACTAAATCCATTAAAATATTTTGTGTTGCCAATTTCAAAAAGTCGTTACTCAGTTGAAGACATTCCTGCCGTATATATAAGTAGTACACCACTAAAGTCTGTTGAAAAGATAATCAACCTTGGATATCGGATTAACACATCACTTTCATGTGTATACCATATTAACTATGTTGTAAGCAAAATATACTTTGTCTTAAGAAATCTGCGAATGACTGCTCAGATCACACCAACAGAAACTTGTCGTAAACTAGTAATACAGTTGACTATGCCTTTAATAAATTATTTTGAAGTGGTGTTTAGTAATCTAGACTCACATTCGTTACATAAACTGCAAGTGGCGTTAAACTATGCGGCCCATTATGTGTATGGTCTCAGAAGATTTAGCCATGTTACTGGTTAAGCACCCGAATTCTAGGATGCAATGTAGAACATTATTTAAAAGCAAGAAATTGTATATTCCTGCATAAGCTGATACACTCAAAATTTCCTAACTATCAATATTCTAAACTTCTGTTTTGTTTATCAGCCAGAAGCTTAAATTTGGTAATTCCTCCCTTTAAATATTTAAATTCCTCAAGACTTTTTTCGTAAGCACCATTAGATTGTGGAACTCTCTGCCAAGGTTTCTTAAATCTATTCCCAACGCACAAAACTTCAAGCAATTAATGTCTGCATATATTTCTTGAATTCTCGTTTCTCTTTTACTTTCTCTCTTCTTCTCATTTAACCCTTTTCTATTTAATTATTCATTAGATATAAGTTTGTGTTGATTTTATTATTTTAATTAAACTACTTTTAGAATTTAACTTAAGTAATTTTTAAATATAAATTTAATAACTGTTTGTTTCTTTTTCATTCTGATCTTATGTTTGTTCGAGATATATATTATACTTTTTTATTGTACGCAAAAGAATAACTATTTCTTATGCACTAATATATGAATAAAGCATAAAAAATATGGAGTAATATATGCATTAATGAAGTCAAAATCAATACAAATTCAAGACTTGACTTCAATCAAACTTAATATAAATTTTGAATATAATTCCTCTGTCTACTTACCAGTATCGAATTTCATGTCTACACATGCCTTCAAACAGGCCTGCACGCAGTAGATTTGAGCTTGCGGACTACTTCCACGCTCGCTTCCAAGTCTTACTTCTTTTTTGTATGAAACGGGACAAAAGTGCAGGCCTGCAACGTTCGCTTCTACTTGCAGGCCTACAAGCAGGTCTGTAGAACATGCTATCCGCTCACTCACACACTAACATTGGTGAGAGAGGTGCGTCAAATGTACATGCGTGGGCAGGCGTGTAAACAGGCCTGCTCGCTGGTATTACAAGAAGGCCTGGCTCTCGCATATATAATCCGCTGTTATTATAAAAAGAAAAAGAATTTCGCTGGGCATTTTGAGCTCAGATTACTCTACATTTTGTGGTGTTTTTTTTTACATTTTTTAGACATTTACATTTTTTATAGCAAAATAAATACTCTAAAAATTATTGCACAAAATTTTACACAATTTTTCTCAACATACCCAGTGAAATTTCATACATTATTTTTTTTATTTAATTATTAGTTTTATTTATATAAGAATTTATTTTATACATTTTGTTTTTTCTCGTTTTAACGCTTTTTTCATTTCATTTTTATAATTTTCTTTGGAGCCCAAATCGTCAGCGGCTGTTCTGTAAAAATAGAAAAAAATACAATTTTTATTATGACCCAAGGAAGTAATTTTATCGGAAAGGTTATGAATGAAAGAAGAATGAAAAGACAGAGTCAAACTTACTATATATGTATAAATGAATAGAGTTTTGTGTACTCATTTAGCGCATGCTTCCCTTGCAGTCCATCGTAATTTGCACTGAAATTTAAAGTTTTCGCGAATGTTATCTTCTAAACTAATCGAGACCGACAGTTTTTTTCATATTAAGGCTTAGTATCAATGCCCAAACACATTTAATAAAAATAAAAACATATTCGGGTCCGGGCCCTAAAGTAAATTTATTCTGTATTTTCTAAATTCTATTCTGTATTTTAGAATTAACAGCAACTTCATGATTTTGAATTGAATTTTCACTTGAACATTTCTTTCTAAGAAATTTTCGCTTTGAGCATTTTTTAGTTTTTTCGCTATTTTTTCATTTTTCTAATTTTATATTTCTGTACAAATTGCTTCTGCTTATTCCTCTTTTCATTTTAAACACTTATTTATATTATTCTTACACTTTTTTAGTTAAAGTTAAATTAAATTTAATAAATATATATATAAAAAAACAATCGATTGAAATCTCGTGCGTTTTCTCCGCTAACTTCTGACTAATGGCATAATTCGTTTCTATTCTAGCAAAAATAACGGCACTTGCATTCCGACGCCTCAACATAAGCATAAAAATATTTGTTTGACTTTTTACACATGCTTACACTGCTTTGTCATAGAAGTGCTGCGAGTATGCCTTTGCTATTTCTAGCCATCTCGTGGATAAGAGTACAAAGACATTTTTGACAAGTATGAAAGGAGTCAATACATTACTCAATTTTCTTCTCAGGACTTTGTCAGCTTACTCTCTTTGAGAAAAGACTAAGAATATCTTCATTTCGAATGACACCTCCATTTGCATGGCTGTAAGCATGAGTAAAATCATCCACATCAGGCCTGTAAACAGGCCTGCTATCAAGCAGGCATACATCAATTCGATACTGGGTCATTATATTTGGTGCTAACTACACTGTTCAAGGAAAAGGATCAACAAAAATAGACGTTTTGCTCCGTAACGAGTAAAAACGTAAGTGTTCGGTTAAATACATATTAAGGCCGCTTTACATTGTCCTACTGTGTGTTACCACATGTGAGATAGAAAGTATAATTGAATTTCATCAAGTTGTCATTTTTAATTATTGTATGAAGAAATTAATTTTTCGCTTTTAGACTATCTCATAGAGACGCACCACATTTTTATACTTTACACTATACTAAAACGTGAAAATTTGAGTTATGAATCGGTTTTTAATGAATTTAAAGCCCCTACAAAGTTCAATAAGCTGTAAAACTGCTTCCTTCTGCTATTCCATTGGAAAATACATTACGAGTTTAAAATTTTCTCACTTTAATAATAAATTTCAAGTAAGTTTATGGTAAAATGCATCTCTGGTGGGATAGAATGTGTGATGAAATTAGAAACAAACCAAAAAATAAAATGTGGTACGACATGCCAAAAAAATCAGAACACACATTGCTTTCGACGTATTATTCCGTAAGAACTGCTAGCGTAGCAACTCGTCAACAACAGCTGTGCAGGGTGCGTTTTTATTTTATTTTCATCAATTTGTTTCAACTTCGCCATTATTTCACTCATTTTTCACAAATCTTTATTAAAAATTACAAAATGCACAATATAAATAAATAAATAATACTCGATTGCCTACTAATCAGCTGTTTCAGACGAGTTGAGCAAATCGTTTCATTTTGGGTTAAATCCGTAACGAGTGCAGACGTTCGTCAAAATGCTGTCGTCTCGTTTCGTCTATTTTGGTTGGGCCTAAAGAAAGAAATTTTACGAAGAATTTTATAAGTGTGAACACTTTTGTGGTAAAACGATTTGACGAACATTTTAAATGTGAACGGTGCTAATCGGATAAAATCTAAATTATAAACAAAATGACGGCTACTGGATTATTTAAGGTTTAATTCGTCCATTCCTCTGACAGATTCATTTAAGTTGTAACTATCTAATATACTAAAAAAATTTGATCTCGTTTAAGTATATCTTGTAAAATATATAAGAAAAGTAAATGTTTTTATAGATTACCTGTAAACTTGTGGAATAATCAATTTATGTAAGTATGAAAGCGTAATTTGTTTTTTCTATTGATAAAAAAAGACTAATCTTGGCTAAAGCTTTGAATTTTGGATGTAAATTATGTCGGATATAATTATTTTTTGAGTAGCAAGCGATTCAATTTTATGGTGTTATCACTACGTAATTTTCTGCTCTAGACATGAACTTTTTTATTGTTTTACCATATTGTTTACATGTTATCATGGATAAGAGCTTGAACAGAATCGTGATAGAATTACCAGGTATTATTATTCGCCTAAAATCAGCTGGGGATAAACTGCCATTTTGGGCATATAGTGTCAAAATGAAGCGAGTAGGTGCAAACAATGTTGCTTCTTGTATTATTTGAAATGAGAAAATGACAAAAAATTATTTGTCTTGTCTTTGAACTTGATATAAGCCAAGTGATAAACATTGATAAATAGCAAATTGTTTGTCTCATTGTATAAAAAATTAGGTTTCTGCTTAAGAAAAACAATATGAAGAAAATGATTTAACGTTTTAATGTTTGACTGATTAATGAATTAAAAAATCTGATAAAAATAATTACACCTATATTATAAACTTCTCAAAACTTAAATGTAGTCTATGGCATAGAATTTAACAGAAGTAACTAGCAGCAGAAATATTACTTACTTCATATGTATATGTAGAGATCATGAGAAAAGTAAAGACTAAAAAAATTCCCTTTTACTTCTTGGTGTGATTGCAATACTTTTATTTGACACCATGATAGAATTACCAGGTACTATTAATCGCTACTTTTACTCGTTTTTTTGGTCATATAGTGTCAAATTGGTGTCAATTAAAGTACTACAAACACACCAATAAGTAAAGGGGGATTTTTACTTTTGCCCAGATGTCTACATATGAACTTGAAGTCGGGGATTTTTCTGCCGTAAGTTATTTCTGTTGAATTTTATGCCATATCTTACATTTAATTTTTGGTAAGTTAAAAATATAAGCGTCGTTATTTTGTGTGTTTCTTTTTAATTAACTTATTTATTTTATTATGAATAAAATAAGCAAATGCAATATGTGAATTTTTAAAGTCAGACATTAGAACTTTAAATCATATTGTTTCTCTTATGCTTACTTAATTTTTGATGCTATGAACTAATTAAATTATTGTTTATCACGCGACTAATATCAAGTGCAAAGGCAAGATGAATATTAAAATTTTATAGCTGTATTAAGTTTTGTAAAATTACAAAAACAAAATGCAAAATGTTTATTCCCAAAAGCATTTTTATTCAACACGAAAGAAGCTTCTGGCTGCATTGTAGGTTTATCTAATAAAAATCATTATAATTAGTGTTTTTCTTAAATTTTTTCATGATTTCCTAGAGTAAATTGATGATTTCCATTTATATTTCCAAACAAAACTTCACACAAAAATAAGCTGATTTTAAAAATACAACAATTATTAAAGGTTCGTTCACAATAACTTTTAAATATTGGATATTTTATAAAGACTTATAACAAATACACCACATTGTGAATACCCCTATCATTTGCAGATTTCTGGTTTGAAATAATACAAGAAGCAACACTGTTTCCACCTGCTCGCTGCATTTTGACACTATATGCCCAAAATGACAGTTTATCCCCAGCTGATTTTCAGCGAATAATAATACCTGGTAATTCTATCATGATTTGACACTATATGCCCAAAGTAACGAGTAAAAGTAGCGATTAATACTACCTGGTTATTCTATCATGGAACAGAATCATGATAGAATTACCAGGTAGTATCATGATAGAATTACCAGGTACTATTAATCGCTTCTTTTACTCGTTACTTTGGGCATATAGTGTCAAATAAAAGTATTGCAATCACACCAAGAAGTAATAGGGAATTTTTTAGTCTTATATTTTGTCATGATCTGTACATATACATATGAAGTAAGTAATATTTCTGCTGCTAGTTACTTCTGATGTGGCGGCCGTAGCCTAGTGGGTAGAGTGCGTGGCTCCTAATCTAAAGAACCTCTGTAGCCCGGGTTCAATTCCAGCTCAGACAGAAAGTTTTTTCAATTGAAATAATTTTTCTGTTCGGTCTTCACCTCTCTGCAGACAATGGCAAACCTCAGAGTAAAATTGTCATGTAAAGCTTCTTGAGAACATAAGCCGTTCGGAGTCGGCATAAAACACGTAGGTCCAGTTCTCGGTAATGTGTGATCAAACATTTAATAGCACGTACAACACAATTCATCAATAGAAGCTAGGTCAAAGTCCTTCAAAGAGCTGAAATGGCCAGTTTATTTTTTTTTTAGTTTTGATAAATTTTATGCCATAGACTACATTTAAGTTTTGAGAAGTTTATAATATAGGTGTACTTATTTTTATAAATTTTTTTATATTCATTATTAATCAGTCAAACATTAAAAAGTTAAATCATTTTCTCCATATTGTTTTTCTTATGCAACAGCCTAATTTTTGATGCAATGAGGCAAAAAATTTGCTATTTATCAATGTTTATCACTTGGCTTATATATAGTTCAAAGACAAGATAGATAATTCTTTGTCGTTTTCTCATTTCAAATAATACAAGAAGCAACATTGTTTGCACCTACTCGCTTCATTTTGACACTATATACCCAAAATGACAGTTTATCCCCAGCAATTTTCAGCGAATAATAATACCTGGTAATTCTATCATGGAACAGAATCAAAAATCGTTGCGACCGAAGATTGAAATGGAATAGATTCTAAGCAACGAGTATATATCTATAAGAGATTTCACTCGTCGCTCGTTATTTTTTGCTCGCTAATATGAGCCATCCATCGACAGAATAGGATATTTTGATGGAACATTTATTTTATACCCCTTCAAAAGTGCGAGTTTGTTTACATTTTGTTTTCTATATTTTGATCATTTTGGCTGCGTGCACAAGGGAGCAAAAAGATCGGTATTTTTTAATGTGCTTGCCTGTTTCTTCTTATTTGAATATCTGAAGAAATATTGCAAATTTTATGAATGAAAATAAAATTTTACAGCTTCATTTGCATGTGCATGGTTGACGAATTTATTTTGTTTCCAGCTGGACATTTTTGTTGTGATTTTGTTGTAGCTATATTTTGGTTGCTGCTGCAGAGAAGGATTTTTAGATATTTCATTAGCTGAACAGAAAGACAGAATTCTGATTCGGCTAATAAAATAATTATAGGATAATAAAAAAATGTAGCAATAAAATAGAATTGGTCTAGTAGTATTTTATAAATTTAAAATAAAACAAAAATATTGTAGATTTAATTAATGAGAATAAAAGTTCTGTTTGATACAAATTTAACAGTTTATTATTTATATGTATGTGTGTTTTGTGTTCCATCTTCTTGTAGTTGCCAAATTTAGTTTGTTTCTAGCTGTACATTTTCCTTGTAGCAATATTTTGCTTGCTACTTTGGATACACAACCATAATTTTTAGATACTTCATTAGACCAATAAAAAGACGAAATTCTGATGATTCGGCTAGTGAAATTATTATTAGTCAGGACTTGGAAAAAATTTTTTTTAACAAAGATGCTTTTAATAAATAAAATTAACTTGAATTAACAAAATACAAACACCAAATTTCTTCAAAAGCGGTCTAACTGTTTAGGAGGAGTTCAGTGAGAAAGCCATGTACAGAAGAATTTATTGTATAAAGATATTCTTCGGCAGACGTCCTGCCACCGCCTTACTGCCATATATGAATTTTCATGCAAATCGGAAAAAATTTTATGTTTTCACCATTTTGAGTATCGTTGCCGAACGTATATATATAAACAAAATTACAAAATTTTAGTCTAATATTGGGGGTTGGAATTAATTTTACAGGTTTTTTCGGGTTTTGAGCATTTATTTAGAAACAACGGTACAATGTATATTATTCAAAGTATTGTCCATCGTTAGCTACAACATTTTCCCATCTTTCTGGCAGCATATGGATTCCGCGCCGGAAGAACGATTCGTCTTTTGAGGCAATCCACGAATCGACCCATTTTTTGGTATCCTCGTAAGAAGTGAAGCGCTGCTCAGCCAAGCCATGCGTCATCGATCTGAATAGGTGGTAGTCGGAAGGGGCTATGTCTGGGCTATAAGGCGGGTGGGGTAGCACATCCCAATTCAGCGCCTCCAACGTTTCCTTGACGGTTCTTGCAACATGTGGCCGTGCGTTGTCATGTTGAAAAACCACTTTGTCGTGTCTTTTGGCATATTCCGGCCGTTTAACCTTTAATGATCGGCTCAATTGCATCAATTGTTGTTGGTAGCGTTCCCCAGTGATGGTTTCGTTAGGTTTTAGCAGCTCATAGTACACGACACCCTTCTGATCCCACCAAATACACAGCATAAGCTTGGCGCCATGAATATTCGGCTTGGCCCTCGTTGTTGATGCATGGCCGGGTGGTCCCCACGATTTTTTTCGCTTAGGATTATCGTAATGGATCCACTTTTCATCGCCAGTGACAATACGATGCAAAAAACTCTTCCTTTTATGCCGTTGAAGCAGTTGTTCGCACATGCAAAATCGCCGTTCAACGTCTCTCGGCTTCAACTGGTACGGCACCCAATTTCCTTGCTTTTGAATCATTCCCATGGCCTTCAAGCGTTTGCCGACCGTTGATAAGTCGACTCCCAATGATTCTGACAATTCTTGAAGGGTTTGACACGGGTCTTCATCGAGCAAAGCCTCCAATTCCTCATCTTCAAACTTTTTCGGCTGGCCCGGACGCTCTTTGTCTTCCGTATCAAAATCACCACTTTTAAACCGACGGAACCAGTACTCACAAGTAGAAATCGATGGAGCATAGTCCCCGTAAGCCTCAGTAAGCGTACGTTGTGCTTCAACCGCTTTTTTCTTCAAATGGAAGCACAAAAGTAAACCTTCCCGCAAATTGCGTTTTGTTGGAACGAAAGTCGACATGTTCACAGAGAAAAAAATATATGTTGTTTACACTTCAGTGGAATGACACATACTGAAAAATGAAGCTTAGACAATGTGCTTTGAAATGAATATAGTCACAGGTGTACCCGATGCGATCTATTGATAGTTACGCCATCTCTTAGAAAACCTTTAAAACTAATTCCGACCCCCAATACAACCAAAACCGTCCAAAATATAGCATTTTTGTTTATTTGTAGGCGGTAATAGAGGGTGTGGCAAAATATTTTCCCTTAAACCATCTTGAACTCAAAACAAATCGAGTGCCAAAATTTGAGCTTAAGTTACTTTATACCTATCGTTTTAATATTTTAACTGTATTAAAATGTAAAACAATATATATGTATATTAGGGCGGGTCAAATTTTGGCTCAGCGAAATTCGTAAAATACATGTAATTTCAAGACTTTTTCTCCACTACAGCATATACAAATTCTGAAAAAAAGCTGTGCGGACTTTCGTAAATAGATTCATATACATACATTCATACATTCATATTTTAAATACAGAGAACAAAATCTATTAACGAAAGTCCGCACAGCTTTTTTTTAGAATTTGTATATGCTGTAGTGGAGAAAAAGTCTTGAAATTACATGTATTTTACGAATTTCGCTGAGCCAGACCTCCAAAAAATTCGTCCATACAAATTGACCCGCCCTAATGTATATGCTGTTTTTTGTGTAAATGTATGTACATTAAGGTGGCCCTAATTAATAAAAGTTTTTTTAACGCCATAGGCTAAAAATAATTCGATTTGATATAAAATTAAAATTTATGCAGTTTTTTCGAAAAAATCCCCAAAAATCTACAAATGCAAAATTTAGAAACCGACTAAAAAAAACAACCGGATAGCTCGAAAAAAAACAACCAAAGCCGAAATTCGAATAAATTTTTTATTCGAATTTTGGCTTTTGTAGTTTGTAGTTGAAGGATAATTGAACAATAATCAATCTGAAAAAAATTAAATTTTCAAAAAATTGTTGTTTAAATAGTAAACCTCTGCACGAGTGCGCTTGACATGCATTTCAGAACACTGATTTGTGGAGCAAGCGTTGGTTTTGTTCTGCTTTCATTAATTAAAACAAACGCAACACTACAGAGAGCACTCGTCGCGTGAGCAGAACAAAAACAAACGAAAACCGAAACAATTGAGTCGACAGAGAAGAGCGCAGCAGAACGAAATGACTTGAAAGTTGTCAGATCAACAGCAGAACGCTGGGAGTTATGATGTGTTGTTTAGGTTTCATAGTTTCTGCATTTCCCTCTGAAGTAAAAATCATCTAAAACGCCAAAAAAAAATTATTTTCTTATTATTATTATTATATTATTGAAATTATAATAAGAGACTTTTTTTATTAACTATGAAAATTAAATTATTTTTTTAATTTTTCACAATATTTAATCCAATAAAAGTTATTATTAAATTTATTAAATTTTTTAAATTAATTAAATTTTATTGTGTTGTTTATGATGATATTTTCTTTTTTTTTTACTTTTACTATTGGTGGTGGTTTTGTTGATTATTGTTTCTTGCATTTTTATGATGTTGGATTGTTGTTATTTTTGTTTTTTTTTGTTGTTGATTATAATGATGATTAATTTGTAAATATGATTACTAGTAATGATGTGATTACGTTTGTTATTGGCGTTGTTGTTTATGGTAATATTGGTGTTGTTGTTTGTCTATTGCGATGATGTTTATGTCTTTCATTGTTATTATTTTGTGGTAGATCTTAGTAAAACTGAATGATCTACTAGAAAAATTTAATTTCGGAGGGTATTTCTTCAATCATTTTAAATCTAATTTTGTGGAAATATTTAAGGTAATTGAAAAATAACGTCAGTATTTTATGCCAGGGCCGTAGTCAGGATTTACCCATGGGGGGTTTGATGAAATTTTTTTCAAAATTAAAATATAGGGACAATTATTTGTTTCATTTCAATTTTGCGTTAAGTTTTTTATATATTATATACAGTTGCGAACAAAATAAAAGCAGTCGTTTTATATTCAGATATGTTTGGATATATAATACTAGTCTACGAATTTCGTATCCGGTAAACCCATTATCATACCTATATGTACTTTCAACACTGGCTCCAAATCTGTTCTCAGTTTCGTCCTATATTGTAAAATTTTAAATTTACAGGGTTAAATAACGTTTTTGGCAAGTGTTTAGTATTATTGATCTAGAATCTGAACAACTCACCATAAAATAAAAAATATTATTTTGAATTTTAGAAAAAATATCAGCTTTTCAATCTATACATCAACACTATCGTGTCATGTGCGGTAGCGGAGCAAAAATTTTGAGATATCAACAAATTAATCTAAAAATGAACCTTAGTCTATTTTTTAACAATTCCCGAAATATTTTAGCTGTTACGATAATCGTCAGAGAGCTAAGCCATTTTGCAAAAACCTCCAAAATTCATGTTTTTCGTAAATATATTGGCTGGTGTAATAGTTTTTGCAAACTTAAAAATTAAATGAAACAAATAATTGTACCTATATTTTAATTTTGAAAAAAAAAATTCACAAGACCCCTCTCATGGATAAATCCTGTCTACGGCCCTGGCATAAAATACTGCTGTTATTTTTCAAGTACTTTAAATATTTCTAAAAAATTCGAGTTAAAATGATTGAAAAAATACCCTCCGAAATCACATAAAATAATACTTAAATTTGCAAAATATTACGATTTGAACATAAATATCGAAAATATGCGCATATAATATGCGCTTAAAACTCTAAAATATGCGCCAAAAAAAAAGGTAAATATGCAATTAAAAATATTTTTCTTATATTTTATTATCGGTTAAAAAATAAATATTACATTTAATTAACAAAAAAAAAAAAAACAATTCATTTTTAAATACATATAAAATTAATTTATCAAAAAAAATTCAAAAACCACATGAATTTATTGTATATAAAATATACGCAATTAATATGCAAAAATAGTCATTTTTTGTGAAATAAGCAAAACCATGCATTTATTGCAAAATATTTAAAAATATGCACTAACTATTGAATGCCATTTAGAAGGAATTTTCATAATTCGAAAAGATAGCTAAACCATTTGCGCTTTAAGATAAGTAAAAACTTTAAGTAAAAACTTGCATTTGCATGAGTGCGCTGCAGTGCTCGGTTCTTGTTGTTTAATGAATTGATTATGTTCTGCTTGACTAACAGTTATGTTATGTTCTAAACTCGGCACTGTTGGCTCTACTAACAGTTGTAGAAAAAACGAGTGCATTTGTGCAGAGGTTTATTAAATAAAGATATAAAATAATTTTATGTAGGCAGTTACTGCTAAACTAAATATATGTATTTGTACATGCATTTTTTAAAAACTATCCCTATAGAAACAAACTACCTTGTTTTTAAAAATAAATAATTAAAAAACTTTTTTAAAACAATATAGTTTATGAACTACTTTGAATTATATTAAGGCGGCATCCACTTCAACTTTGAATAGTTTTTATTGCATTATATATGAAGTAATTATAAAAACTACCTTAAAACAAGTGGCTTAACAACTACTTTGAATTATATTAAGGCGGCGACTACTCTGAATTTGTCATGTTTTTATTGAAAATTTTTATTAGATTACAAGTTTATATATATTAAACCATGCTATTTCATCAAATATTATTAACTTTAGGCTTTCACTAATATGAATTTATGTATTTTTTTTCAAAACAATAAAATAAATGATCTCTTTGATGCATAGAAATTTAAAATTTTTATGCTTTTAAATTCATCTTCAATAAGTAGAATATTAACTAGTTTTCAATTGATTTTTTTTATTGTAATCTTCTTTATTTAGCTATAAAGCTATTTTATAAAAAATTTTTAAATTGCATATAAATTCAATAATATTTTTTGTATATATATATCTGTGGTCATATGGAAGAGTAGCTTAAGTCGAAAATCGCTGTTTTGAGATATTCCCGATTTTGTTTAATTTTTATTCTACTTGATTTTTGCAAATACTCTATAAAACAACATATTGGTAATACGTTTGTTAGAGAAGAAACGTACAAGTTTTAAAAAAATATTGGCGAATAGAGAAGATTTGACACCTTTGCTACTTAAACGCTTTTTCGATACTGAAATTTGCGTTTTGCTGCACCTTAAGTAACTTAAGCGCTTCTATTGAAATAAAAAGTATTTATTGTGTAGTTTTAAGTAAACATAAGACATTTTATTCAAATATTTATAAAGAAATTAAAGTATATAAGGTTATTGCCTCCATGACAATATTTTTGCTCTTAAAGAAAAATTATAATTAAAATCCAAAATAAATAATAATATATTGTTGAGTATAAAATATTATATTCATTCAAAAATTTCATCAGCCTCTGTTAAATCCGGGTGGAAGTCCAACATGTCTGCAGTATTTAACTTCAAATAAAAGTCTTTATACATTTCGTCAATAAGTGGCAACATGTCAATTAAATCTTGTTTCTTCTTTTGATTAATTTCAATTGGTGAAAAATAGCATTGTTTTAAATTATTTGTATTAATTGAGTTTAGGCCTCTTTTCTTTAAATTAATTTTTCTGAAAGGCTGACTTTCATCTAAGGAACTTTTAATGAAAACGGTTCCAAATTTTTTGGTAAATCGTAACCACTTTATATCAGCCCAACAATATTTCTGCCCATCGTCATCCACTTTTCTCCATAAAAAGAAATCCTTAGCAGCACTGGCAAAATCAATAAATTGGTTTCTATTCATTTCACTCACTTTAAACTTCCTTTTTACTCCAACAGTCCTTATAAATTGGTACCAGTCCCGTGGGTGGTGAATTTGTATTGATGTTTGTTTTTTCTTTCTTTCTATCAAAGCATGATCACTATCACATTCCATATGTGTGTGGCCAGGAACCATAAACTTATGGTCTATTATACTGATTGATCCTGTTGTGTCGGTCAATTGCATGAATGTGGCAAACATTGTTGCAACAAAAGAATTTTTATTCTGGCCAGGACAGCAATCACTATAAAAAATTACATGGTTGACAGGGGGCTGTAGGCTTTGTAAGTGTTGGAATAAACATGACGCTATCTCGTTGCCACCTCGTTTAGCCAAAGCTTCGTGCCACATATAGCAGAATGGTTCATTTGTTGAACAGTCATACACAGTTAGATTGAAGGTCCACAATGGCCTTTTATAAAACGATACTGACGATCGTAAAAACGGAGTAGGAAGGCATTGTTGCAAATCAAAGCAAAATACTTTTAAATTTACATCAACACTTGCCTTTTCCTTATCATTTCGTTTTGATTCATACGCTTGTTCCGCTTGGTTAATGTGATCTGCTTGTTGGGATTTTAAGGCATCAAGCGATTCTGCTTGTGCAACTGCTATTTTGGACTTGAACTCGTCACATTTGTGACAAGTGTCTAGTTTCGGTTTTTTGAATTTTAGATTTAATGTCTGGAAAATCTGAGAAAATTTCGAAACTGATATAGAGTGGTCATGATTCTCACAATAAAGCCTGTAAAGCTCAGCCACAGACAAATCGCTGGGCAAATATCTCCTGGATGTGTCACGTCGCGTATAGTGCGATTCATACGATGGAAAAGAATGTATAAAGCCAATCACTTCTATTTCCTTTGCAGCTGACAGTTTTCTTGGGTTTCGGTGTTTTCCACGAAGATCGCCATGGGTAAAAAAACCATGTCCTTCAATTTTCTTTTTGACTACAGTTTTTAAAAACTGATCGCTCTCGCATAAAGTCCGTTTAAAACATTTCTGACACACAAAAACTCGTCGACCGCTTATTTCCAAATAGTATTTATATGAATTCGCCCGGTTCCTTGCATTAGTTTCAGTTTTATCTATGCGCATAGTTTTAGGCGTATGTATTTCAATTAAGCCTGAAACAAACGCTTGTCGCAAATGGTAAGATCCCAGCTGCCAGTATATTTCATGAACTTCTTGTTGCTGTTCTAGTGTAATTTTATCTTTGCATCTATTTCGGCAAGGCTGCAACTCTCGAATCGTGCGACAAGGCACAATTTTGCCACTGCTTGAAATGTAAGTTTTACCTTCATTGCGTAGTTTCTTCTGCGCATTTTTGGATGTTGAAAGACCAATATTTGCTTCTGCTTCCAACTTGCTTTCCTAAATTTAGAATTTTTATGTGGTATTATCACTTTTTTGCACCAGAACTTATTACTTACATCACAATTTTCATCTGCAGAATCTGTATCGCTTGCATCTAATTCATTTAAATTAATATTCGGATCTAAAACAGAATCATCGCTGCCAAATCCGTACAATTCTTCTTCAGAAACTTCCATTTTTTCTTACGATGCAACGCGCACTAAATTTATTTCACGACTGACGCTTATGTTCAAGCTGCCACAATAATTCGCAAAACAAAAAACACTTATGTAAACATACTGTACCGTTAGTTTCTAACGTCGTTTTAATAGAAAAGCTTATGTCTACATTGTTTGTTTGTTTTTGTTTATTTCTTCGAATTACATTTCGTCATAAGAACTTACATTCACTTAAGATAAGTGTATACAAGAATTATATTTGATTAAAAAAACTAATGCAAACATAAGTTGTTTTAAAATAATTACTTTTTTTTGTTAAGGTGAACATTTATACAGCTTAAGTCAAGTTAAGTGATACAGTTATATGATGAATGTAAGATCTGAATATGTAAACAAAACTATGTGCACATAAGTTGTTTTGATCTATGCATTGTTGGTTCAAAAAACTTAAGCTAAAAAGTAAACGCACATAATATTGTTAAAAAACAAGATATTTAAAAACGGATTAAATACATTTAAGCGCCTTTACTTCAATAAAGCGCCTAACGCACTAACTCAATTCTCTCTTATGTCGACTTAAGCTACTCTTCCATATGACCACAGATATATAGCACCTTATTTTAGTTAAATTTAATTCTAATGTAGGTTGATAATTCATTTTTACTAAAAATAAATAAATTAATTTCATTCTTCAGTCTATTCGGCAAGTCATTATATAATTTAAGTCCCTTAAAATGTAAAATATTTTGAGATCTATTAGTGGGAAAGTAATTAATTCTTAAATTTGATCCATTTCTTATATAATATGGCTGTACATCTCCAACATAAATTAATTTGTTGCTTAAATAATTAGGTAACATGTTATTCTTCATTTTAAAAATAAATATTAAAACATTCATAATGGTTTTTTGATTAACAGATAGCCATTTTAGTGTCTAGCATATATCTTATTGGAGTTAACCTATTAAATTTTAAAATACATCTCATACCCTTATTTTGCAACTTTTGTAATCTAGATAACATTGCATTTGGACCTAAGAACAAAATTGTTAAACAATATTCAAAATGTGGTTTGATTATAGTATTGTATATTTTAATCGCACTAGAAATAGATATCCTGCATCTTATCCTTTGAAAAAATCCTATTTTTTTAGCAATTTTTTTACATATATAATTAATGTGTTCGTTAAAAGTTAACTTCTTGTCAATAACAATACCTAAATATTTTATTTCATTAACTTTTTCAATATTTTCTTCATTTATTACAATATTTTCTTCCGAAAAACCATTGATCAGCATTGCTTTTGACTTATTTGTGTTAAGTTTTAACTTATTCATTTTTAAGTACAAATCTATGTTTTTTAAATCTTCATTAATTTTCTGAATACATTCACCAGCTGTTGCTCCTGACATATATATCAGCGTATCATAGGCAAATAAGCATATTTTACTATATGCAAGGATTTTTTCGATATCATTTATATAAATAATAAACAATAGAGTCCCCAACACCGCTCCCTGAGGCACTCCAAGTTTAACAGGCTTTGGATCCGAAATACATTCAGCCACTCTTGTCCGCTGCGTTCTGTTGGACAAGTAGCTTTTGAACCATTCTAGTTCGTTGCCCAATATACCGTACTGCTTCAATTTATGCAATAATATCGTACTGTCAATTGTCTCAAATGCTCTTTGAAAGTCCAGGAACACTGCGACTACGGTTTTTTGTTTTGCACCTCCGTTTTCCATTGGGATACAACGAGGTTTACAGCCCTATTCTGGCAGCTTAACTAAGCTCACCACATTAACAAAATAGTTAATATTAACAATTTGTTAAGGTTTCGTATTCTGCTACAAATTTAAAAGCTCTTTTCTTTACAATTTTGTTAATAACAGAAAGAGTCTTAACAACGAATGAAATGTATGTGCTTAGATAGAAAATTGTTGTGAAAATTATAAAAAAATACAAATTATAATATAATATTGAGTTTAAATACATTAAACTGAAAAATGGAAGAATTTTTTACTTATTTTAAGTGTTGATAATGAAATCTTTCAGTAGCCGTGGCAAATTTTTCAAGCGCTTGCAAAGTCACAAGCTTCACTCGAAGCATCTGTTTATATAGCGCATCTCTTCTTTCAATAGGCATATCGATTTTCACCATGCATGTTGAACTTTAAAAGCTTTTTAAGCTTTTATGTTGTTAATGATTTTTAAGAATACCAACATTTACATAACATAACAATCAGCTTAACAAGAGCTCCTTAACTATTGCTTGTAAAGCTAACAACCAGAATAGGGCTGTAAGTGCCGATTCGCAGCTGTGCTGACGTCTGAAGCCGGACTGATGTTGTGATAACAGTTGATTTGTCTCCATGTAATGCTCGAGTTGGCGATGTACCACTTTTTCTAAGATCTTGCTTTCAGTCATAAGCATATTTACAGGTCGATAGTCGGATGGCATTGAAGCTTTTTTAACCTTTTCGATCGGCACCACCATGGATTCCTTAAAGCAGTTAGGAAAAATTCCTAATTGTAAAGAGTTATTTATAATATTCAATAAATTTGGACCAATTATATCAAAAGCGGCTGAAATCATTTTCGTAGTTAAGAAATTTTTTTTGTTGTTCATATTATTGACAATAACCCGAAGTTTTTGGAGGTGTATTAAATCAAATTCAAAACGTATATTATTTGTACTTTGAACTAGGTTAGTGTATGTTATAATTGGTATATTTTTGTGTAGCTCTTCCACACTTATAAAACATTCGTTTAATCGATTTGCTATTTCTTGTTTATTTGTAACTATTACTCCATTGAAATTAATTTTATCTATCTCAGATTTATCGTAATTTAACAAAAAAGATTTAATCGTTTTCCACACAGCTTTTTGATCATCAATTTTTCTTGCTATATAGTTATTTTTTGTTATCATTATTTGCTTTGCATACTCATTTCTGCACCGTCTGTAAATCGCCCAGTCTGATGCAGTTTTTGACCACACAGCAGTATTGTAGCACCGAATTTTTTTTGTTTCATGTTAAATAAACTTGAGTTGAACCACTTGTTGCACTTTTTACTATCATTAATAGTTTTATCTATAATCATAGTTTTCAGAGCTACGTGTATTTTATTTTTAAAATCATTTGTACAATTATGGAGATCCAAGCTACTACTAAGTTGGGAAGCAGTGCCATTTTTCACCAATTCGTTGATAAATTTGTCTTCGCTAAATCTGATTATTTTTATAGTTTTTCTATCAGCACACCGTTCTATGGATTTCACTTTAATATTTATATCGAGCGATTCGTGTTCGCTTATTTTTAAGTTTCTATTTACTTTCGCGATAATACCTGTGTTATTAGTTACCACATAATCAATTAAAGCAGATGCTGAGTTTGTTATTCTTGTTGGCTCCTCAATAATTTGTTTAAATGCATTGTCCGTAAATATTTGCTCAATATTTATTTTGCTCGTATTTGGAGTACTCCAATTAATATTAAAGTCACCCATTTTCAAAGTATCTTTTGACAAGAGTGATATATCTTCAATACTCGACTTAACAAAATCACAAAATATATTTTCCGGAGATTCTCGTTTGTCAGGCGACTTATACACTGCTACAAGTATCAAATGGTTATTTTTAAAGATATTCTTACTGCTAGCCACCAAAACTTTTTGTCGTTAGCTGTATTGTTTAAAATGTCAATACTCCATTGCTTTTTAATGTAAAGTATAACTCCGCCTGTGTGCTTAGAAATACTGTCACATCTCACTATGTTATATGCATTTAATTTTATTTCAAAGTCTTGAATATCTGCGGTTGAATGTGTTTCAATTGCACATATAAAGTCAAAATTGTTTTGCTCGACAATCACTTCTAATTGAGTAAAGTTTGTACGCATGCCTCCTATGTTTAAGTACAAGCATTTTATATTATTTTTTAATTGCTAATATGAAACACGCTCAGATTCCATTTGTAGTTTTCTTTGTAACGAACGGCAGCCTCTATCTCTAGTATCATGATCCGTATTGATATCAGGTAAATTTAATCTTTCCTTAGCTTTTATACAATTTATGCATTTAAAACTATTATTTGGACACTCTTTGTATGTATGTCCCACTTCACTACACTTCGCACAGGTTTGTTCATTTTGCTTGCAATGTATTAATTTATGGTTAAATATCCAGCATTTGAAACATCTCAACACGTCTACTTTTTCATAGGCTGCACATCTATCCCACTCAATGTTCACTTTCTTTTGCATCATCATTTTTTTAAAGCCATTGCCATCAATTTCAACTACTGCATTGTAATATCTATTATTTTTGAACGATTTGTATATCTTTAAGCACTTAATTTCACATGATTCCAGATCATTTTTTTTCTTAAAGCTTCAACCACAACACTTTTTTCGTAATTTTGACTAAGTCCAGCAATTAAAACTATCGGGTTTCGCATTTTTGTCATTTGCACCTCATATTTATCATTAAGCTTATCTTTTATTTCTTTTGCAAGTATTTCGCGACTCTCCACATTTCAACATTTTTTTGCCAGAGCACCATTTTGTCTGTTTGATACACTGTGCACTTTCACATTTATTTCAGATGGCTAAATTTTCTCCTTCATATCATTCTTTGTCACTTCATTTTCTTGCTTTTCTTTCGGCCTTAAAATAACAGGTGCACTACACTTAAGCTTTGATGCATATGTCTCTTTCTGGCATTCATTTGCCGCTCCACTAGTTAATTTTTGCACCATATTTTCTTTTATCTCTCTAATATTGTCATTCACCATCTTTAAATTTTGTTCAATATAATTGGTAACTTTAATTTCATTTTCGTTTATTAATTGTGTTATAGAATCGTAATTTTCACTTAATTTCTTCATAAAACTTTCACACTCGTCACAAAGAAACTTAATGTTTGTGTGTTTTAACAAAGCGTCTGCATCATATTTGGAAAGCCCAACACATTTTAGATGAAAATTTTTTTGATAAACTCCATTATACGGGATCGTAGATTCACACGAACTGTTTTTACATTTTCTGCACTTTAAATCCATTTTTATTTAGTTTTCCACTTTGTTTGCAGAACCAACCACATATTTACTGCAACAATAAATTTTTTTACAGTTGTTTTATTAGGTTTCTATTAAAATATTGATATTTTCTGGAGCTATATTAATTCGCACGTCTATTATTCGATATACTCTCTCTCTCATTTTCTCATTTTAAAGCAATTAAAAAAATAATTCAAATTTAACAAGTAGTTGAAAATAAATACGGTTTTCAATTGATTTATTTTAAAGTAGTTAAAAAATAATTTAAATTCAACTAATTTAAAAAGTAGTTGGAAATATATGCAGACGAAAGTCAATTGACTTATTAAGCGGACATCACCATACAAAATATGTTAGTTCGTTCTATGGAAAAAAGTCAGAGTTTCAACTAGCTGTGGTTGACAAAAACCTGCTTTTCAATTAGTTGATTTTCCTACAGGGATGTTATAAATTACTGGGGATATATGACAGTCAAATTTTATGATTGGATTTTTGTTGTTTATTTAAATTGTAAAAATTGTACTTCTTTGTTATTTCAATTTGATACAAAATATGTACTATAATAAAATAGAAGTGAATGTGCTGCACTTTTTGGAAAAAAAATAACGAAATAAAAACTTAATGAATTTCGGAACGATCTCGGGATTCCGGGATTGTATTTTCAGATCCCGAAAATCCCGCGAACGACAAAACTCCAAAAATTGACATCCCTACAACGCCCTAAGTTTTATTAAAAAAATAACCTAGTTTCAATATAATCAATTATATAAATTATATTTATATTAAATGGTTTTCAAATGTAAGCCGATTGGGCTGCAAATTTCAATAAGTTATTCTACAGCCAATGGCTCTAGCAGATAGAATTGGTAATTTTTAATATTTTTTCCTATTCCCCAATAAAAAAAACCTCGATATTTGTAAATGTCTGCTAAGAAGTTCGCCATTTTTAATTTTTGTATAAATACATGTATTTTTTTTACATGATTTTTGCATTTTTAGATTTTTGGTGATTTTTTCGAAAAAACTGCATACATTTTAATTTTATATCAAATCGAATAGCTTTTAGCCTATGGCGTTAACAAAACTTTAATAAATTAATAAATCATTGTTGCAATTAGATTTAAATGCTGTTTTTGATTGGTGTAAACGTAACCATTTACTTCTAAATATCAATAAATGCTTTTATGTTTCTTATGCCAAAATTAGAAATGTTGTAGCTTCATCATTTAATATAGAAAATTCCAGTTTGACTTGTGTTAATGAAATTATAGATCTGGGTGTTTGTTTTGACTCAAATTTTTCATTTGTTCGACATTTGACTTGTATGCTATCTAAATCTTATTCTATATATGCGTTTTTAAGGAGAAATTGTTCGAATTTCAATGATCCAAATACTTTAAAGTGTCTTTTTCTATCCTTTGTTAGATCTCGTTTGAAATATGCGTCGTTTATATGGAATCCCTACTATGCGGTCCATATACTGAGACTTAAACGAATACAGAAAAAATTCCTAAAATTTGCTCTGAGATCTTTTCATTTCGCTGAATCTTTACCTTCCTATGAAGATCGCTGTTTGTTTCTAAATTTAAAATCGCTTGAAACAAGGCGAACTATTCAGTCTTTAATATTTCTGTATGACATTGTTTTTGGCAATATTGTCCGTACTTGTTAAGCTCAATTAATTTTAATGTTCCGACACGAAACTTACGTCGTGTTGACTATTTCAAGATTAACTTTTATAAAGCAAATTATTTGACACACGAACCTTTACAAGAGCTCTTAAAGAATATAATTCACTTTGCTGTTTAATTGATATTGATTTTTGTGATAATAAAAATGTATTTATTAATGCTCTTAATACATATTACTGTTAACTTATTGTAGGTTAGCTATAATTTAATTTTTAAGTATTAAATTTGTTTACTATGCTTGTCTGAAAAAATTCTAAAAATTTATAGACAATAAACAACTAAACTAAACTAAACTAAGTTAGGGCCACCTTAGTGTATATTTACACAAAAAACAGTATATACAGTGTTGCGCAAAATAATAGCAACAAAATAAGTGCGCTGCAACAAAATCGTGTATCTTTTTTAGTATTGGGGACACACAAAAATGATTACAGAAATCAAAGCATATATTCATACATCATATATAAAATAAATCAAATTCCAATTTGGTTTTGTTTTTTTATTAAATTTAAAATTAATGTGACTACATTCAATTTGTCTGTGAGCAAAAAAAAAAAGCAGCAAAACTTGAAAAATGTAAAAAGAGAACAGAAGTTCCAAGAATTATTGGTAAAAGTTCTGTTATTGTAAAGCACGTGTTGTTTGTAAGTCATAAGTATTTAAGTTTAGTTTTTTTGTGCTAGTTGTGACATTGACTGTTCCATTTATAATGGCACGTTTTAAATACTGTGAAGCTCTTAAATTACAAATTATTTCCGAATATAAAAACGAAAATTCGCAAATATCTTACGTGAAACAGTTTGATATTAATCGGTCAATAGTTTGCAGATTAATAAAGAAATATACCTTCACAAAAGATGTAACAACGGTACATAAAAGAAGGCGACCGCGGAAGACAGCGCTGCGTGATGTCAGGAACATTTGTGGTGTGTTCAAACGAAATGCATTTGCCACATCCAAAGAGGTTGTTCGGACACTTGATTTAGATATCCACCACAGCACTGTTTGAAGACGAGCCGTTGAGAACGATTAAAGAAGTAACAGACCGGCAGAGAAACCTTTGCTTACAGCTAAGCATAAAAAACAAGGTGAGGTGTTACAATCTAAACAATTCTGTCTGAAATTGTGACAATGAGTTGCAATTTATTGTTTTTTTAGACTCAGTCTTCCAAAAGAGCACCTAAATTGGACCGTTCAAAAATCGAAAACAGTTTTTTAGCGATGAATCAAAGTTCAACTTGATTAATTCAGATGGGATGTGCACGGTACGGCGCCACCCAGGTACACGACTTGAAGCCCGAAACTGCAAAATAAATTTTAAACACGGAGGCGATGGCATTATGGTCTGGACTTGTTGTTCCTATAATGAAGTTGAACCATTTCAAAAAATCGATGGAATTATGGATCTATTTGTATATAATGACATTTTAGAAAGCAAGATTCGACCACATTCAGAGTGGAATATGTCGCTTCAGTGAACGTTTCAGCCCGATCACGACCCGAAGCACACTTCAAAGCTCATCAAAGATTACATTAGAGGCAATGGGATTCAAGTCCTTGATTAACCGGCACAGTCACAATGACTTGAATCCCATTGAAAATTTTTTTGGGGTTTTGAAGGTAAAAGTTTCTGGTCAAAAGTTTTCCAATAAGACTGCACTGTATGAAGCGCTGAAATTTAATTGGGAACATATACTAATACTAGCATATCTACTTTAATAGAGTCGATGCCGCTAAGATGTGCAGCGGTTATCAAGAATAATAGATTTTATACCAAATACTAATTATGTTGCTTTTGTTTTGCTCTCAGACAAACTGAATGCAGTCACATTAATTTTAAATTTAATAAAGAAAACAAAACCAAATTGGAATATGATTTGTTTTTAATATGATGTATGAATATATGCTTTGGTTCCTATAATCATTTTTGTGTGTCCCTAACATTTAAAAAGATACACGATTTTGTAGCAGCGTACCGATTTTGTTGCTATTGTTTTGCGCAACACTGTACATATATTGTAATAAAGTATATACTGTAACTATAATAAAGTATATTTACTTAATTTCTTAAAATAATATACTACTTTCATGGTTAGAAATCTTGGAATAAATTTTAATACAAGCATTGAAAAGTATTAAATTTTGTAAAATTTCTAAAAAGTATTAGTAAAAATTGATTACGAAATTCGTAAATATATATTGTTTTACATTTTAATACAGTTAAAATATTAAAACGATAGATATAAAGTAACTTAAGCTCAAATTTCGGCACTCGATTTGTTTTGATTTCAAGATGGTTTAAGGGAAAAATATTTTGCCACACCATCTTTTACCGCCTACAAATCAACAAAAATGCTATATTTTGGACGGTTTTGGTTGTATTAGACTAAAATTTTGTAATTTAGTTTATATATATACGTTCGGCAACTAGACTCAAAATGGTGAAAACATAAAAATTTTTTTTTCCGATTTGCATGAAAATTCATATATGGCAGTAAGGCGGTGGCAGGACGTCTGCTGGAGAATATCTTTATACAATAAATTCTTCTTTACATGGCATTCTCACTGAACTAACTCCTCCTAAACAGTTAGACCGATTTTGAAGAAATTTGGTGTTTGTATTTTGTTAATTCAAGTTAACTTTATTTATTAAAAGCATCTTTGTCAAAAAAAAATTTTCAAGACTAATAATAATTTTATTAGCTGAATCATCAGATTTTCGTCTTTTTATTGGTCTAATGAAGTATCTAAAAATTATGGTTGTGTATTCAAAGTAGCAAGCAAAATATTGTTACAAGGAAAATGTGCAGCTAGAAACAAACTAAATTCGGCAACTACAAGAAGATGGAAGAAAAAAACACACACATTTAAATAATAACCTGTAAAATTTGTATTAAATTTAACTTTTATTCTCATTAATTAAATCTACAATATTTCTTTGTTTTATTTTAAATTTATAAAATATTGCTAGACCAATTCTATTTTATTGCTACATTTTTTTATTATCCAAAAATTATTTCAATAGCCGAATCAGAATGCTGTCTTTCTATTCAGCTAATGAAATATCTAAAAATCCTTCTCTGCAGCAGCAACCAAAATATAGCTACAACAAAATCACAGCAAAAGTGTCCAGCTGGAAACAAAATAAATTCGTCAACCATGCACATGCAAATGAAGCTGTAAAATTTTA
Organism: Dichetophora obliterata; assembly: GCA_963920525.1. Taxonomy (NCBI): domain Eukaryota; kingdom Metazoa; phylum Arthropoda; class Insecta; order Diptera; family Sciomyzidae; genus Dichetophora; species Dichetophora obliterata. Next base: position 148,813,564 of record OY986437.1, on the reverse strand, counting down.
TTTTCATTCATAAAATTTGCAATATTTCTTCAGATATTCAAATAAGAAGAAACAGGCAAGCACATTAAAAACTACCATTCTTTTTGATCCCTTGTGCACGCAGCCTAAATGATCAAAATATAGAAAACAAAATGTAAACAAACTCGCACTTTTGAAGGGTTATAAAATAAATGTTCCATCAAAATATCCTGTACTGTCGATGGATGGCTAATATTAGCGAGCAAAAAATAACGAGCGACGAGTGAAATCTCTTATAGATATATACTCGTTGTTCTAAGTCTACGATTTATCGTTGCGGAAAACGAGCTGCCGTTTTTCCTACATTTTGCATGTATTTTCCAACAACAAAGATCGTTGGCCGCAACGCCATAAAGTTGCGGAAAAATTAGTATGAAAACATGGTGTTGCCTTTTAAGTAAGCCATATAGCTATCAAAAGAAATCTTATTTTAGAATCTATAAGAAATTATGTTTGACGTTATTTTCACCAAAGCGTAAGTATGGAAGATTAAATTGGAAAAAAATTTAAGCCGCACGCCAAGTACCCAAATGTTTATCAATGGCCGCATTCAGCGCAGACAACAGTTGACAACTGTGTAAAAAATTCGCTGAATGGTTATATATTGGTAGCGCTCACTAAAACTGCTGAGGTAGCATACCCCATTTAATCGAGCGAACAAATTATAAACTACATGAACACAACTAATATTTGTCAAAATAATATTTTTCTTGATTTTGCATTTCAATATTCATTCAATACATGGCAAAATTAGACGAGGTTGTGTTAGGGCGGAGAGCCGGTGACCGAAACTGTCAAAACGAAATTGACATTTCATACAAAATCTGCAACCAATGAGAATGCAATATGAAAGCAAAAATTGGCAAAAATACCAAAATGGCTGAGTATGAAAATTATGGTCACTAAGAAGGAGAACACATTCAGCCCTAACACGACTTCGTCAGTTCTACTATGATTCAATATATGATAAAACAATCTATTAGGTACCCTTGACAACTACCTATTTTCTCACGATCTGTGGTCAGCGAATGTCAAACAACAGAAAACTAACAAACATTTTGGCACAAAACATTTTTGATATCTTCCTATTGCATCAGCTGCCACAGCACGCTCTCGTTTTGATTTTCTGTTGTTTGACATTCGTTGACCGCAGCTAGAACTGTTGCTACTACTTGTATTATACTATGATAAAAACAAAGAAGTCACAATGTGCCATATTTTTTCACAGTCCAAAAATTGTTATATCGCCATTGCGCGTGCAATACCGCGAATTCGCCTACGGTGATAGTAGTTATGCCACGGTGATAAAATTGAAAAAAAGTCATTGCTTTAGTCCAATTTTTCCCAACTTTGAGCCCCTATAACCAGTGTGACCAGAGTGGAATATAATATTCCACTTGTGAATATTTTTCTTTCGGAGAGTATATTTTTTACCAAAAATATGCAGCATAAAAAGTGGAATAACGCCCAATGAAATAACGCCCAAAATAAAAAATTAAATAAAGCCCAAAACATTTTGTGCATAAAAAATGAAATAACGACCAAAATAAAAAATGAAATAAACCCAAAAAAAATTAACTGAAATTAACTGAAATAACGCCCAAACTGTAAATGAAATAAGACCCAAAATATTTTGGGTTTACAAAAATTAAATAGCGCCCAAAATCAAAAATGAAATGTAGCCCAAAAAATTAAATAACGCCCAAACCGAAAATAAAATAAAACCCAAAACCTTTTTGGAAAAAAATTTAAAAAATTTTACCGGCTCCGCGAAATAACTCCTAATGAAAGAACTCCTAACAGTAAATGAAATAAGTCCTAACGTAGAAAGATGAAATAAGTACTAATTCCTGGTGAAATAAGACCTAAAGAAAAGATGAAATAAAACCTGACATTTAGGAGTATGTACATTATGAAATAAGACCTAAACGGAAATGAAAAATTAAGTCCTTTCCATTTTCAGAATATTAAAAAAAAAAAACAATTATGGTTCTTCTGACGGCGACCATAAAGCAAGCAGGAAGGCTCTAGACCTCTGGAAAAATGCACACAAAACGAAAAATTAAATAAGGGCCCAAATTCCTGATCTTTTTTAATATGAAATATTGCCCCAACACATAAAATGATATTTGGCCGATAAGATGTTTTCCCTTGTACGGAATTTCAAAACCACATTTCGTATTAAGGCAAATCGTTATATCATAAAAAAAACCATTTGGGATTTATACGGACATGCCCTTTTTTCGTTTTACAGTACTTCTAGATATAATTATCTTTTTAATAGGCGGCCTTCGGCCGCTGCTTAGGGATTACAACCCTCAGTAAGTCCAACACCGGCTTCGCTGTCTACAGTACTTCTGAATTGAATTTACAATTGATCTGACATTTTGATGACAAATAGTTCGCATAAAAAGAAATATATCTGAATAATAATGAAGTAACGCCCGAAATAGAAAAATGAAATAACGCCCAAAATAGAAAAATGAAATAAAGCCCAATTTTAATGAAATAAAGCCCAAAATTTTGGGCCTTATTTCATTATGAAATAACGCCCAAGTAACATTGTTGGAGCAACTAGGTGCGAGTGAGTCCTAAAAGTGTTCTATAGGTGTATAATATGCGGTTAAAGCTTTACCGCAGCTTTGTTTGCTGCTAGTTGCTTTTAATTTTAAAGAAAATGCTCTAAATATGATTTTTTTACCATTTTGAGCTTTAATACTTTATACAGCTCTGTAAAGGATTTTATCAAATCTGCAAAAAAGCAGAACTCTAAAATTTACTACTTGCTCTGTAAAGGATCTTTTAAAGTAATAAAAATTACTATACAGCAGTTTTAAAACTCGTAGATTGAGTATAATATTTGCTTTAATGTGTATTTTTGTATTGCATTCATAAAGCGAATAGATATAAAATACTGTAAATTAATGCAATAAATTTTTTGGGAATAACAAGTGACTAAAAAATCTGATAAAGAGCTTCTTTGAAAAAAATGGCGATCTTATAAAAAATAGAAAATCTTCGGAGTTGAAGCAAGCTAAATATTAGTGTTTACAATAATATTTAAAACGAAATTGATGATTTCTATGATACATATATTTAAGAATAAAGTACTTAAATCATTTTTAGTTGATCTTAAAGAATGTTAAAAATTTTCCAACTACATTTAAATAATTAACACTTCTTAATTTTAATTATTTGTTAAGCCCGTTGTAGTTTTTCGAAGTACTTCATTCACGTTTCCGATAAATTCAAAAGCGCACCGAAATTCGCAGCATATAACGAATACACGAATATGAGTCTGATATAATAATCACTTTATTATTTATTTAATTTATTTGTCATTCTTATCATCACAAACACTTGCCAAATTTTATATATTTATTGAGTTTATTTTTAACACATACATACTTAAACGAATAATAAAAAAGAGCTTTGCAAGAGCTCTTATTTGGGTTTGACAGGGACTCTTTTAAAAGTTTACAGCTACTTCTACTCCTCATATGAAGTAAAAATAGTGCTTTAAAACTCAAGAAAGTAGCCTTATATATTCTCTGCAAGAGCTTTAGTAGCGCGACTAAAGCTATAGTTGAAGCTTGCTGCTATATAAGATAGCACTATAAGCTCTGCAAGAATGAATATATGGCTAATATTGTTACTTGGGCGCCCAAATTTGTATGGAAAATTTTTGGGTTTTATTTAATTTTTATTTTTTGGACGTTATTTCATTATGAAATAAAGCCCAAAATAGAAAAATGAAATAAAACCAAAAAATTTTCCATATAAATTTGGGCGTTATTTCATAATAAAATAAGGCCCAAAATTGTAACCTTTATTTCATTAAAATTGGGCTTTATTTAATTTTTCTATTTTGGGCGTTATTTCATTTTTCATTGAAAGAGGTAGGTTTTTTTTCTTGGAATTCCATATCAATTTCAATAGTGAACCTTTTTTACCGTGTAAAAAAGGAAGTCATAATTGTACGATCTTACAAATTTTTCATATGTATATCATTTATATACAGCATAATTTATATTTGCAGAATGATTTTCATTACATTATCAGATAATGTAGCAGAATGATTTTCATTACATTATCTGATAATGTAATGAAAATCATTCTGCAAATATAAATTATGCTGTATATAAATGATATACATATGCCCCAATGTATTATCAGATAATGTAATGAAAACATTCTGCAAATATAAATTATGCTGTATATAAATGATATACATATGAAAAATTTGTAAGATCGTACAATTATGACTTCCTTTTTTAAACGGTAAAAAAGGTTCACTATTAAAATTGATATGGAATTCCAAGAAAAAAAACCTACCTCTTTCAATGTAAAAAATTTATGTCGGGACATATATCTACTATGAGTGTCAAAAGTGAGTCAACACCTATGAAGTTTTTGTTTCTCCTAAGATTATGAGATCAAAAGAAAAGACACATCGATTCTAATTACATGAACTCAAAGGCTTATTCAATATAAACAGAATAAAAACAAAAACACAACAACATATATGCAGCTTAAGTTTTTTAGTACAGTTAAACACAAATACACCACATATTCCACGTCAAAAGTGAGTCAACACTTGAATATCGAAAAGTCTATGTGAGTTTACCGTTAAAATTGCATTAACTTTATATAAAGTAAAAGAGTCAACAATCTATCTAATAATATTCAGAAACGTAAGATCCAAAATCTCCTTAGAAAAGTGTGCAAATCTTTGCGTAAAATTTATAAAATTATTGGAAGGGACCAAACATCTATAAAAAAATCCCCATCGGTAAGAAAAGATTTAATCAATTTGAGCAATTTTTTCGGTAAACCCCATTCGTAAATTTATTTTAAAACAAAGGTGACAACGACGAGAGAAAGCTTTTTCTAAATCTGCGAATATAACAACACAGTGAGATCGTTTGGCAAGCTTATCTTTTAAGTTTGATTCTAGTTGGTGACAAGGTGTGTACCCCGTGCCATGGTAAAAATGCATGTGTTCAGTTAAAAACTTGTCCTTAAAGGAATTCCATATTAGTTTGGAAATAATTTTTTCTAATAATTTAGAAAGCACTGGGATAAGCGAAATTGGATAGTATCCTTCGAGTTGATTCAGGTTTTTGCCTGCTTTAGGAATAGGACACCAAATGGCATACTTCCAATCATAAGTTGTCTTAAGTTCTTTGGACGCATTATTGACCATTTTATACGTGATTTTATCAGAAGCTGGACTGGTCCCTTTTGTATTCTAAAGGACCGAGCTTAGTTCAAGGACGGTAGTTTATTTGGCAAGGGTAGAAATAGCTGGTACCTGAACTGGCCAAGTGTCAATGTCAATTCCTAGTTTGTCTGATATTATGTCTTGAGTGAATGATGCATCAGAGCCAATTAAACTCCAAACGATCGCAAATTTATTTGCTATGTCTTTTGGATGCGTAATATTATCGTCTTCAGTAAAAATTGATGGAAGATTAGACAGTTTAGCTGTTCTTATATTTTTGACTTTATTCCACAAATGCCTGCTATCCAAAGTTGGATTTTTGGAATTTAAAAAGTTTGTCCAACTGTTTCTTTTCGCTATTATACATTCCCTCCTTACTTTGGCACTAATTTTTCTGTAGTTAAGGCAGGCAAATTTACTTCTATGTCTACAAAATAATTTCCAAGCTTGATTTTTCAAACGAACCGATATCAGAATTAAACCGCGCTGGGTTGTTTCGGTCTTAAGGTTTTTTGCTTATAGATTCATTGGCGGATTTTCTAATTATTTTTTCGATTTGTGCTTCTTCTTTATTTATATTAGTAGATTCCATGATATCATTGCAGAAAGAAATAGTTTTACCGCTGTATAATTTCCAATTGGCCGTTTTGTCGTTAAATATCGGAACGAAAATATTTTTGTTAATTGTTTTATGATTGTGTAGGGAGATAAAAAAGAACAAGTGTGTTTGGTTCGGTGTCTTTCGTCTAACAAGTTTATTCAAAAAATTTCAATCAGTGTAAAGTTAACAATAGTAAGAACAGAGTGTGTAAGAAATTAGAAACAAAAGGAATATGCAAAATGAGAGTTATAAAGGAAATATTTCGAACTTAGTGATGTGAATTTCTTATTATTCGTTATAGGTAACCAATTTAATTTATTATTCAAAATAAGCAATAAATTCAAAGAGTTTTAATTTCATGTAATGACAAAGTAGCAATTTAAAGTAGAAAGCAGTATAGAGCCCTTAAAAGTAGCAAAATTATAAGTTGAAGAAGCTGGAGTCGATCTCACCAAACAGATTGTATATTATAATCGGAATGTGGTCGCACATTTCAGGTTGTGGAAAACATTTACAAGAAAGCGTTGGTGCTAGGTCAATCGTTGCAAAGGACACGTCAACTACAGTGAGACTATTTCTTGTGCTGAGCAGTGTTGGTGATCCGTCGTTAAGAATTGCTAGATTACGTTTATCGGCAAAAGTCTCCCAAATAGCCCCACTGCGTGAAGTTGTATGAGAGCCCCATATGGTATTTTGAGAGTTAGGGTCCCCAACTATAAGTATTAAAAACCAGTGCAGTATTAAAGACATTAAGATCAGCAAAAAGTTCCGGCGTTAGGTAAACATCCGCTTTCTTTATAAATATTTGTTGAGTGAAAATTCGTGAAACTAGCCACCTAAAACTAGAAGTCGTAATTTTTATATCTTTTATGGATATTATTGAAGTGTACAGGGTTGCCCATATTCGACGGACCCATGTTTTTTTTTAAAAAAATCAAAGAAAAAAATAAAAATTTGGCGGTTGGCAATCTTAATCATTTAATTTGTTCCAAGTAGATTTGTTTACATCAATTTTTGAATATGATATCTCTCAAATGGCCGCCTCTGGCGTTGATGGAGTATTGTGCCCTTTTTGCAGCATTTTCCATCGTTTTCGCCAACATTTCGGCCGGAATAGCGGCTATTTCTTCACGAATGTTGTCCTTGAGCTCTTCTACGGTCCTTGGCTTGTTAACGTAAACCTTTGACTTCAAATATCCCCACAAGAAGAAGTCAGGCGGCGTCAAATCGGGCGAACGCGGTGGCCAGTCCAAATCACCACTTTTCGACATCAAACGGCCCGGAAACAAATTATTCAGAAAATCGATTGTTATGCGACTTGTGTGCGGTGGAGCGCCGTCTTGTTGAAACCAGAACTGCCTCATACGCTTTCGACGAATAATTGGCATCACAAAATTGGTCATCATGTCGCGATAACGCTCCTGGTTGATGGTAACAGCATGGCCATTTTCATTTTGGAAGAAAAACGGCCCAATGACCGTTTTCGCACTAACGCCGCACCAAACTGTGACTTTTTCGTCATGAAGAGGCACTTCTTGAATCTCCTGAGGATTTTCAGTGGCGTAAATACGGCAATTTTGCTTATTTACGGTCCCATTCAATGTGCACTTCTCACATTTTTTAATCTTGTAGTATTAAAGTTTTATTTATTTGAATTAAGTTAAATTAAAACAATAATTAAATAGAAAATGACTACTAAAGTTTGCGTAAGCTAGAAGAAAAACTTTCAGTGTGAGCGGTCGGTGGCATTTTAATTAATGCACACATCAAACAACTGAGCATCCGTTGCCTGTGACCAGCTTGTCGCTGTTCAACAGTCAACTGGGACTCAGTTGGATTTTCTCTATAAAAATGATAGTATGCAATCCGGCCAGCTTATCGCTGTCCAGTATTGCAGACCAACCTTTGCCACCAATCGATCACACAGAATGACTAGAATTTTACAATGTTCAGCCTTTTATAGGCAAATAGCAATCAAACAAAACATATATCATTTTAAGGGTTGGAATGTTCACAAATATTTATAGTGTGTTAGAAAAGGACAACTAATATTTAAAACATTTAATGCCATCTGTGGTTAGAACATAAAACAAAAGATTAATGCCATCTGTGGTTAGCACATAAAATAACAAATCAAAGGGTGTTTAGTATTTTATAATAGTATAATAAAATTCATGCTGCTACATTCTCCCCCTTTGACGTAGATGACTCGAACAGAAACTACGTCAACATCTTAATGCTGCTTCTTCTTGCTTTTAGGGCGACCACGCCTTCGTATTGGATGAACTGGAACAGGTACTTCTTCTGTGTTGTTGCCTCTGTATGGAGTGAGAGCGGAGGTGTGGTAAGTTCCAACGGAAATATTTAAGTTGTCAGGCGAAGCTATTTCGTATGTTGTACTTCCAGTCTTCTTTATGATAATATAGGGTCCATCTCGTTTTGGGACAAATTTAGATGTTATGCCTTTCGATGCTTGGCTGAGAACGTGAGTAGTGACCAAAACTTCGGAACCAATTGCAAATGGAGACTGAGAACGTCTGTTCTTATCAGTATAACGTTTATTTCTGTCTTGTGTTTTTTGCTCAATTTCTTTTGAGTCTTGGAAATGTCTTGCGAGTTGACGCAGATATGGAGAGATTTGTGGAATAAAATTTTCCCTCTCTACGATTTCTCGAACATCATGTTGTACATCATCTAAAGTGCGAATTTCTCTGCCAAAAGTAAGGTATGCTGCGGTAGTACCGGTGCTTTCACATTTTGCTGTATTCATCGCAAAACGAACGGCTGGCAAACTAAGATTCCAGGTGTCATGTTGGTTTTGTACGATTATTGCTAACTGAGCCTTCATGTCTCTATTTTTGCGTTCGACGGGATTAGCTGCAGGGTGATAGACGGGCGTAAATTGCTGCTGGATGCCCATGCAGTATGCAACCTTTTGCATTACTGCTGAAATGAACTGCACTCCATTATCTGATTTCATGCGTCTAGGTATACCAAAACGTAGGAATATTTCCTCGATGAGAACTTTAGCGCATACTTCTGCTGTGGCTTCTTTAAGTGGAAAGATCTCTGTCCAACGACTGGCGACATCTTCAGCAATTAGAATCCACTGAAATCCTTCTTCTGTTTTTGGTAGAGGACCAAATAAGTCGACAGCAACTACCTCAAAACGTTGCTTGCTGCTTGTTGTTTGAAATAGACCAGCCGGCTTCATGTTGGATGCTTTATAACGTTGGCAATCTATACAGCTTTTAACATATTTGGTAATTTCAGCGCGCATGCCGGGCCAGTGGTATCTATTAGCGATTCGTGATATTGTTCTTTCTGCACCATAATGGCCTGCTGTGCTTTCATCATGATAAATTTTTAAAATTTCGGCACGTTGATGCGAAGGTATAACAAGTTGCGCGTCTTCGGCATCGTCGTTGGCATAAATGTAAAGTATTCCATCATTCATTAAGTAACCTCGGTTTGTCCAATGATACAAGTTTTCATCAGCTTTTTCTAGCGAGGTAATGATTTGTTGAAGATAGTCGTCTTTTAATTGTTCCGTTCGGATTTCTTTTGAGCTTCTGCGTGGCATATCAATTTGGAAAGAACAAATTCTCGATGTTGTTTGTGTATGTGTCTCTTCGTTACATGATGGACGCGAGAGCATATCGGCGACAGCATTAGTTTTACCAGGTGTGTACTCTACTCGGAAACTGTATTGCTGGAGCTGCAATGCCCATCTTGCTAAACGTCCTGATGGTGATTTCATGCTAAGCAACCACTTTAATGGCTGATGATCTGTTAGCAAAACAATATCCTCTCCTTCGATATAACCACGAAACTTAGAACATGCCCATACAATGGCTAAAGCTTCACGCTCCGTGGTTGAGTAGTTCTTTTCAGCGTTGCTTAATAGGCGACTCGCATATTCAATTGGGTGTTCATCTTTGCCCTCCCCCTGGAGCAAAACCGCTCCGAGTGCATAACCACTTGCGTCTGTCTTCACACTGTAAGGCATATTATCTTGCGCTTGTTTTAAGATTGGCGGAAGCGTCAGCAATTCTCTTAATTTATTAAAAGCGTTTTGTTGCGGCTTGTCCCAAAGCCACACGACGTTCTTTTTAGTTAAATCCGTTAACGGTTTTGCAATTTCTGCATAATTTTCAATAAACCGCCGATACCAAGAACACGTCTGTATAAATGATATGAGTTCCTTTATATTTCCTGGCTCCTTCCGATTTGTTATTGCTGCAGTCTTGTCTGGATCAACACAAATTCCATTGGGTGTCAGTATATGACCAAGGTATTTAACTTGCGAGCAGCAAAAACGGCATTTTTTGTTATTTACCCGCAATTGGAATTTATTCAATCTCTCAAAAATTGTATTTAGATCTTGCAAATGTTTCGTCAAAGATGGAGAACATACAATCAAGTCATCAAGATATGCTAACAAGTTTACATCTGGAATAGCTGATTTGAAACGATCTATTAACCTCTGAAAGGTAGCTGGTGCGTTACGTAGACCAAATGGCATCCTTTTGAATTGAAACGTACCAAATGGAGTTATCATGCATGTCTTATCACGATCTTCTTTTGCGACTTTTATTTGGTAATACCCGCTTTGTAGATCAAGAGTCGTCATGAAATTTGTGCTCTTCGCTGCATGAAGAAGGTCATCCATTCGAGGCAATGGATACTTATCCGGCGTAGTTATAGCATTCAATTTCCGAAAATCAACGCATACCCGCACTCCACCATCTCTCTTTGGAACCATCACAATTGGTGAGGTCCATGATGACTCACACTCTTCAATGATATCATTCTCAATCATATTTTCGATTTCACCTTTTAATTCACGTGCCTTTGCAAATGATAGTCGATATGGCGGAGAAGAAACTGGCTCATGATTTCCGGTATTGATCCTATGAACTGCATATGGTGTTGGTTCCTTTATGACACCAAAAACTATAGCATGTTTCTCTAGAAGAATATCAAGTTGCTTTTTCTGCTGTTCATTAAGTGAACATACATCAGATTCTTTCAGTACTTTAAAATTTATAGAATACAATGGTGTAAAAATAGAATCATCGTATTCTGTTGCACTGAACATGGTACCACTGAAAAGAGCTTTATCAGACTTTTTATCCGGAGTTTCGGCATTAGACGGAAGAGTATCTCTAAAAATGCTTTGTATAGAATGTGGGGAGTAATCTGTCACCTTCATAATTTCTGGGCCATAATATTCAAATTCAGACATGTATGTTTGATTTGTTGTTTCTTCATTCGACTTTTGGTGCTTTGCTTCATTTTCTACAACTGCAATTGGTTTACGTTTCGGCCAAACGTTCGCAACTTTTATAGTTTCTAGCAAATTAAGCTCAATTGTTGTAGCGAAATCAAACTGCTGCGTTGGGTTACTTTCGAAATACCAATAACGCTGACCCATGTTCATGACAATACCAACTTTCTCCATAAAGTCTGCACCAATCAAAGTTCTGTTTCTATTTGCCTCTGGTAAAATAATGAATTGTATATTGAGACATCTGCCACCGATGATAATTTTGCAAACTGTCGATAAGCAATCTTGAATGGAAGTACTTCCGTCGGCCAAAGAAATCTCACACTTCAATCGCTGATATTTGCAACCTTTGAGATCCATAATTCGCTTTAGATTTGCGCTTGCCACGCTTGTGCGAGCTCCTGAGTCAAAGTATGCTTGACCTGGAGTTCCAAATAGTTGCACATTCACTAGCGGAATATCACAACCGATGATATTGGTTGAAAGTGAATTGAAATTTACAAATGCTGGAGTACTCTGCGTCTTTGTGCTGCAATTTGGACAATTTGCGCGTATAACACCCGGTGCATTGCATCCATAACAAGCAAACTTTGGTTTTGTTGATACCGCTTGTGCCACTGCAATTGCCTGAGCTTCCTTTGCATTAGCTTCAATCTTTTTGAAACATTTATCATGTGTGTGCCCCTTCTTTCTGCAAAATGTACAGCGGACTGGAGCATTCTCCTTGGACTCGACCATTGTGCTCACAGGTCTGCTGCGTTCAAATATATTTTGTTCTGCTTCTCGTGCGTCAGCCAAAAGTTCATCAAACGTCTTAATCTTGTGACGCAAAACTTTATCTCGAATGGTTGTATGTAGCATACCAAAAAGTAAATCAATTTGCTCACCTTCTTCTGGAACCTTTGATAATTGCGCAAATAATGCTCGCTTTCTACGAATGAAATTGTCCGTTGACTCTGTTCTCTGCTGCTTTGTTTCAATTATTTCCGCGTAGATTCTCCATGCCGGTTTCGGAGGCGAGAATGACTCCTGAAGCATCTTAATGACATCAGCAAAGCTTTTAGCATTGGCCTTTACACCTGACCACCACTCTGCAGCATCACCTTCTAGCAACATTGGCATTCCTTTTATAGCATCCTCATCACCGATCTTTTCTACGCTTTTGAAAGTAGAAATCGCAGAAATAAACTCGTCAACACGCGCTGGATTCCGTTCCCCATTGTAACGTGCTGTGCAACTGCTAAATGTTCCACTTCTTTCGTTACTCTTAGCCATAGCTTCAATCAAACGCTCGAACTGTTCTGTCGAAATAGTCACCATGTTTAATTTTTCTGCTAAGCGTGGACTCTTACGACGTGTGTTGGTGGTTTCGCAAATTTTAGCCACGATGTTCTTTATTAAAAATTTTTGAAGTTTACACTTTGTTTCGTTCTACAATGTTTTTAATTTGCACCTTGTTTCGTGCCAAAATGTTTTTAACTTGCACTTTTTGTGCCACAATGTTTTTAACTTGCACTTTTTCGTGTCACAATGTTTTTAACTTGCACTTTTTTTTTTTTCGTGCCACAATGTTGGGCGCCAATTGTAGTATTAAAGTTTTATTTATTTGAATTAAGTTAAATTAAAACAATAATTAAATAGAAAATGACTACTAAAGTTTGCGTAAGCTAGAAGAAAAACTTTCAGTGTGAGCGGTCGGTGGCATTTTAATTAATGCACACATCAAACAACTGAGCATCCGTTGCCTGTGACCAGCTTGTCGCTGTTCACAGTCAACTGGGACTCAGTTGGATTTTCTCTATAAAAATGATAGTATGCAATACGGCCAGCTTATCGCTGTCCAGTATTGCAGACCAACCTTTGCCACCAATCGATCACACAGAATGACTAGAATTTTACAATGTTCAGCCTTTTATAGGCAAATAGCAATCAAACAGAACATATATCATTTTAAGGGTTGGAATGTTCACAAATATTTATAGTGTGTTAGAAAAGGACAACTAATATTTAAAACATTTAATGCCATCTGTGGTTAGAACATAAAACAAAAGATTAATGCCATCTGTGGTTAGCACATAAAATAACAAATCAAAGGGTGTTTAGTATTTTATAATAATATAATAAAATTCATGCTGCTACAATCTTTTAAAAGCACGTTGAGTTTTCACAATTGACTTCTTCTGTTGAATGTAAATTTCAACTATTTCAGAGCGCTCGCGTGGCGTGTATTGTTCCATGGTAAAAATCTGCTTGGACTGGCGCTTCAAACGCGGTATGTCATTAAGCGATCTGACATCTCTGTCAAAAGTTATGGCGTTGCCAGATGGGTCCGTCGAATATGGGCAACCCTGTATATGAAAAAAAGAAATTGCAATTTTTTTAAAGTTTTTTTCAATGAGTTACAAAGAATTTTTTGGGTATTTTAAGTGAGCAGTCACTGCATGACTGCAGCCCACGCGAGGAAGCTTGGCATCACCACGGATGACAACTGCAGGAAGTGCAAGGAACCGGGCACAGTGGAGACCCTGGAGCACCTACTGTGCACATGCCCCGCCCTACTTAGATCGAGACTAAAATACCTAGGCTCATCTACGTTCCCGTCGCTTAAAGATGTAACCAAAATTTGTCTGGAATCCCTCCTAAGGTTTGCGAATTCAACGCAAATCTTTAAAGACTTCAAGTAAACACATAGGTTCCTTTTGTTCGCTACCGGTACCACTAAGGACTCGTGTTGTGTTCGTAACCCAGAAGCAAAAAATAAAACAAACAAATAATAATAACAAACAGACCACCTAGTCACAAGCAAGGTCATCAACGTAAACAAACCTTGAAACACTGAGCACATGTGAGTGCAATATGATCAAGCTGAGTAGTGCAAAATAAGTTAAAACAATAAAACGGCATGAACGTAAACAATAAAAGACATAGTGATTATTAATGAATCACGAATGTTGGCTAAGCGCAAGCAGCCACTTCTAGTATTAAAAAAGAGCCGATCATATTACAATTTGCACATGTGGGTCATTGCATGTCACCAAATGTTTAGTATTGCATTTTTGCGGAAGACTCAAAACGCAGGTCTGCATATTTGGTTACATCAATGATTGGTCTAATTAAATATGTTGGAAATGTGACTGGAAAATGGGTGTGTCTTAGAATAAGAAAAATTGTACCAATTGTTATAAAAGAAAATTAAATTTAAAATAAATAATGATTATACACATGAAAGTCATACCGGCAGCATTGCATTCTTTTTTTATATTCACAAATCGGCCTTGTGGCCTTTATACACAGCGCGGCTCGCTTAAAAGCCAAAACCATTATTTCAAATATTTAGTTAGGACTTTTTAAATATTTCCAAACGTAACACCCGATATGGTCTATGTGACCCTTCACGAAGGCATCCGGATTAACCTAACCTAACCTACAAAGAATTTAGTTTTAGGTCACTGTTGAAGTAAAATTAATTTTGCTAAGTAACAGCTTGTTAAAATTTCTTGATTTTTGGGCCAAATAATCTTAATACACGTTAAATTACAAAAAATTATTTTTTTTAAATTTTTTTCTTTAAAATTGATAAGTTTTTAATAAAAATTGTTTTAAAAAAAACCTTCTGGACTTCAGAAAAAAAAGCAAAACTGACGTTTCAGTTCATGAATGAAAAATATAATGGCGGTCGTGAGTAGTTTTCGCGTAGTGAAAAAAAATTTTTTTATAAATGTCGGTCGCGACTTGAGTAATATAAAAAAGGTAATTTTAGTAAAATATAATATGAGCATATTATAATCCGTTCGCATAATTTTCGTTTAGCATATATTCGCTAAATATACGCATTTAATTGAATTTAAAGTGTAGTGTTTCTACACACTAAAAAATGTCAAAAATAAATTCACACCGGTGAGCGGATATTTACATTTTTTACACCGAACGGTATTAATTTACACCGCTTATTCGGTGTAAAATATTGAACTTATCCGATCGGTGTGAAATAAGAAAGCCAAAGAAGGAGAGCAATATTGGAATCACATTCTCATTGATAAACAAATTAAAAATTGAAATTTTTCAATTTTATTTGTTCAATTTAATTTTATAAATCTTGATTAAAGATTTAAATTTAATTTTTAGCACCGCGAAATATGGACCACCAAAAAATGAAATAAGTCTCAAAAAATGCCCATACATTTTTGGGTGTTACTTCATATGAAATAACTCCCAATTTTCGGAGACTATCTCTTAAATTTTGGGAAATATTTCATTTTTTTGTTTGGGTTTGATTTCATTATGAAATAAAGCCCAATGAAATAAGCTCCAATCAAATTTTATTTGGGGCTTATTTCATTTGACGATTAATAAATTTAATGACAATTTATTAAAAATTGTAAAAAACATAATTTCGTATAGTTAAAAATTACACCGTTCGGTGTTAAAATAAAGAATAATTTTGGGTATTATAAATAAACAAATAACAGAGTACAAAACAAACATCCTATCTGATATTTATTTTTTTACACCGTTCGGTGTTAAAAAATCATTCTCTTTCGGATATTAAATTCTAACACTTTGACTCGGTGTTTTTCAACACCGAACGGTGTAGGACTCCCTGAAACACTGAACGGTGCAAAAATTCTATACATATTTTTAAGTGTGTAGCAACAAAGTAACAAAAATATACGTAAAAGTAAGAAATGTTGTTGTTGTTGTTGGCGAAAATTTTGTTTGCTAAAATTTTGACAAGTGCTTGCGTGTGCGTGAAAAGAAGTGCAACAATCTGTTATTAAAAAGAAAAAAATGCAAGTTTCGTGTTTGCTGTTTTGTGTACAAAATTCAATAATAAAGTTAAAATTATTGTTTATTTGTTAATTAACATTAATAATATTAAAAAAAAATTACTTGAAAAATAAATTAAGAAAGTGTTATTAGTTCCTCAGTGTTTTACCGTCGGCTTTTTAATTTTTATTGTATTCAGTTATTTATTGGAAAAAGTTGTTTACAATTACAATAATAAATGTAGCAATTTAAATTCATAAATGTTAATTGAAAAATTTTAATTTTTGTTGTTTTAAAATTAAACAATTTATGGGAGAAAACTATTTTCTTTAGTTCTTGTTGCCCTCGTAGTGGCTCTTGAGTTGTGTCTCTAAAGCGTCGACCTCTCCATTGTACAGGCTTCTGAGTTTTTTGTTAAAATTCTCTGCGCCGCTCCTCCTCTATGTGCTGCAACTACGTCCTGTAACTATTGAGGAAACTCGGCATGTTGTTCGATAAAATTTTTCTGTTTTAATTCTGTTGTAGCTTCTCTGTTTGTATTAATGGTGTTGTCCTCAGATACGTACTCCCGCACTGGTCGTTCTGCCGTCGGTATACTCTTCTTGCCGTGAGTTGGCAGGATCGCCATGTAATGTGTTTTGTTATTTTTGTTATAATTTAAAAAGGACCTGCCTCGAATTTTTGCCGGCGCTTAAAAGCGCCACTGGCTCTTAATATTTAATTTTTTGTTATAGTGTCAGCCGGCATAAAAATGAATTTTAACGCAATTTAACGCAATTAATTGTTGCGTTTACAGAACGTATACATATAAATTGAACAAAATTATTCTAAGCCAGTCTGTGAAATTCAAATGTTGATAAGCAATGCTTCATTGTTCGTTAAATTACATTGTAGGTGAATTTTCAACTTTTGAAAAGACACAAAAAAAAAACACGTAACTTAATTTTCGGTCATAGAATTTAGTGGCATATTCAGTTTTTCCAAATCAGATCAAATTCTCGAGATATTCAAATTTTTGTTATTTGACCATTATTTGACCTTTATTTAAAACTTTTCTTATAGTATTTTAACAATTACTTTTTATTGTATTTTCGAAAATAGCTCCAACGTGAAAATCAAGCTAGCCTTGTGTAATCTATGATATTTCAAAGGTTAAGCAATTTTGCATTTCTCTCCATTTTGACCAAATTTTAATGTTAAACGTACAAACTTTAAAAAAAAATCTCGATTTTTTTTTACTCAAATTAGTATTTTTATAAGTAGATTAAATTCTGAAAGTAAGCAAAATCAGAGGTGCTCAAAATTTTTGTTCTCCAAAAATAAAAAATATAACTAAAAATGTATCGAGATTTTGATGATTGGGAAAAACTGAGTATGCCACAAATTCTACGACAAAAAAATAAGTTTACGTTCTCGGTATTTTCGTGTGTCTTTTTGACGTCCCTACAGTGTTATTAAATGAACGTAAAAGTGAATTTCACCTGTACATTTGTTAGTTTCAAGATTTTTTAAGCTGTGTGTGAGTATCGCAAAGTGGTTTTAAAAAAGTGCTCTCCTCAAATTCTAGCGGTGACACTTCATCTCAAGCACACCAATTAATGTATGCAGCTAAGAGTCCAGAATTTTTCGTTGTAATTATTTAAAATAAAATATATTAATTTACGTCAGCTTTGACTATACTGTTGTAAAAAATCGATAAGGATATTTCTATGAACGAGGAAACTGTCATCGATAAATTTGCTTCGCGTTCCAAAAAAATTAATGAACTATGTAAGTATCTACAACTATGCATATTAAGGCGCCTAATGCTCCATAGAAAAGAAAAAGTTGATCGAGTCTTTCCTTCAAAATAAACCTATGCTTATGTTATGATGATTCCCCAAATATTTCGACTCTACAGATAGCTATCCGTGGGCTGGAATGGTTTTAAATAGCCTCTAAAAATCGATTCTTGTGTAAAAATATTGGCTGGCGTAATAGTTTAAAAAAACAAACTATCAGAAATTATAGGCAGGAAAAATCTCTTCCAATCTGCATCAAAAATTTTTGATATTTTTTATTTTATTTCCATACAAAAACTTTAAAAATTTAAATAACTTCATAACTGTTTTTTAACTTCTTACAATATCTTTTCTGTAGATATTTATTTTATAATTAATATTTTAGTTTTAATTTGTTTCAGCTTAAGCAATTCTGGCCAGCAATTCTGACATGTGAGGATATCATTAGAAATAATTAAGTTTTTTGAACTTTAGTGAAAATAACTTTAAAAAAATCATAAAGTGCACGAAAACATAATTATTTTTAATTCGAATGCAAAAATTTAAAATTTTTTGATGCAGATTCGGAGAACTTTTTCAAAAATATTATTTCAGATAATTTCACTTTTTCTAACTAACACACCAGCCAATATTTTTACAAAAAACTCGATTTTAAGAGGTTATTTCTAACCATTGCAGCTCGAGGAGGTTGAAATATTTGGGGAATCATCATAATATAAGACAAGGATTTTTTTGAGGAACTGTTCCGAACAACTTATTTTCGTAAGGCGCCTAATGTATATACAGTTGCGGTCAAAAAATAGCAGTGCCCTTATATTCAGACATGTTTGAATAAATAATACTAGTCTACAAATTTCGGATCCGGTAAGTCCATTTTCATTCCTATATGTACTTTCAACACTCGTTCCAACTCCGTACTCAGTTTCCTCCTATATTGTAAAATTTTCAAGATACAGGGTGTTTCACGTTTTTGGCAAGTGTTTAGTATTATTGATCTCGAATCTACTCTAATCACCATAAAATAAAAAGTATTATTTTGTATTTTTGAAAAATTATCAACTTTTCTATTAATGTATCAACCACTATCGTATCATGTGCTGTAGCGAGTCTAAAATTCTGAGATTATCCAACGAAATATCAACAAATTTTGTATCTTTTGTTTTAGCGGAGCTTTAACCGTCCAAATTTAAAATGTCATTTTTTCATGTAATAATACACTTAGCCAACAGTTTTTTTCTAAATTCTAACTTTAAATGATAACAGCTCCGATAAAATAAAATATACAAAATTTTTTGATATTTCGTTGGAAAATTTGAAAATTTTAGCTCCGCTACAGGACATGACACCATAGTGGTTGACAAATTTGTAGAAAATTTGATACTTTTTCTAAAATACAAAATAATATTTTTTATTTTATGGTGAGTAGTTTTTCTATTCTAGATCAATAATAGATTCTAGATTCTAGATCAATAATACTAAACACGTGCCAAAAACGTGAAACACACTGTATCTTGAAAATTTTACAATATAGGAGGAAACTGAGTACGGAGTTGGAACGAGTGTTGAAAGTACATATAGGAATGAAAATAGACTTACCGGATCCGAAATTTGTAGACTAGTATTATTTATCCAAACATGTCTGAATATAAGGGTACTGCTATTATTTTGACCGCAGCTGTATATGTTTTTCTTTTTAAATTGTCTGTTTTCGTTATATTACTTAAATAAATACTTGTCGTCCTGCTCCAAATGAAGCGATTGAATCGATTTTTTATATTTTTTGCTTCAGCAATACCCCCCCTCCCCCCATCGTCCATCAGAATCACAGCTTTGTAAACAGCTCACATTAGTTCAAATTGAAATTGAGTAGGGAAATTAACCCCATGGTATCACAATGGGCCTCATTGGCTTAAGTGTGTCTCTGAAAAGTGACAGCCACTTTAACCTAATCTAAACCCCCCTCTTATGAAACACCTATCTACGGCGTTGGTACATAGACGCTAAATTTGTATCGTAGTTTTCCGTTTTTATTTCTTTTCGGTCTTGTGTCGTGCTATATATTTATTTGCAAAAATGCCAAAAAAAAAAAAAATTACAAGACAAGATCGGCAGAAAATTGGTAAAATTGTTAGTCGAACAATCAAAATAAAAATCCGTCAACGAGAAAATAACAATGTGGAAGCGTCCAGCGCATCGCATAAAAAAATTAAACTGAGTACAACAGAAAGTGTATAGCAAGATTTGGAGATGCATTACTGAGTGATAGATTTTCTTTTAGTGTTTTCAACTATATCTACATTAGTGAAGTGCAGAAATTGTGATGGGAAAATGTCTTTTCGCACATGCAAATCGGAAGGGTTAGCCTTCAAAATTAAAGTGACATGTGAAAAATGCAGAGAGCCTCGATATGTTCCGTCTAGTGAAAGACTGAAAACAGACTCAAAGCAATCATATTATGAAATTTATCATCGTTTTATTTTTTGCTTGCGTGTATATTAAACCTTGGCTTATATGGATGCAATAAATTTTGCGGTTTGATGGATTTAGCGGCGTCTTTTTTTACCAAAAAGTAACTATTACAACTATGTACAGAAGATGCATACGGCTGTATCAAATGTTGCGAACAAATTCTTTGCTGCTGCTGTAAAGGAAGAAAAATAGGAAACAGGTAAAGCGAATAATGTGGAAGATACCAACGAATTAACAGTATCAGGCGACGGAACGTGGAAGAAACGTGGATTCACTTCGCTATTCGGTGTCTCTTCTTTGATGTGCTTGTCAAAATTTCTTACTGCCACCAATGCAAAACTTGGGTAAATAAGCTAGATACCGGCGAATTCGAAGATTAGCACGAAGAACACGTCAACAGCGGAAACTCAAAGCAAATCATGGAAGACGTCATCCTACAGATGTTCAAGCGCTCTTTGGGAAATTTTGGAGTGATGTATAAAAATTATATAGGAGATGGCGACCCTAAACCTATAGTGGTTTGGTAAATGCTAAACCGTGTGGTGAAGATTTCACGATAAATACGAAAGAATACATTGGACATGTTCAGAAAAGAATGGGCTCTCGTTTATTTGAATAAGTAAAAACAACTGTGGTCGATAGCGAAACTAAAACAATTAAAAAGAAAAGTCTCTCTGGAAAAGGAAAACTCACTGCAAAAATGATCGACAAATTGACCGTACATATGGACTGGCCATACGACGCAATCACGATTGTGTAGAAAAATGAAAAATGCAATTTGGGCAACACACTTTCATTATTGCTCGACAGAAACCACAGCACGACAAATGCCAGAGCGGTGAGGACTCTTGGTGTGAATGGCAAAAAGCGGCAGCTGCAAACACACTGGATTTATTCAAACACAGCTATAGTGCCCTTCCTTCAAATGTTACAGAAGCCATAAAGCCAATCTACGCAGATTTGACCAAGGACGTACTTTTGTATCGGTGTCTTGGTAGTTTCACGCAGAATAACGAGATTTTAAATCAACTTATTTGAAAAATCCCTCCAAAATCAATGGGCAGTACAGCAATCATTATTAAAATTGCAGCAAATGTTGCAGCATGCACTTTCAATGAAGGATATTTTGCTTTATTGTTCTTTATGAAATGAAATGGGCATCTCTACAGGCCCAAGTGCTCACCAATGGGCGCGCGCATTTGACGAATTACGAATAACCATAGTGGACGAACAAGCTGCAAGTACAAGTAAAGAGGGTAGAATGCAACGCAGGCAAGAGCAAAAAAATGCATTGGACATCCTGTATGACAGAGTTTTACTGTACGGAGCTGGCATTGATGATTCTGTGTAAGAATGAAAAATTATACCCTTTTATTGATTTTTTTATTTTTTATTTTCGGTAAAAAACTTTTTAAATCGATTTTCTGGAAAACAACATTTTTGAAGTCGGTGAATACGATGCCGCAAAATCTACTTGACCGGTCGTTTTGAAATTGTTTACACTATTTCTACACATAAATCAATAGATAACGCCGAAGCGTTTTTTCCCTATTTTTTCCTATTTTAGAAGAATAAAATAACCTCAATTTTTCTGCGAAAATCGCGTTTTTGACTTCGAAACGCTACCAAAAAAATAAATATTTAAAAAAATCTTCGGTATTACCTCGGAAAACATATTGCCATTTAAAATAATTTTGAATTTTTTTCAGATGATCCGCTAACCTCTAATCGTGTTCACCGCAAAACAAATTTTTTTGAGGCCCTTCCCGAGAATCGCTGCCATGAATTTATGTGTCGACAATTTTAATTTTTTTTCCCCCGAATATACTTAAGAAGTTAAACTATAACATGTATGTGAAATAAATAAAACAAAAATAAAAAACAGTACCATCTCCTTAAACTTATAATTTCACCAATTATTGATCTCATTTATTCAATCTTTAAGTTAGTTTAACTTTTTTAAATAGTTATTATATGTTTTCTTTTTACCTACTTTGTCATAAAATCTTATAATATTTCTTATAAATTTTATTATATTTGATATTATAAAAAGTATTTTTTACGTTATTGCTTTGTTTTAACAAATTCTATTAAAATAAAATATAAATTTATTTGTAAAATAAGATATTTTTAAAATGTAACTATTGTAATAAATGATAACTATTGAATTAAAAAGTCTCTCCTTGTTCTATTTTTTTCAAGAGTTCTCTTGATTTCTCCTACGCTTCTACACCTAGCGAAACAGTTATAAAGGCAGCAAGAAATGAATTGATTTTAAGAGAATTAAGAAACATTTTTAATAAATAGCTTCATACTTTATTAATTCAATTGATTTAAATATAAAATAATGGAATTAAAAAATATTTAAATTTTTTCTTAATTTTTTTAAAGAAGAAAACAAAACAGAAATTAAAAAATTGTGCGAAATATACATAAAAGCACTAATTGTTGTTGTTGAAAACTAGAACTCGTAATGAGTGTCCGTGTTTTTAACTGCAACCAGTAAAACAATCGTTTTATTAACTTCTTAAACGAGTGAGAGTGCGTAGAAACTAGTTTCAGTAATTTCTTGGACACTATCTGTTTTTGTGCCAGCTTCTTTTTACTGCTGTCATGCCCTTCGTCTATGGCCATAAGATTGAGCGCGGGCAACCTAAAGTGATTTGCGCGATATGTAATGATTTATTTAATTTATCATGCTTCGACGTTTTGCCAATCGATATGGAATACATGCAAAGTTCTGGCACTCCATATCATTGTAAGGATCAAACGGTCATTCTGAATCAACATCAACAACAAGTTCAATACCATAACCAACAGCCAATAGAAATAGCAACAACATCAGCAATCTCTCTATTGCAGCAACAACAAGTGCAGTGCCATAGCCAACAAAATCAACAACAGCCAAAATTGATTGATCTGTCACAAGAGCAAACAAACGATCTAACTCAGCAACAAAAAGAAATTGAAAAAAATAATTAAATATGATTATGTGCAAGAAATTAATTTGCAATCAGTGCTAAATGAGCTTATTACCCTAAAATCAATGAGTTCCTGTGCGCTAGATTTAATTAAATCTTTGCAAGAGGACAAAGTGTTTCTTATGCAGAAAATAGATAATCTGCAGCTTGAACTGAATCTGGTGAAGCATCAATTAGTTGAAAGTAACGCTGCCACCACAACTTCTTCTCTTACAACAGAGAGTGAAGAGCTGCGCGATGTTAATGTTGCGTTAAATGTTAGTTCTGGTATACCTAGCAAAAAAACAAACTAAGCTCTCACTAAACGGTGGCATCCAGCCACAAGTTGCCAAGTCGAAAAATTCTGCTGCTAAATGGTCTTCAAACGCTATTACTGCTGCTATGCTAAGCTCTTCTGAATGTACCACGCCAGTTACTTGCGCTCCTGCTTTTTCTGAAGTTTTTGCGCTCGGTGTCGCCAAAAAGCCGTCAATAACAAGCCAAATAATGTAACAATTACACACTCATCTAATTGTGTAGCATCTACCTCACTTCACATGTCTTCATCCAGTATATACATATTCGATTTGCCGCCCTCACAAGGAACTCGGAATGTGCTCTCTTCTTCAGAACTACCGCCGTTAAACGAAAGTTTTTCCTCTTACTCTATCTACTACCAAAATGCAGGGGGTATTCGTAGCAAAACATCTCAGCTTCAATTTGCCGCTTCATTGCATGAATACAATATTTTTGCATTGACCAAGACCTGGCTTCATAAAGATATCTCTTCTGCTGAGATATTTGACTATTTCTACTTTGTTTATCGTCTCGATCGCTGCCCAATCTCTTCGGGTTACGTGAGAGGAGGAGGAGTATTGATTGCTGTAAAAGCAGACTTATCAAGCATTTTATTTCAGCTGCCGTCAACGGACAATACCATTGAACAGATTTGTGTACAAATTAATTTTCCAAATAATAATGTATTTTCTATTATAGTTTCATATGTTCCACCTAATAGTTGTATTGATATTTATGAAAAACACTTGAACAATATCACTTCTCTAACTGAAGTTCTCAGTTCCAATCATGGTATGGTCGTTATGGGTGACTTTAACTAAAGTGTTAAGAACCAAAACGATATCAACCATTAATGTAGCGCAAGCCTTAAGCAGAGCACGCATTAACAATTTTTAACTTTAAATTTAGGCTATGCAGTGTAAGCAAAACATTCATAAACCGTTTATAGTGGCTTACAATGCTTAGCATGCATTAATTAATTATGTCATATTTTATTTATTTTGTAATTCTGCTTAACACGTTATTTAAGCTAAAGAACATTTAAGATTGTGTAATATTAGTTTTTGTAGAATAAACGTTTTGTACCTATGAAAGGGATGTCTTGGAAAGATACAAAGCTGATATCACTGCTATCCAAGAAATGCGATAGAAGGGACAGGGTTGCATTCGGCATGCACCCTGTGATATCTACTACAGCGGCCACGCGGAGAAGCACGAGTTTGGATGCGGATTTGTAGTTGGCTAGAGACTACGGCCCCACGTCCTGCGATTCACACCTGTGAACGAACGACTTGCCATAATCCGCATCAAGGTTAGATTTTTCAATATAAGCCTAATATGTGCGCACGCTCCGACAGAAGACAAGGACGATGAGATCAAGGAAATTTTCTACGAGCGCCTTGAAAATGCTTACGAGCGCTGCCCCCGTCACGACGTAAAAATCGTGCTTGGTGACTTCAACGCTAAGGTGGGCAAGGAAAATATTTTTGGTCCAATAGTCGGAAAGTTCAGCCTCCACGACAACACCTCCGATAACGGAATGAGGCTGATTGACTTCGCCGCAGCACGAAACATGGTCGTAAGTAGCACTAGATTCAAGCATCTCAATATTCATAAAGCCACCTGGATGTCCCCTGATCAAAAAACAAAAAATCAAATTGATCACGTTTTGATCGACGGAAGGCACACTTCCAGTGTATTGGATGTACGCACGATCCGTGGTGCAAACATTGACTCGGATCACTATCTTGTTGCAGCCAAGATCCGTACACGTCTGTGCGCAGCTAAGAATACACGCAACCCTACACAGAGAAAGCTAGACGTCGACAAGCTGCAATCGAAACAGACAGCCGATACTTTCGCCACTCGACTCTCACTCCTGCTTCAAAGCACTCCTCCAATCGATGATATATGCGCGCAGTGGACACACATTTCCAACTCCATGCGTGCGGCTGCTGAAGAAGTGATTGGCTACCAACGCCCTCGCCGAAACCAGTGGTACGACCAGGAGTGTCGCGACGCCACTGCAGAGAAAGACGCCGCCTACAAAGCCACCCTGCAGTCGGTTGTAGCGCGCGCTGCTAAGGAGCGATACAAAGAAAAGAGGAGGGAAGAGAGACATATTTTCAGGCGGAAAAAAGAGAGGCAGAAAAGCGCGAGCAGGAGAAGATTGAGATGTATGGTGACAGGAATGAGGCCCGAAAATTTTTCGAAAAAATAAGACGCCTTGCCGATGGTTTTAAAACCGGGGCCTCTTCCTGCAAGGATGAAAACGGGAATCTAGTGACAGATGTCCAGAGTACACTGACGTTATGGAGGGAACACTTCTCTAAGCT
The DNA here is from genome assembly GCA_963920525.1 of Dichetophora obliterata. Taxonomy (NCBI): domain Eukaryota; kingdom Metazoa; phylum Arthropoda; class Insecta; order Diptera; family Sciomyzidae; genus Dichetophora; species Dichetophora obliterata. Next base: position 148,787,821 of record OY986437.1, on the reverse strand, counting down.
TCTAAATGGCGACGCTGACAACAATCCCACCAATAGAGATGATATTCCGGAAACCCCAATTGCGGATGACAGCGTCGAGGCTCCGCTGCCCGACTATGATGAAGTTCTGACAGCTATAGCTCGGCTTAAAAATAACAAAGCCGCGGGAGCTGATGGCTTACCTGCTGAGCTGTTTAAGAACGGAGGCGAAGCTCTACTTAAATGCATTCACGAGCTTCTATGCAAAATATGGTCGGAAGAATGCATTCCGAACGATTGGAATCTCAGTCTGCTCTGCCCAATCCACAAGAAAGGCGATCGCACTATCTGTGCCAATTACCGTGGGATAAGCCTTCTTAATATCGCATATAAGGTCCTGTCGAGCGTTTTATGTGAAAGATTGAAGCCCATTGTAAACGAACTGATCGGACCTTATCAGTGTGGGTTCAGACCTGGAAAGTCCACCATCGACCAGATTTTCACGCTACGACAAATCTTGGAGAAAACTCAAGAAAAACAAGTCGACACCCACCATCTTTTTGTCGACTACAAAGCCGCCTTCGACAGCCCAATAAGGAAGCACCTGTACTCCACCATGTCTGAATTTGGTATTCCTGCAAAACTAATACGACTTTGCAGGATGACACTGAGCAACACCAGCAGCGCAGTTAAAGTCGGGAAGGACCTCTCCCCACCATTTATTACCAAACGAGGTTTCAGACAAGGTGATTCCTTATCGTGCGACTTTTTCAACCTAATGATGGAAAAGATCATCCAAGCTGCTGATCTGAGACGTAGTGGCACAATATTCTACAAGAGTGTTATGCTGCTTGCGTATGCTGATGACATAGATATCATTGGCCATAATACGCGCGAAGTCAGTGCAGCATTTTCCAGATTAGAAAGAGAGTCAAGTCGAATGGGTCTGTCAGTGAATGCAGATAAGACGAAATACTTGGTGTCAACAAACAAACAGTCCCAGCGTCTTGGAACCCACGTTACCGTTGACAATACCTCATTTTAGGTTGTGAAGAACTTCGTTTATCTGGGATCCAGCATTAATTCAACCAACGACATCAGCATTGAGATCAAACGAAGAATAACTCTTGCCAACAGGTGTTACTTTGGGCTCAGTAGGCAATTGAGAAGCAGAGCCCTCTCTCGACGAACGAAAATCACGCTCTATAAATCGCTCATCATGCCCGTCCTACTTGACGCATCACAAACCTGGACGCTGAGCAGTTTAGATGAAAAGACTTTAGGAGCATTCGAGAGAAAGATTCTTCGTAATATCTACGGACCAATCTGCGTCAATGGCGAGTACCGAATACGGTGGAATGATGAACTGTATGAGCTGTTCGCTGACATCGACATAGTCAAGCGCATTAAAATCGAGCGGCTTCGCTGGCTTGGTCATGTTCAGCGCATGAAAGACGATGCTCTAGTGAAGAAAACATTCGATTCGGTACCCAGCGGCGGTCAACGCAGAAGAGGACGACCGCATCTTCGTTGGAAAGACCAAGTAGAGGACAACCTGACGAAGCTTGGAATTTCCAACTGGCGCCAGCAAGCGAAAGACAGAAATGGAAACAAAGTAAGTAAGTAAGTACCTATGAAAGGGTTCAATCAATAAAATATTAATTATTACGTTAAATCAAGTCAAAGTGTTTTACAGCCTTATTCTGGCAAATTAACAAATTGTTAACCAGTATTTTGAATATTTCTATGTGTTTGTTGTAATTTTTTTATTTCAAAACAAAATTTGAAGCTCGAAAATAAAAAATTTTGATAAAAATTGTCAACTGCTTTTCAGCTATTGACAATTTCATTAAAAAATTTTGTTTTTTGAGCTTTAAATTTTGTATTGAAAACAACAAACATATAGAAATATTCAAAATACTGGTTAACAATTTGTTAATTTGCCAGAATAGGGCTGTTAGTGTATTCAAGCCCTGCTTAATTGGTTTCAAAGTGCCAATTAAGTGTTTTCATCATATTAAAATCAAGCCCTGCTGAAGTGGTTTCAAGTACCAGTTAAGTGCCCGCCTTTATCAATTCTAAGTGTTGATAAAAGTTCTGTTGGAATCATCAAAGATTCCAACATTTTGGTGACCCGACGTGATCGCGACACAGCCTTCAATCAAGTCAGACGAAATTCAACATTGTCAGTGGACATCCGTTGACGTAAACATCGATCAATTCAAACATGGCCAAGCTCCAGGAAGTAATTGAAAACCAACAGGCCACTGGCCTAGAAATTCAGCGCATCATAATCTATATATATAAAATAGGATGTGTGTATGTATGTAACGTATGGACTCCAAAACGGCTGGGCCGATTTTGATGAAATTTTCAGGTAATGTTCATCTTGGTACGGTGGGTAACATAGGCTATATTTGGACCCGATAGGTGGCGCTGGGGTGGACTTATATCGAAAATTTTAATTTATGGACCAATTTAACTGAAATTCAGAATGTATGTTTGTTTGATCATAAGAAAATAATTTGTGTATAAGTGGACACGGTAGGTGGCGCTGGGGTGGACTTATTTCGAAAATTCGATGGCGTGAAAAATATATAAATACTTTTAATTTTATTTTATAACGAGGGGAGTAGCGAAGCACACCGGGTTCAGCTAGTAAATTATAAAAAGGATTCATCAAGCCGCAAATCATAAAAAAAATATTTTGAGGATAAGCTTTGTCAACTTCAGGAACTTTTTGACAAATTTGAAGAGCAAGATACGATAATACGAGCTAACGCCAAGGAACCACTAGAGCTCGGTTAATTTACTGAAGACTTTTATGACAAAAGCAACTGTAGCCAATAAATACATCAGCGAATTTTCACAGGTGATCGAGACTTGGCATTCTAAAGACAACATATCTCAAAACAATGAACAATCAGCATTATCAGAACCTCAACAGAGCTCTGACCATTCAAATCAAAGTAACAATCAAGCAATCGCTGCACCAGAACACACTTATCAAAATTCAACAAGCATTATACGAAAACAAGATGCCATTATTGAGTCGTTGCATCGCCAGCTTGCATCAATACCGTCTCAAATCGAACTTAATCACTCTCAATTTTGGGAGGTTAAGATCCAAATCATAATCACTTGGAGCAAGTCGAACAGCTACATTATTTAATTCATGAAATATGCCAAAATCCCACTGAATTTGGCTACAATCTAAAGGCATACATTGAGCTTGAGGACTACACACAAACCAAGCTCATTACTATGTCACACAACATAAAATCAATCAACGTATAAAATGCAAATATCAATGAAACAAGTCTACCGAAAATATCTTTACCTAAATTTGATGGAAATTACCTGAACTGGCGGTAATTCCTCAATCTATTCTGCGAAATTATTCACATGAAGTCAATACCAAATATAACAAAAATTTGGTATCTGTAGGCTATCTGGCGGAGCGGAAAGAATAATTAGCCACCTCTCATTAACAGACGAGAACTACCATACGCCTTGGAATCTTCTCAGGGATAGATTTGACAGCAAACGAATACTTACGGAATCTCTTATCAAAAAATTAGCGGAAGAACCGTTTAAAGTTTATTATTCCTTATGTAACCTAAGAAAAACTGCAAAATTTATTCCAACAGAAACGAGAAGAAGACTGATAGTACAATTAGTCGTGCCCATAATAACCTACTCTGAAGTTGTATATAGCAAGCTCGATTCGAGGTCATCAAATAAGCTATTAATGGCATATAACAACGCAGCTCGATATGTTTACGGTATCCGAATGTTTGATCATATATCAACACACAGTAATCGCGTTCTTGGCTGCGGTATTATAAGCTTTCTCAATGCAAGAAACTGTATTTTCCTTCATCGACTTATATATTTAAAAAGTCCTTACTATCTATTTGGAAAAGTTGAATTCTGCAGGTCCGCCAGAAGCCTTTTTTTCCTAGTTCCCCCCTTCAAATACAGTGAATCTAGTAGACTGTTTTTCATTAGTGCAATTAGACTTTGGAATACCCTTCCAAATAGTATTAAACGCATTAGGAACAAAACAACCTTTAAGCGCCTCATCTATGACTATTTTTCCTAACTATTTTTTCAAACTTTCTCATTATTTTTTTCTTACATATAAGTTAGCAAGTGTCAGCCAACTTTATTTTTCCATTGAAAAATTCTACAAGTTAGCAAGTGTCAGCTAACTTTTCCACCGAAAAATCCTACACGCGCTTCCGCTCCAAATCATTTCTGCAGCGTAAACATTTTTAATAACAGCAACGACGACAACAACAACAACAGCAACAACAACAACAACATAATGCCAGCAAGCAGTGATCACCTCAACACTAACAGCAATAGCAACAATAGCAACAACAAAAACATAGCAACCACAACAATAGCAGCAGTAAAGGCATAGCTTAAGCTATTCTTATTTTTGATTTTAAGTTTTAGTTCTAAACTCCGCTTTTACCCAATCGGTTATGATAACATTGGCACATAGTGCCTACTAATAAATAAACGCTTTATCTGGCACATAGTGTCAGCCAATAAAATAATAAGTTGTTTTAATTGGAAAAGTTAACTGGCGCCCATCGTGGGGCTACAAAAAATTCTTTATAAAAAGAAATATTGAAAGTGGGCAGTGAGCTCGAACTCACGTAAAAATTTTCTATACTGAAAAAAAAACAACGTAAAAATTTTCTATATTGGAAAAAAAAACGTAAAAATTTTCTATACTAAAAAAAAACAACGTAAAAATTTTCTATATTGAAAAAACAACAACGGAAAAAATTCTTCATAGAAACAAGAATAAATAAAGTGAGAGTAAGACATTGTGAGAAAAAGTTAAAAAAGAGACTGCTTTTATGTGTTCGAAAAAAAAACTGTGTTTTTAAGATTGAAAAAAGGGAAAAATTGAAGAGAAGACTTACCTGAAATTAAAATGAGAAATTGATTAGATTTGATAAAAATAATAAATTCTTACAAGCAAATAACAAATATAAATAAACAGATAATAATAAAAATTTTCTATATTGAAAAAACAACGTATAAATTTTCTATATTGAAAAAACACAACTGAAAAGTATCTAAGTTTTTCTGAAAAATAAAACTGAAGTGGGAAAAAAATCTAATTTTATACTGAAAGAAAAACTAAAAGTTGAACTGAAAACAAAAATCTAAAATTTTTTCAACAATAAAAATCTGAATAAATCTAATATTTTTCTATACTGAGAAAAAACTCCAAAGCGAACAATTCCAGTACTCACGTGAAACGAGAAAAGAAAACATACGTTAATTCAAGTTGGACCAAGAACTACAAGGAGGAATAACACCCTGCACTGGACAACATGGATGCTGTTAAGTTTATGTAAGTAAAGTGCTCAGCAAGCTTAGGTAAAATTTTAAATTAAAACTTACGTAAATTGGATCCGTAAACTTATTCTATTATATTTTCCTGTAATTAAGTTGAAGCTAAGAGCGTAAAAGCAAATAATTCTTTCATTCAAGAAATAAAAATTATCTTAATAAATAATTGTTAAACCAAAGTTTTAATTAAGTGTTCAAATGAAACAAAATTTGTTTACCAGTTACTGTGAATAAAAACTATTTTAAACCTATTCAATTAATTAAATTACGATAATCGAAAATGGATGCTCAAACGTTGCAAAGTCTTTTGAATGCCGCTATCAAAGCAGCCACAGAACAGACTAAACATTAGTTTCAGGGAAAGCTAGATGAACTAACGAACAGACTCACACAAATAGAGACACCCTCGCAAGTCGAAGACTTTAAAGAAGTGACAATAGAGCCAGGCAGAAACTGTGACGAATCACTTGATCCTGTAAGGTCCCTGCCTGCATTTTCTGGGGTCCAGGCACAATATGTGTCCTGAAGGCAAGCGGCTCACACCGCCTACAAAATTTATGCGAAGTATGATGGTAGTTCAAAACACTACCAAGCAGTTGCGATAGTCAGGAACAAAATAGTAGGTTCTGCCGACATGGTCTTATCATCTTTTAACACCACGCTTAATTTCCATGCAATTATTGCAAGACTCGATTTCACCTACGCAGACAAAAGACCTATCTATCTTATAGAACAAGAAATGTCGACAATGCGACAAGGTCGATTAACAATTGTCGAATTCTATGAGGAACTGGAGAAGAAGCTAACACTTCTAGTGAACAAAACGATAATGACACACAGCGGACAGACTGAACTTATTGAGTCTCTCAACAATAAATACAGACAGGACGCACTTACTTACTTACTTACTTACTTAGTTGGCGCTACAACCGTATGTCGGTCTTGGCCTCATCTAAGAATTTGCGCCAGCCATTTCTATCTTTCGCTTGCTGGCGCCAGTTGGAAATTCCAAGCATCGTCAGGTTGTCCTCTACTTGGTCTTTCCAACGAAGATGCGGTCGTCCTCTTCTGCGTTGACCGCCGCTGGGTACCGAATCGAATGTTTTCTTCACTGGAGCATCGTCTTTCATGCGCTGAACATGACCAAGCCAGCGAAGCCGCTCGATTTTAATGCGCTTGACTATGTCGATGTCAGCGTACAGCTCATACAGTTCATCATTCCACCGTATTCGGTACTCGCCATTGACGCAGATTGGTCCGTAGATCTTACGAAGAATCTTTCTCTCAAATGCTCCTAAAGTCTTTTCATCTAAACTGCTCAGCGTCCAGGTTTGTGATGCGTAAAGTAGGACGGGCATGATGAGCGATTTATAGAGCGTGATTTTCGTTCGTCGAGAGAGGGCTCTGCTTCTTAATTGCCTACTGAGCCCAAAGTAACACCTGTTGGCAAGAGTTATTCTTCATTTGATCTCAATGCTGATGTCGTTGGTTGAATTAATGCTGGATCCCAGATAGACGAAGTTCTTCACAACCTCGAAGGAGGTATTGTCAACGGTAACGTGGGTTCCAAGACGCTGGGACTGTTTGTTTGTTGACACCAAGTATTTCGTCTTATCTGCATTCACTGCCAGACCCATTCGACTTGACTCTCTTTCTAATCTGGAAAATGCTGCACTGACTTCGCGCGTATTATGGCCAATGATATCGATGTCATCAGCATACGCAAGCAGCATAACACTCTTGTAGAATATTGTGCCACTACGTCTCAGATCAGCAGCTCGGATGATCTTTTCCATCATTAGGTTGAAAAAGTCGCACGATAAGGAATCACCTTGTCTGAAACCTCGTTTGGTAATAAATGGTGGGGAGAGGTCCTTCCCGATTTTAACTGCGCTGCTGGTGTTGCTCAGTGTCATCCTGCAAAGTCGTATTAGTTTTGCAGGAATACCAAATTCAGACATGGTGGAGTACAGGTGCTTCCTTATTGGGCTGTCGAAGGCGGCTTTGTAGTCGACAAAAAGATGGTGGGTGTCGACTTGTTTTTCTTGAGTCTTCTCCAAGATTTGTCGTAGCGTGAAAATCTGGTCGATGGTGGACTTTCCAGGTCTGACAGGACGCACTAACAGTTTTTATTTCCGGATTGAACAGACCGCTATGCGACGTTCTATTCTCGTCCAGGCCAAGCGATATGCCTACGGCCTTAGCCCTAGCTCAGGAGCTAGGGGCGAACCATGCAAGATCACTTTTTGCAAACTCATTCAATAACCGACCGGTACTCATGCCACAAAGAGGCAGTTTGCCGCAATTTCGAAGACTCCCCATGAACCCCCAATGGGAACGACCCGTCCCAATGGAGATTGATCCCTCTTTATCACATTTCCGACAAAACAGATCATAGCAGGAACAAGAAAAAGCCACTGTTCACTCAAAATAGGCCAATGCAAAACAGACAACCCTTAACTCGAAACCAAGGACCACGGGGCCCATTTCCCAATAGACCACCAAACAACTTCAACACAGAAAAGACTCAAACAACAAACCATAAAGAGAGACCACCTAAAAGACAATATGAAAGCGACAGACAACATGTTGCCAAGCTACAACGTATTAACCATTTGAAACAGCTTGAACACCATGACGGAGACATACCTGGAATTTATGTTGGCAATATCCCTTACTTTCCCAACGAGGACGAGGACGAAGATCCAATCGTACATGGCAACACCCCAGAGGATGAAGACATAGAGGATGAGGCCACTGACGAAATCAATTTTTTAGACTAAAATCCCTCCTGCCATACGTCAGCAGGAATTTCGCGGGCAAAGAATTAAAATTCTTGGTCGACACCGGTGCCTCCAAGAACTACATTAAGAATCTTAGTTTTTTAAAGGGTATAAGGAATTTAGAAATTCCTTTCACAGTAAAATCGATACATGGTACCGATAAAATTCTGCGAAAATGCATTATCAATATTTTTAATAAAAACTCAATTTTCTATATTTTACCAACTCTCCACACTTTTGATGGAATAATAGATTTCGTTATCCTTAGAGAAATAAATGCTCTTCTTGATATGAAGAAGGTAATTATAAATAAAAATGAAGGGAATGAGAAGTTGCTGTACTTTTATTGTGAAAATGTTAATAATATAGTTTTAGGGCCCACCGAAAGTAGGCAGTTATCGCAATTAATTAGAGAAAAATCAGGGGTATTCGCTGACCCAAATGAGGCGTTACCATACCATACCAACGTCATAGCGACTATAAGGACAACTGACAATGAACCGGTTTATTAAAAAACGTACCCGTATCCAATAGCAGCTGCTGCTTTTGTAAACAAAGAGATAGAGGATTTCCTAGCTAATGGAATAATTAGGCCGTCACGATCACCATTTAATAACCCGATATGGATAGTAGACAAGAAAGGATTCGATACAGAGGGCAGCGTAAGATGCGTCTAGTAATCGATTTCAGGAAGTTAAACGAGAAAACTATCTGTGACAAATATCCTATTCCGGATACCTCTGTAATTCTATCTAACCTAGGGAAATCCAAATATTTCACAACACTAGATCTTGAGTCGGGGTTTCACCAAATTAATTTGGCTGAGCGAGATCGCAAGAAAACTGCTTTCTCCGTCAATAATGGCAAGTACGAATTTTGCCGCTTACCATTTGGGCTGAAAAATGCCCCAGGCATATTTCAACGAGCCATAGATGATGTCCTGAGAGACCAGATAGGGAAATGATGCCATGTCTACATAGACGATGTTATCATCTACTCTGAGACAGAGGAAAAACACTTGGAGGATATAAGTACAATTTTATCGAAACTGTTCGAAGCAGGAATGCGTGTCTCAACTGAGAAATCGAAATTTTTTAGAACAGAAGTAGAGTTTTTGGGGTTTATGGTGTCAGGCAAGGGAATTAAAACTTCTCCTAAAAAGATCCAAGACATCATAAATTACGAAGTGCTGAAAACTCTCAGAGCATTGCGATCATTTTTAGGCTTAGCGGGATACTACAGGCGTTTTGTAAGAGACTACGCGAAAATTGTTAAACCGTTAACAAAATTCCTTAGGGGAGAAAATGGTCATATAGGGTCCAACCGCTCTAAGAATGTTAAAATAGAATTCGATAACGAGGCACTATCGGCTTTTGATAAAGTAAAAAAATCCTTGCATCCGAGGATGTTCTCCTTCTCTACCCTGATTTTGAGAAACCATTTGACTTAACAACGGACGCTTCTTCCCACGCAATTGGTGCTGTTTTATCGCAGAATGGCCGACCAATTACGATGATATCGCGAACCCTGTCGGGTACCGAGGAAAATTACGCTACGAATGAGCGTGAGCTATTAGCCATTGTGTGGTCACTACAGAAATTGCGTAATTATTTGTATGGGACGAGACAACTAAATATTTTCACGGACCATCAGCCTCTTACATTCGCAATATCTGATAAGAATCCAAATGCGAAGATTAAGAGGTGGAGAGCCTTTGTAGAAGAATTTTCACCCAAATTCTTCTATAAACCAGGGAAAGAAAATTATGTTGCGGATGCATTATCTAGGCAACATTTGAATTTGTTAGAAGAATCCTCCGACTCAGAGGCTGCTACCCTGCATAGCGAAATTTCTCAGACAAAAACCATATCTACCGTTCAGAATCTACTTAATTGCTTTAGAAACCAAATAGTACTCTGCAACGGAAGGGAAACCGAAAAAAAAGACAAAAATCGTTTTTAAATCAAGAATAAGACACACAATCACATTTGTGAATCTAAATGACCTTTTGGTAATACTTAAGGAAGTGGTTAACCCCGATGTTGTAAACGCATTATACTGCGATTTAACAATTCTAGCTCAAATTCAAGATAAATTAATAGCAGCATTCCCCTCAGTCAAATTCCGCCATACAAACCGAATCGTAATAGATGTCCTGAAATGGGACGACCAAACAGAAATCGCGGTTGCCGAGTACAATCGAGCTCAAAATCTATTGCGAGGCAAAATACCAAAGGCACCCCAATAGAGTCGAAATAGGCCAAACACCCATACCCTCCCACCCAGGAGAGATATTGCATATCGATATCTACTCCACTGATAAACAACATTTCCTCACCTTAATAGACAAATTTTCAAAATATGCTATCGTAAACCCTATTCAGTCAAGAGCAATTGTTGACATAAGGCAGCCACTCATATATATGATTGGTTTTTTTAAAGATACCAAAACCATTGTATGTGATAATGAACGTTCATTTAATTCTGAAACTATAAAAACAATTCTAAAAAATACCTTCAACATTTCTATTTGCACTACACCCCCATTCCATAGCGTCAGCAATGGGCAAGTAGAAATATTCCATAGCACCCTTACAGAAATAGCTAGGTGTATAAAACTCGAAGAAGGTATTTCTGATACACCTGAGCTAATATCACTGGCAGTCACAAAATACAACAGAACAATCCATTCGATTACAGGTTATAGATCCATAGACATAATTCACTCAGCACCCCATACACTAATAGAAGAGATAAGACAAAAACTTGCTAAAACTCAGGAAAGAAACTTAAAATACAATAAGAATCGCCATATACGAAACTTCAAACCCGGTGACAAAGTTCAAGTAAAAACAAATAAAAGAATAGGCAACAAATTCACTAAACTCTATATTGAGAAAAATATTCAAGCAGATCTGGGAACAAAAGTTCTCATTGATGGAAGGGAAGTCCATAAAGATAATCTCAAATAATTTTTTTTTATCTTCTCTCCTCTCTTTCTTTACAATTTCAGACTTATCCTACGAACAATAACCCGGTGGACTCACGCGAAAATACTTAACTACACCAGCTCCTATTATATCCCAGTGACTGGAGGAATGGTAGCCACTTACGACCATTATGAGTTTTTATTACACATAACAAACTTAACAGACTACGAAAACATAGCCCAAGACACCGATAACATACTTAATCATTTTCCACAGTCCCATATGAGGAAACTGCTAAAAGCTGATGTTGACCAAATCATTACCCTACTGAATGCAGTAAGGATTCATCACCGACACTCTAGAAGCATTAATTTTTTGGGAACGGCATTAAAATACATAGCTGGCACCCCGGACTTTGATGACTTCAACCAAGTGGTAACTAAAGAGGAGGCCTTAATAGAAGCCAACAATCGACAGGTTATTATTAACACCGAACTGCAAATTAAAATAAACCAATTGACAGAAACAGTTAACAAACTACTAATTGCATCGAAACAAACGCAAATAGACACAGGACATTTATTTGACCTAGCCATTGCTAGAAACAAGGCCATAATGACAAGTATTGAGAATGTCATTTACTCGATTACTCTAGCAAAATTAAGCATTGTAAATCCAATTATTCTAGATAGCAAAGAAATTGAAAATGTATTAACTGCTGAGCATTTTGCCAACGTTAGCATTAGCGATATCCTAAGCGTATCAAAAATAAAAGTTTTTCAAGATAATGATAATATCTATTTTGTAATCAAATACCCGAAAATTTCCAAAATATGTAACAAAATTAAAATACTGCCAGTAATACGTGAACACAAAATATTAAATTTAGAAACCAACAATGTAGCCGAGTGTAATAAACTTCACCAACCGCTAAATAACTGCGAAGATGCGACTACAATAACATTTTGCCAACATCTGAAAGAAAGTTCCTGCATACAACAACTACTAAATAATCACAAGGCGGCTTGCAAAACAACCTCATCTTCTCACATTTCTTCGATCGAGTAGGTCAACGATGGTGTAGTCATCATAAACGACCAATCAGTGGAATTGCGTGAGGAGAATAACTCGACAATTATAGTAAATGGCACATTTTTGGTTATTTTCGAAAAAGAAGTTACTATAAGAGACGACGTTCACCAACTGGAGAAAAATCAGTCATTCACATCCCGAAGCTACACCGGCCCAGTTCGTTAATATCACAGAACATATTTCGCTACTGTCACTTCCGTATTTACATAAGGCTAACATTAAAAACATTGGTCACATCGCCAATCTGAAGGAGTTAATTCACCTGCGTTCCAGACAGTGGTTGATCATTTTCATATTCATCACAGCCCTTTTGGTAGTAATTTTTGTGGGCCAACTGATCGCCAAAAAACGTAGAAAAAACAATAATATCATGATCCTCGATAGAGTTCTAAAAGAAGCCGGGGACGACTTCACTCCAAGGGGGGAGTAGTTAGCAAGTGTCAGCTAACTTTATTTTTCCATTGAAAAATTCTACAAGTTAGCAAGTGTCAGCTAACTTGACTTTTCCACCGAAAAATCCTACACGCGCGTCCGCTCCAAATCATTTCTGCAGCGTAAACATTTTGAATAACAGCAACGACGACAACAACAACAACAGCAACAACAACAACAACATAATGCCAGCAAGCAGTGATCACCTCAACACTTACTTATATCATTTATATATACTTAAATCATTTTACTTAAAATTTTATCTAGCACTAAGTTTTCCTATGAATCTGTTGTTATTTATTTATATTGTTACTTTGAGTTTCTGTTGTAAATTATTGTACTGTTGCATTTAAAAGAATCAGAAAAGAAACTAAACTAAACCACATTGCGACACAGCATGTGCCAATTACATGAAGGATTTACATGACGTCACCAGAGAATGCTTATTTGCTTTACAGAATTTAGAAATATAAACTACTTCATGGGATCCTTTACTCATTCATCTACTACTAAAGAAACTGGATAAGCAAAGTTTGATGCTGTTTGAACAATCACTGAGCGATTCTACCCAAACTCCTTCAATTGATACATTTTTAAAGTTTTGGAAGGACGATTCCGCTATTTCGAAGCAGTTAGTCGCAAAAATGTCTCATTGCAAGGAAGACCAAATCTAGCAAATACGTTTGTAACGACTTCAACCACTAAGACAGCCGAGGTGTCTTGCAAATGCTGCAAAATTGGGTCACATCCTATTTTTGCATGTAGGCAATTCCTACAACTATCACCAACTGATCGCATTAAGTTTGTTTAATCGCAACGATTTTGTACAAACTGTCTCAGAGCTGGACATAAACAACAGGCTTGCACAAGCAGAACTTGTAGCAAGTGCAACATGTAGCACAATACACTTCTACACATCGATGTAAGGGCAACACAACCACCACCAGCACCATCAGCCAATTATAACAATGCACCATCATCAGTATCACTGAGCACATTAAGTAAGCCAACTCAAAAAGGATACGTTTTACTCAGCACAGCACGAGTGATTCTGGAATCTACATCTGGAAAAACAATTGAATGCAGAGCTATACTAGATTCTGGGTCTCAAATAAATATTATATCCGAGCGAATCGTCAAAAGGTTGGGAATTAGCAGCAAACAAACATGTCTTCAAATTGAAGGAATATGAGGGAACAAAAATTGCTCACAAAAGAGTGTTCCTTACACTAAGATCCAGGTTGAATAAATTTTCTGCACCTTTTGAGGCCTTTGCGCTACCAAACATTGTTTCTGATCAACCAACATACAAGTTAGACTCATCAAATTGGAATATTCCAGCAAACATAGAACTTGCCGACACAAAATTTTATCAACCAGATAAGACTGATGTCCTATTGGGAGCAGAATTCTTTTTTCAAATATTGAAAGGCGAAAAATTTAAAATCAGTCATAACGAGCCAACTCTTCGAAACACAGTCTTTGGATGAATTGCCTTCGGAAAGATTGGCAGCTCTTCACAACAAGTGGCCACATGCGGCATTGCTACAGAAAACGACCAAAATCTCAATAATCAGCTCAATAAATTCTGGGAGTTAGAAGAAGTCACATCCACTCATAAGTTCACGGACTCTCAACGTAAATGTGAAGATCTCTACAAGCTACAAACAAAAAGAAATAGAGACGGACGCTTTATAGTAAAATTTTCATTCATGGAAGATCCTGCATTATTAGGAGATTCTATGCACATAGCCACTAATCGTTTCTATTATTAGAAAAACGACCAGCACAAAACCCTGAAATTAAGGCAGCTTACACACAGTTCATGCGGGAGTATGAAACCTTTGGACAAATGCAAAAATTAAACAAAAATTTGCTCGCGTCACAACATTTTTGTATACCACATCATTATGTACTTAAACCAGAAAATTTCACAACGAAGTTGAGGGTTGTATTTGACGCGTCCGCCAAAACGTCTTCAGGCTATTCATTAAATGACATAATGTGTAACGGAGCTGTAATACAAAGCGAGTTGTCTTCGGTATTACTCCGATTTAGAACTCCACGTTTTGTTTTCACCACTGACATTGAAAATATGTTCCGTCAAATACTTATCAACGATGAAGATCAACAGTTTCAAACAATAAACTGGCGAGAGGATCCCACGAAACAAACTACTATCAGCTGAAAACAGTCACATACGGAACCAGGTCAGCTCCCTACCTTGCAACAAAGTGTTTACAACATTTGGCGACTCAGTTCACCCACAATTTACCACTCGGATCAAGGGCCTTAACTCACGATTTCTACGTTGATGATGGTTTAACCGGTTCAAACAGTCTAACTGAATTAATTGAAACCCAGCAACAACTCATTAAGATTTTGTCAGCAGCAGGGCTGACAAAATTGCAAAGTGCCAACCATCCAAGTTTACTGCGAGGTATTTCAGTCAAGGACCAAGAAGTGGATTTAAATTTTGAGGACGAAAATAATGCAACGATCAAAACTCTTGGCCTTATCTGGCATCCAAAGGCTGACACGCTTCACATAAAAGTTACTCCGAAGGAAATTACTACTGTACAATGAGAACTGCATCATCAGTTCATCAAAAGTTAACAATGCTTAATGAAGTTTAATTTCCTCGACACATCTTCAAGAAGCAAGTTCCTCAGTCAGTTCAACTCCATAGTTTTGCAGACGCCTCTGGGAAGAAGGCTGTCATCTACATCCTTTCAAAATTTTCAGACGGGTCAACAGCAGTCAAGTTATTGTGCTCCAAGTCTAGAGTGGCCCCAATAAAAACACAGATTACACCCAGACTTAAACTATGTGCAGCATTAATTTACGCCGGACTCATGGCAAAAATAAAAAAAAATTTAGAATACAACAATCATCCAACCTACTATTGGACAGGCTCACAAATTGTCGTTAATGAAGAAGAAGCTGTCCGGACATCACCATTTCGAGCAGACCTAAAAATAGACACAGATGAAGAAAGGAAACTCAAGAGTCCCACATTGGTTATCACCGAAGTACCATTAGAACAAATAATCGATAATATTAATCACCGTAACTCATTCCGAACGCTTCAAAGGATTGTAGCCTTTAGATCCGTTTCGTCAAACATTTACAAGGACAACCCCCTGGAAATTAACTGCAACTATCACCACAAAAACTCGATGATTCCCTGACACTCATCATAAAGACAGTACAGCAGTCAGAATTTAGTGAAGAAATTAAATCATTATCCAAACGCGAATAAGTGCACAAATCAAGCTCATTAGCAACCGTGGACCCATTTTTGGATGACAAGAGAGTGATTAGAGTAGGAGGTCGGTTGACATCATCTTCATTAAGTTATAATGCGAAACACCCAATGCTTGTTCCATATAATGACAAAATAATAAAATTACTTTTAAAAATGATACATGATACTCATCTACATTGCGGACCACAAGCCCTCTTAGCTCACACACGACAACGTTTCTGACCTATAAAGGGAAAAATAATGCCACGATCTATTGTTCAACACTGCATACGGTGCAGTAGAGTCAAACCAACTCTACTTAATCAGTTCATGGGAGATCTACCAAAAGAAAGAATCCAACCTTCGCGACCTTTTCTCAACAGTGGTGTAGACTATTGTGGACAATTCGAAGTTCACGTCAAAATTCGAGGAAAAAGACTCCATAAGGCGTATATAGCTTTATTTTGTTGCTTTGCTACCAAAGAAGTCCATTTAGAGCTCGTGTCAGATCTAACAACAGCAGCTTTTATTGGAGCCTTTAAGCGTTTTATTAGTAGAAGAGGGCACTGTATAAACATATTCAGTGACAATGCAACAAACTTTGTGGGGGCAAGCCATGAGCTACGAGAACTAATAAGTTCAGTTCACTCAGCAGAAGGTTAGGAAGCCATTATCAGAGAATGCAGCGATAAGGGCACAAAGTTCAACTTTAATCCTCCACGGGCACCTCATTTTGGAGGTCTTTGGGAGGCCGCGGTAAAATCAGCAAAGTATCTTGTAACAAAAAGTGAATCATCTGCAGCGCTGACATGTGAAGAACTTGAAACCATGGTAGTTGAAGTTGTAGCTATCCTTAATTCAACACCAATAATGAAAATATCATCTGATCCAAATGACCTAACGGCACTTACATTTGCATATTCTTATCGGAGAAGCACTACCACACCGATAGACGTTACGGCTATATCTAGGGACACCAGTCTGCCAACAAGGTGGAAAATGGTGACTCAAACCAAGCAAGAATTCTGGAAACGATGGTCTACTGAATACCTCAATCAGCTGCAGCAACGATTAAAATGGAGAAGTCGATCGCCAAACATTGAACTTGACACCTTGGTAATAATTAAGGAAGATCACATTCCACCATTAAAATGGCCATTAGGCAAAATAGTTAAGACGTACAAGGGAGACGATGGTTTTGTTAGAATAGCGAAGGTAAAAACTTCATCAGGAATCTGGAAGCGTCCTATTCATCGATTGGCTCCACTACCCACAAAATAAGAACCGACAACAAGCGTAAAAGGAGATGAAGCAGACAGTCATGTTGAAGATATTCCATCTAAAAGAAGAAAATTCTCTACTGGGACTATGTTGTTTATTGTTTTTACCAATTGTTCTAGCTGACACATCGCCAATCACATTAACAAGATTCAATTCAACGCCAAGCATTCACTTCGAAGGAATTGTTACTAACAGTAAAGTTAGTAACAGCTGAATAGAATCTCATAGCCTTCTTCAATTTACAACCAATAAAAACTAATATTGCTATTTTTGTGAATGGTGCAACCTCCTTGAAACAACTTTGTAAACAATTGAAAACGCCTTATTTGGGGTACTAGATTCGACATTCGCAGAAAAAAATTTCATCTACAATCAACAGTATAAGTGAAAATTAAGGTCATTTACTAACTTTATTAATAAACCAAACTTCAATCGTTGATTCAGCAATTAACATAATGAAAGAGGATCACAAAATAATATCAACAAGGTTTCAACAGCTCGATGAGCAACTTTATGCTCTCCGCAACCACATAAACAATGAGCAGGAAGACACAATACAACAGAATCTCTTTAAACTCTTCACCACTCTAGCAATTCAACTCACTTTGTTAAGGGCTGACATCGAACAACTACAGGCAGCCATACTTGATATATTAACAGTCCAATTTTGAATAATCACTGAAAAATTCTCATATTATTATTATCACCTTACCAACTTAAAGAGGAGATCATCAAAATAAAAAACCATTTACCGTCAACGCTTCAACTACCAACTGATCAAGACAATTTATTAACCCTCTACAAACTCATGAAGTTTGTACCCGGACTAACTGAAGATTATATTTTGTTTAACATCCAAATTCCACTGAGTGATTAAAGAGAATTCGAAGTACTAAATTTTTTACCCATTCCACATGTGGACAACAACACAATAACATTAATAAAAATCTCAGCGCAGTACTTGGCCATATCTCGACACCGGGACAATTATTTTCCAATGAACTCTACCTTGTTGCAGCTATGTTTAATAATAACCAGCAATAAATATTTGTGTCCACATATCCAGACTGTTTATAATTATGGTTCTGGCATAAATTCCTGTGACGTCGAACTATTCAACAATGCAACTGAGGTGAACTGTGAAATAATAGAAACTCATGATAGTTTTACATGGAAACAAATGAAAAGGTCCAATCAGTGGATATTCGGTTCTACTGCTCCGACTCGGATGAACGAAGTTTGTGGATATGAATCTTCACAAGTCTCACTTAGTGGTTCTGGAATTCTTTCACTACAATCAAACTGCATGCTTAAAAACAATCAGCTAACGGCCCACGGTCTTCAAATAGTCAACACTACTCAACAAACTTCATACACGAGTGTGAACAACATAATTCCTATTAATAGCGAACACAATCCAATGCACTTAATAAAAAATATGAGCCAGTACATCTTTAAGGTCGATCAGCTGGCAACTCTTCACGAACAATTGACTAAACAAAATATTTTTGAGTTGCCTCATCAAATTCAGAAGAATGACAAACACTACTTTCAGGTCGGATATTCAGCACTCGTTATTGGCATTGCACTTCTAGCTGCAATATTTTGGATATGGAAAACAAAATCGAAAACTACAACATTAAATGTACCTGAACCACTGCCCCGTCTTAAGAAGGCATTCGATGTTGTTGTCAGTTAAACTTCGTTCAACGGGGCGCAAAATGTTAAGAACCAAAACGATGTCAACCATTAATGTAGCGCAAGCCTTAAGCAGAGCACGCATTAACTATTTTTAACTTTAAATTTAGGCTATGCAGTGTAAGCAAAACATTCATAAACCGTTTATAGTGGTTTTATGCTTAGTTGAGTAATATTATGTTATCTTTTATTTATTTTGTAATTCTGCTTAACACGTAATTTAAGCTAAAGAACATTTAATATTGTGTAATGTTAGTTTTTGTGGCATAAGCTTTTTGTACCTACAAAGGGTCCAATGAATAAAATAGAAATTATTACGTTAAATCAAGTCAAAGTGTTTTAGTGTATTCAAGCCCTGCTTAATTGGCTTCAAAGTGCCAATTAAGTGTTTTCATCATATTAAAATCAAGCCCTGCTTAACCCTGGTTTCAAGTGCCAGTTAAGTGCTCGCCTTTATCAATTCCAAGTGTTGATAAAAGTTCTGTTGGAATCATCAAAGATTCCAGCACTAGGAAACATTCAATGGATCTTTGAAGATAAAATTATTTTACCGTTCAATATAAGATCAGATACAGAATCATTTGTTACAAGCTTCTTTCTTTCTAATGATTTTCGTCAACTAAACTTTGTAAGAAACGATTTAAATAGATTATTAGATTTAATTTTTATATCAAATGATCTGAAAGCTAATTGTACAGAAAATTTATCACCAATTAATTTTGAGTCGATTAAAATAGTCGATGATGATTCTTTTCGCTTAGATTTTTCCTAAGCCAACTTTGAAGCATTAAATGATTTTTTGGTACGTTCTGATTGGTCTGCACTGGAACTTATTGCGAGCGTAGCCAATGCCTATGAATTCATCTGTTTGAAATTTTCACAGGGAATTACGCAGTTTGTTCCTTAGAAGCCAAAAATTTTAAGAAATAAACCTACTTGCTTTACAGCAAGGCTTGCAAGTTTAAAAAATTCAAAAAATAAAGCGTTTAAGAAATTCCGTATAACAAATTGCGAGTCAGACCGTCTGCGATTTACCCAGCTTAGAAAAGATTTTAATGTGATTCTTGCATTTTTATATCATCAATGCATATCTAATATCAATCATCAATAATCAACACTTATATCATCAATACATATGAATTATCATCAATACATAATATCGAGAGAAAATTGTTCTCGAACCCAAAATGCTTTTTGAACGGTTTTCCAACTAGCATGGTATATAATGGAATAAAATCAAACAATACCACAGAAACTTGCAATCTTTTTGCAAAATTTTTTTATGAAGTCTTTGAAATCTATACAAACTCTACGAACTCTGTTAGCTCTTCAAGTTTACAGTCACCAAATCGTATATTCATTGATAACTTTATGGTTATAGAATCTTAGTTCAATCTCAAAATGCGAAAAAGAAGATATCGCACCAATATTTTTCAGGCGCTGCGTGGCAAATATAAGTAAACAATTATCAATTCTATACAATTGCTACTTGAAAAATAGTATTTTTTTGGAACCCTGGAAAGTTTGTTCGGTAGATCCTATATATAAATCTGATAGGTTAGGTTAGGTTAGGTAAAGGTGGCTGAGCCGATAGACGACTCGTACACTTAGGCCAGTACAGGCCCGTTGTGCTACCACATAATCTCTTTAAAACCTAGTAGAGATTTCCCTCCTCAAACCAGTTCGAGCGGATAATGAAATTGAGTATATGCTTGATTTCCAGGCATGAGACTTCGGCAAGTCCGTTTAAAAAGGGAAGGCCCAGAGTTGCCATTCTCCTTTTAGCTAGAGCCGGACATTCGCAGAGGAGGTGCTGACCATTTTATACCTCCTCCTCACATCTGCAGCTTCTGCAGAAATCGTTTGATGCAAGTCCCAACCGAAAAGCATGCGCTCTGATTAGGAGTGACCCGTTAGGATCCCTACTATTTTTGGCAGGTTTACCCTATTTACCTCAAGCAGTGAGTTTGTGCGTTTTAAGTTGTAGGTAGGCCATGTTACCTTAGTTATCATACATGTATCAAGGTGTTCCCAGCGTTCTTGTGCAAGACCTAAGGATCTGTTCTTGCACTGGAGTTTATAGGAGGAAATGGGTATACCAATAAAGTCCTCATTTAAGAGGGTGTTAGAGGTCGTATCCTTCCTTGCCAATTCGTCGGCCAAATTGTTGCCCTCGATATCCCTGTGTCCGGATACCCATATGAGGTGAATCCTGAGTAGCCTTGCCATCTCTTTAAGAGATCTGCGGCACTCAGTGAAAGTTTTAGAGTTGTCAATATTGGCTTGGCTATCTGAAAAAATGGAAATACTCTTTCCTTCAAGATCTTTTTGACCTAGAATCTTATTGGTTTCGTCAATAGCCATAATTTCCGCTTGGTAGACACTACAATAGTTAGAATGTCTAAAGGACGCTTCGATTTCGATATCCTGGGAATAAATACCTCCCCCTACTTGTTCTCGAAGTTTGGATTCATCTGTGAAGATTTTTGTGAAGGAGGTTTTAAGGGGACTTTTGTTTGCCCAGTCTAGCCGTGAAGTGATGAGAACTACTTAGTTCTTTTTAAGATTTAAGCACGGCACACAGTAGTCTGTTTGTCGGGTGCAAACGAGTTCAGAATAATTGTGTGGCCGCAGTTGTTACCTGTCCAACTACCAGATTCTCTCAATCTGAGGGCTGCTGTGTTGGCATACTCCCTGGCAAAGATATCGAGAGGAGGAAGGTGAAGCATGACATTGAGGGCGCTAGTTGGTGTTGATGACAGCGTCCCAGTAATACATAGACCTGCGCTTCTTTGCACCTTTGCAAACTTCTGAAGTGCGGTTGTCTTATCGAGGGTCCTCCACCATACCAGTGAGCCATATATAAGTATGGGGCGGACAATTGCTGTATAAATCCAGCGTACTATTTTGGGGGAAAACCACCATTTTTTACCTATAGCTTTTTTTACAGGTAAATAGTGCTATGTTTGCCTTTTTTACACGTTCCTTAATGTTCCAGATAAGCTTCTTATCCAGAATAACTCCTAGGTATTTCGTGCTGTCGCTAAAGAGCAACCCCGTACCGTTCAGACGCGGAGGTTCTAAGTTGGAGGTTTTATATTTCCTAGTGAAAAGAATGAGATCTGTTTTCTCGGGGTTTACACTTAAACCACACGCCCATCTCGAGATAATTAAGAGTGCTCTCTCCATGAGTTGACAGAGAGTCTGGAGAAACTTTCCGCTAAAAATGATTGCAATATCGTTTGCATAAGCAACAACCTTGTAGCCTTCTCTCTCCATGATACGCAACAGCTGGTCAACCGTCACGGACCACAGAAGTGGAGACAAAACTCCTCCCTACGGAGTGCCTCTGCTTACAAACCTGCGAGTGGAGGATCCCCCAGTTCCGAGTTCACCACCCTGCCCAAGAGCATCTGGTGTATGAAACTCACGAGAAAATAATCCACCCCCAGTTCCGACAAGGCCAAGGTGACTGCACATGGAAGGACGTTATTGAATGCCCCTGCTATATCTTGAAAAGCAGCAAACGCGTATTCTCTGTTCTCAAGTGATTTTTGGATGGTAGACACAAGAGAGTGCAGAGCTGTTTCTGTAGATCTGCCTTTAATGTAGGCATGTTGGGATTTTAGAAGCCTGTCAAGTTTCGGCTTAAGAAGAAGCCCAATAAGTCTCTCTAGAATTTTAACCAGGAAGGAAGAGAGGTGTATAGGTCTGAAGTCATTCGATTTAGTGTGAGAGGACTTAACCGCTTTCGGTATAAAGATAACTTTTGTCTCTCTCCAAGCTGTTGGAATATAGTTAAGGCGTAGACAACCAAAGTAGATTGCCTGAAGCCAGAGTACTATAGCATTGAAGTTATAGTGGAGTTTGGCTGGTATAATGACATCGGGACCCGGATATTTGTAAGGTTGGAATGAATAGATCGCCCATCTTAACTTCTCCTTGCTGGTCAGTTGCTCAATCTGTTGAGGCGTAAGGTCGCAGGGGTGGTGTTTGAAAGCTGGAAATGTCAGAGTGAACATTACCAGGAAAATGCGCATCTATGAGTACATCTAGGGTTTCGATGCATGAATCTGTCCAGGTGCCATCTTCCTTTTGAAGAAAGCTTGGTACTGTCGGGGATTTCGATAGTATTTTCCTGAGCCTTGAAGCGTCGGAAGTACCCTGTATTTCTGTGCAGAAGAAGGACCAAGAGGCCCTCTTTGCTTTCCTGATTACAGTTTTGTAAATGCCTAGTTTGGACTTTTAGCTATTACATGAGTCCTCACTATTGCTACGCCTTGCGTAGTTGAAGTCTCTGCGACAGTCCTTTCTGAAAATTTCAATCTCCCGAGACCACCATACGGGTTTATGGGATTTTTTGAAAATTTTTTTCGGACATGCTCTGTTGAGCGCATCCGAGCATTTTTTGGTCTAGAACCAGAAGGTCCAAATCTTCTTTGTTAGTAACGGGGGGAGAAGTATCTAATTCAGTGATATTTTTTAATAAGTTTATTATATCATCTCCAATTTGTCTTACGGAGATTTCTTATTGTTAGAGGCAAGGATTGATTGGTTATTTTCCAGCCGAATTCTATATACCTATGGTCCGAGAACGAATGTTCTTTTAAGACCTTCCATGAATGTATTTCTTCCGAGAAGTTTTCTGATACTGGGGTGATATCCAGAACTTCCTCTCGATTTTTAATAATAAATATCGGCTCATTGCCCTTGTTCATTATATTTAATTTAGTGCTTAGTAGGAAGTTAAAAAGTCCTCTGTCGTTGTTGTTTGTGCTGCTCCATTGTGAGTGGTGTGCATTCGTATCTCCACCCAGAATAATGTGCGTGGCTGGATTAGTTCCCTGTAGAAGTTCCCGGAATGAAGTTCCGTGGGTATAGGCTCATCATAGGGGAAGTAGAAGGATGCAACCCTTAGTTTCTTGGGCCCCAGCTCTAGGCTGACCACAGAGAGGTCCCCGTGACTAAACTGAGGGAGAATAAAGCAATTCAAGTTAACTTTCGCTAAAATACAAGTTCGAGTTTTACCTTTGTTAGATACATAGTATATTTTATAGTTTGGTGTATTCAGGCCAAGGATTTTATTGTTGGTCATCCAAGGTTCCTGAATCAGCACCAAGTCGACATCGCCCGTTGCTAGGTGACGCTGGAGAGCAGCTGATGCTGCTTTGCAGTGATGCAAGTTAATTTGGAGTACCCGGAACATGCTTAGGTACTCCAACTATCGTGATGTCAGCCTCTTCGTTGCTTAGGGGTTCCACTGGCGGAGCCTGCTCCTTCCAAAGATTCGTCATCGCCGTCGCTAGTTCGGATGCGGATGATAACTCATCCTCGCTTCCAGAAACCAGCTCGTCGATGTCGCTGGGATTCTCAGTCGTGGCACTACCGACCGCACGATTTACGAGAGACACCGTGTCTGTTTTGTAGATTTTTGGGTGAATCTTACTAAACCCATAGTTTAGAGTTCATTTGTCCTTGTTAAGTTGGTCCAGACATTCATTGTTGAGGATCAACAAAACATCCATCTTGGATATTTTGGGATCAGTTTTCACATCCTCAGCTTGAGGTTCCAACTTCACCACCTTCCAGTTTTGAGTGGATATAGCTGGGTTGAAGACCTTCAGCATTTCCAGAATCTCCTCAGGCTCTGGCTCTTGGTCTTGACGGAATTTTGTCCAAATTTACCGCTTTTAGTCGAGCGCCTGGGTAGACCTGACCGACTTCTCTAATCGCCGCTTTGAATAGCTCAGCGGATCTTTCATTGTCACAGGCCATTAGCTTGACATTGCCCTGAAACCATCCCGCATCCGTGCATGACGGAGGTGGCCCAGGGTTGTCCTTCACGACCTGCAAGGCGACCTTAGCGAGCGAAGCCTCTATCCAGATCCATTGGTGTTTGGGTATCTTACCATCTTCGCTGTTCTGGTATATCACCCCTACAATTGTGCTGTTCTTAGCAACCTCTGCAACGCTACACCATGGGCTTTAGCCCTCTTGGCGGTCGGGTTCAGGGTAAGTTCCTCCACAGATCGATTTCTTTTTGTGGCTGCAATTTTTTACTGGGAGGCTCTAGTGTGAAGTCTGGTAAGACCTTTTTTGACCACTCGATATCCTCCTTAATTTTTTCAATGTCGCTCTTAGAGACCTGACCTTCCTTAATAGGGTCAGTGGCCAGACGTCGAAGAATCCGGGATGCCTTTTATCCTTTTTATAATGAACATTCTGTCCGTATAGAAAGAATACATATAGAAAGAATAGAAATTGTACAAGATATGCTCTTAATAAAATACATTGAAATGACGGTCTTCCCCCATATGAAGCTAGGCGTAAATTGCTTGGTCTTCAGTCGTTGAAGGATCGAAGAATCTACTCTGATCTAATGCTCGCTTACAACATCTTACAAAATAACATAAAATGTGTTGAATTGTCCGCGTTTTTCATAATTTACAATTCACCAAGGTGTTTACAATCCAACAATGCTGGAAGAAACATTCCATAGAACTAATTACGCTAATAACGAACCTATAACTCGCTGTATGAAACTGTGTAACACTTATTGTTCAATATTAAATTTTAACTGCTCACAGGCCAAATTTCGTTTAAATTTATTTACGATTTTTAATTATGTAAATACATTTTTATTGTAAATAGCTAATTTTTGTATTTATTGCTATTGTTATGCATAGTCTGTAAGATACGCCTTGGCATTGAATTTATGAAAGTATGAAAATGAATGGTGTTAATTTTCTTCCACTCTTCTTGAATTGCCATTTTCAGCTCCTTGAGGATCTTAAACTGAAGGCCATGATAGAAAACTTTGGTTGATGCTATGGACCATAAGTTCTCGATAGGGTTCAGGTCAGGACTAAGAGCCGGCCAGTCGATAGTTGGTATACCCCCCAGACTCCAGAAACTCTGTAGTTTTTCGAGAGCGGTGAATTGCTGCATTGAAATGTTGGAAAATATATTCTCGGGTAGAAATATCTTCTCCAAAGGACACAAGAACTTCATCCTACAGTTGTACATAATACAGCGAGTCCATCTTGGTGCTAACGAAGCAAATTGGAGTGGTTCCTTTATAGCTCATACTTCCCCAAATCATGAGGGAGCCTCCACCAAAGTATTGTTATTTTGTATTTTATATACCAAAGTATTGTAATATTTTTCTGAACCTTCTGGTCCATATAAATTGCACTTTTTTCATCGGAAAATATGACCGACTTCCATTCTTCATCCCAAAATCAGTACTTTTCCGAAATCAAGGCCATTTTGAGAATTTGCAAAAGCGCCGGTTTACCAATTTTTTTCAAATGAGAGTCCCAAATCCCGTTTCAGTATTTGTTGCACACGACGTACACCGACTTTCAAGTTCATTTTACCAATGAAGAAGAAAATATTCTTTGCGCTTAAATTATCCTCAACAGCAAGTCTTTTAATTTCCCTTTTGGCTCTGTCATTGATAAGTGGAGTTCTTTCTGATCGCTTATCGGTCCCATACTGGTCAGCCTTATTTATAAAATTGTCAATGACACAACTTGACATTTTTAATTATCTTGCAATTTCGCAGTTGGAAATCCCTTGATCATGGTATCATACATTTTTTTCCTTTTTCTATGTCTGTCAATGGTTTTCCACGTGGTATTCTGTAAAAATTAAATGTATTTTATTTGAAATCAAGGTTATTACTAAAAAAAGTCAAATAAAAATATACTTACTCTTGCTTGCTTCTGCGTTCACTACATTTCAAATAAAATGCAAAATTTTGTAATTATTTCTTTACAATTATTTCACTCCGAAAACAGTAAAAATTGTTTTTCCTTTTTTTAACAATGAGAGTGATCAAACGTGCGCACATGAAATAGTTAGACCAAATTTAGTAGAATTTAGTAAATTTAGTAAAAGAAAAAATGGTTGCCTTTCTTTATGATGATTTCGCTGGGTGTAGAAACCTACTGGTAACATAGTTTTACTCTAAAAGTAAATAGCAGGGCGCTTTTAGAAACCTGCGGGCTGGCGTACAAAATATAGTTACGCTTCTGGTTTTCAGTTTTTCGTTTGCGATAGTCGTCATCAGGTTTGGGGATAATTTTTCTTATATTCTTTGATATTTTCAGTAAAATGGTTTTTTAAGTAGTGGGCTTCAAACCTAACGCACAACCTGTTTTAAGCCAAGGGGCCCGCCGCTCAGATTAGCCGACAAACTGACGTTTGCCAGTTTCGAAGTTGCCCAGGAAACCACGTGGAGGTTTGTGTCGACTCGAAACTATTTCACATGGCTAATGCTGGCCTCGCCAGGTTCAGACACCTTACCATGTAAAGGTTTGCCCCAGTTTGCCTGGGATCTTACACACATAGATTATAAATTTTATAAAACTTTAAACAGAATACTATTTTCGTTGATGAACAATGCACACTTACTTTCCGAATAAAAATATTTTAAAAAATTTTGTTTATAATAAAAAAGTTTAAGCTTGCTTGAACTCAAATTTAAATAAAACTAAATGTAGAGCTTTGTTTTTCGGCAAGTACTTTCGAAATTATAAATTAATCGAAGGTGGTTTTGAGGACATATCAATGTTTATAATTTAATATTTAAAATTATCGGCACAGTTAATTTATTTGTCTACTTTTTTTTGCACTTCCAGATGGACTCGTCGTTGTTATATCGCGGTATTAATAAATTATAAGGTGCTGCAAAATTTTTCTGCTTAAAATGTGGTCATGGTTAGGTCACAAGCCTTTTTAACAAGTGGCAATTTTAATGGTTCCTTTCGCCGTAGTATTGGAGGATATTTAACTTCTGATATTCTTCAAAAATTCGCATGTACACAGCAAATAGATTTATTTGAATCATCTGAGAGGCCACAATGTACTAAAATGTCAAAGTATATAGACACGTCTACAAGAAATAAAGAACCACAGGAAGAATATATTGAAAACTCTTCAGCTTTATACGGTTATTTTTCGGAAATAAATTATGGAATATCAAGTGATGCTACAAATCCTTTAAATCAAAATTCATGCACTACAATGCCATTAGTTCGTAACGCCGACATTGCAAATACCGAATCTGAGTTCTCATTAAATAACGCTGTACACAATCACATTAATGGAACAAATATACATAATCAAATTTCTCAGCTTGCTTTACATCCACATAATGAAGAATCATCAATATTGGACTCAACTGATTTATTTATAGGCGATGTTGCAACTGAAGTTTGCTCCACAATGAAATGGCGTTCTCCAAATTTGTCGGAAGTCATAAGTTTCCTTAATAATCCCAATAGTGCAATTAAAGCAAATGCTGCGGCTTATTTACAACATTTATGCTATATGGATGATCCAAATAAGCAAAGAACTAGGACCTTGGGAGGCATACCCCCTCTTGTAAAGCTTTTGTCAAGTGAGATATATGAGGTTCATAAGTAAGTTTGTGTGGCATTCCTGTAAGTGCATTATTTTTATCATTCACATTCATTTAATTTCACAAAACAATTTATCATATGCGCAGTTAATACTAGTGTGTACTCTAAATATTATAAGACCATTGCTTCATATTTCTTAATATTTAAGGGTCTGTGTTTGAATTAATTGAAATATATTGGCAAACGTTGGTCAATTTTGGGTGATGTTTTTTACTCTTTCAATGCGCATTCAATTTTCTTATGCATTTACATTGTTAAAATTATTAAAGAACAATTATACGTAGCTCCAAGTAATAGTAATAATATATTATAGAAATTTTCTCTTTAGAGTGCAAGAACTTATTTTTTGTTAATAATTTTTTGGAGTAAATATTAAGGGAGGTTTTAGGCAAACAATTTTTTGAAAATTTAAATTTTTTGTTAAATTTATTATTGTTGTGCAACTATTCAAGAACATTTAAAAAAATTTCAAATCAATTCCGCTTATAATACAGATTCTACAGCGCTTCAAACCCGGTGCGCCAGAGTAACTTTAACTAACCATAGTAATTTTAAACGCGTTTTTCTCGAAACATACTTTTCAAAACGGGCCACACGGCAAGCAAACTAATCGACCGATTTTAACATTTTTTTTTAACTAGCGGGCATGACATACGGTCCTGCTCCAACTAAACTAATATGTTTGTGATCATTTTGCGAATTTTTGAAAAGTGGAAGTGTCAAACAGCTATTCGAGCTACACATTTCCTTTCGAAACTTCAATTCGTGACTATCAAAACCGTCTGAAATTAACCATTTTTTTTAGTTGTGGGTGGAAATTTTCTTATTTATTATTTGAGATATGGGCCTTGGCAACAAATGTTGTAAATTTGATGCCTTTAGGTGTTATCGTTCCTGAGATTTTAACCGACACCAACCCGCACTAACAATTTGTATGGGAGTATTTGCACGGCCGATTTCGTGCAAACTTCACATAAACCATTTACAGACCATCCACAACGTACCCTAAATTCGGTCGACTAGTTTCCGACTACGGCGAAGCAAAAGGAGTGGTATATGTGTTTGACCGGTACGTATGTATGTATGCTCATCTGTTCCACTCTCACTTCTAAAATACTTATCATAATTTGACAAATGAGGTATTGTTGGAAGCGTTTTGATGGTATTATGGTTATTGGATATGCGACGTTATATTAAATTTAATTAAGCAAAGCGCACTCTAGAGGACATATTTTTAGTGACATAAGAAAATGAGGTATCGTTAGAAGCATTTTGATCGATCGGTGAAGAAAAGTTATGTGACGTAACTAAACCCCTAATTTCTAATCTACCTTAACTTCTAAACTACTTATCACAATTTAATAAATAAGGTATCGTTGGAAGCGTTTTGATCGTTTGATGGCTAAAGGCCATGTGACGTCACATAGAATTGAATATGATACCCTCTAGAGGACAGAAAGTCAAATAAACTCCTAGCTTCTAAACTACTTATCATAATTTTACAAATGAGGTATCGTTGGAAGCGTTTTGTTCTTCTGCTGGTTATAACCAGCTCATATTCCTATAGGCTATGTGACGTCACATTAAATTTAATATTGCGCCCTCTAGAGGACAGAAAGTAAACTTGACCCCTAACTTCTAAACTACTTATCATAATTTGACAAATGAGGTGTCATTGGAAGCGTTTTGCTCGTCTGCTGGTTTAAGGCTAGGTGAAAACACATTAAGTTTAATATGGCGCCCTCTAGAGGACAGAAAGTGAACTAAAACCTGTCTTCTGAACTACTTATCATAATTTGACAAATGAGGTATCGTTGGGAGCGTTTTGATCGTCCGCTGAAGAAAAGTTATGTGACGTCACATTAAATTGAATATGGCACCCTCTACATGACAGTGAACTAAACCCCTAACATCTAAACTACTTATCATAATTTTACAAATTAGGTATCAATGGAAGCGTTTTGCTCTTTTGCTGGTTATAACCAGCTCCTATTCCTATAAGTTATGTGACGTTAAATTAAATTTAATATGGCGCCCTCTAGAGGACAGAAAGTCAACTAAACCCCTACCTTTTGAGCTACTTATCATAATTTGAATTATTATACACCATGCAAAACAATAAAAGGCAAACAAAATAAATAAAAAGCTGATATTAAAATACTTTATCACGAAAATATATCCCCAAAATAATTGATATAAAAAATAAGTTCAAAAAACTAAAACCCGACTACTAAAAATCAAGCTCTAAAAAGAATGAAACAAGAAAATATTTGAATTTAATTGCGAGCTTTAGACCAAGTAAGTTTTTTAAGAAGGCAACAACAACAACTCTGTATAGAGTCAATCACTTAGCTGACTAGACAGTCTGTCTCGGAAATCGCTAATTTCCCCTTCAGTAGTCTTTGAGTGACTAAGCTTTGATCAACTCACTGTTTAAAGTTGTATATAATTTCACACATTTGGAATTCATTCATTTGAATTATATAAAACAAATTGAACGTTCAAATTAGCTACTTAATCAATTTTCTTAATTTTCCATATTTCCATTTCATTTTGGTAAATGAAGAATATTCAAGGGTCCACTTTCCAATGCATTTTTTCATACGATCTGGAGCCGAACTATGATGTGGCCCGATTTTCATTTTTTTACACCAACTTTAGCGCCATCTTTATATATAAAAACTATATGTTACAAAAAATATTTTTTTTTATTTTAACTGATGTAAATTAAATTTTATATACATATAATAATATAAAGTCATGTGAAAATAAATATGGACACCTGTATTTTAATATGTAAAGCTGCATGAATTACATACAAGGTGCAACAGATATAGTATTAATTCCCTCGGGTGGTGGTTCCTCGTGATAAGGCGAGTATAAAACTTTATGGAGTTTCCTCCAACATTATACAACTTTCAAGATACAGGGTGTTTTACGGTTTTCGTACGTGTTTAGTTTTATTGATCTAGAATCTAAACTACTAACCATAAAATAAAAAATAATATTTTGTATTTTAGAAAAAAATATCAACTTTTCCATCAATATATCAATCACTTTCGTGTCATGTGCAACAGCGGAGCTAAAATTTTGAGATTATTCAACGAAATATCAACAAATTTCGTATCTTTTGTTTTAGCGGAGCTGTAATCATCCAAATTTAAAATGTCTTTTTTTCATGTGAAAATACACTTAATCAACAGTATTTTTTTAAATTCTAACTTTGGACAATAACAGCTCCGCTAAAACAAAAGATAGAAAATTTGTTGATATTTCGTTGGATAATCTCTAAATTTTTGCTCCGCTACAGCACATGACACGAAAGTGATTGACATACTGATGAAAAATTTGATATTTTTTCTAAAATACCAAATATTATTTTTTATTTTATGGTGAGTAGTTCAGATTCTAGATCAATAATACTAAACACGTACGAAAACAGTAAAACACCCTGTATCTTGAAAGTTGTACAATGTGGGAGGAAACTCCATAAAGTTTTATACTTGCCTTATCACGAGGAACCACCACCCGAAGGAATTAATGCTATATCTGTTGAACCTTGTATGTAATTCATGCAGCTTTGAATATAAAAATACAGGTGTCCCTATTTATTTTCACATGACTGTATATAAATATAATATACTTTTTAGAAAACATCTTCTAAAATATGTCTTAATTTCAATCGCTTTTGCCTAGAACCTCTCTTAAGATATGTATATCTATCGCTTTGATTTAAAATGAGTTTATTTTAATAAAATTAAAAATTTTCTAACTAATTTAATCAATTTGCATATGTAAAAAATGTTATATTTATATTATCAAAATAAATTTTTTATACCTATTAATTTTTGTTTGGTTTTTTTTTCATAACGTCTATGAAAATGTTTTATTTTAAGAATTCTCACTTTATATATTTAATTAAAAAAAAACTACCGCTTTTTTTTACTATAAAATCATATTCTGAATTTCGTAGCTGTTATGCGAAAAATTTTAATTGATGACATTGAATCATGAATATGTTATTTAGAATTGTACTTGCCCTCCCTTTTTAGTGGTACCGATTCAATTACTTAACCCGATTTTATATATAGTCCTACAATTTTATTTGTGTTCAATGAGTACAGATGAGAAAATTACAAAAACAACAAAATAAAACTATGCAATTTATTCTTAAGAAAGGATTTGATACACCAATACTTAAAATGTTAAAAAGTTTGAATTGGCTAAGTGTTAAACAATTAATCGCATATCATAACATACAATTTGTACATAATTTAAGACTAGGAAACTGTTGTAGTAAGCAAATAAAATCACTTTTCTCTTTCTATTTCTCATTATGTGTATTATAAATAATCTGCTTCTATTTACTTTAAAGCGCAGTCTGGAATAAACACTGACGCGGTCACACGCATTATAACAAACGCCTGTTTTATTTCTTTCTTAAAACACGAACATTGGTTAAAATGAGTCTTTATCAAATTGAAAATCTAAATTAAAACAATTACGGTGTTTGGTGTCTGTAAATGAAAAGTGTTTTGGTGCACCAGGAATTGTGGAATTTTGTGTGTGGTAAAATTGAAAAAGATGAGTCAGACGCCGGAAAAGCCGCTAAGTGGGTCTTAGCAGATGAAAAAGCACAAGCTTGCATAATTTTATACGGTCAATTGCAGTATGTCGCAATACTTAAATTCGTTCATCGGAATTATTCATAAACTCGCTGAAGTGAATATTGATCTAAGTGAAGAATTAAAAGTTATAATATTACTTTTAAGTTTAAGTGCTGAATATGAATATTTCGTTATTGCCATGGAAACACGAGATCAGTTGCCATCTTTAAACGTTCTCAAGGCCAAGCTTCTAGAAGAAGTTGAAAAACTAGGGCAAAAGTGCGAGCGAGACGAAAATCAACAAGCATTCTATGCGGGTAAAGGTAAATACGAAAAACGCACAAAGAAAAATAACGAATTCAATGGAAAGTTTTAAATGTGGAATACGTCGTCGGCCTTTGTAGTCTAGTGGAGAGTGCGCTCGACTATCAACCCAGAGGTCCCTGGTTCGAATCCGGGTTCGGGCATGGTTCTTTTTACTTTCTTTGTTCTTTCCTACATTTAAGAATTATTGAAAACTAAAAATCCACAGTTAGATTGTGGAAAATGTGAAATGAAAGGACAGGAACAACTAAGGGCTGGAAATGCTTGCCGAGGTTAAGGCATAACACTAGCCTCGGTTAAAAGCAATTCAAATTGTCTTTCACGGTTGTTTCGCCTAATCAATAATTCACTTGTGGTTCCATTAAATTCCTCTAAATAAAGCTATCCATTTCCTTTCAGGTCAAAGACCAAACCTTGTTTGTATAAGGCGCGGTGCATGCCTTGGTTCTTTGATCTTTAAAAAAAAATACGTGGGCATGTGGCGACACAATGTAAAGCAAATGTAGGCAATAAAGAACAACAATCAGAACAACGAAGTGATGTGTGAAACGATAATCACAGAATTTCTTATTCTGTTTTCGCTGCAGAACAAAGAAAATAAAGAAAACTTGCCTAAAAATACAAGGTAAAAATACCACTTCTTGATAGTGGTGTTACATCCCATATGTGCTTTAATATAAATTCGTTTGTGTCGTTTTTGTGCGATATGTGCCATCACTTAAAATGAATTTTTTTTTTTTCTGTAAGCAAAGCTCTAAGTTATGAACATTCGGTTGCGTTTAAACAAAATCTGGCTAGCGTAAAAACTAAAACTAATACGGTGTTCTTAAAAGCAGAAATGAGTGACAATTTATTTTTGTTCTATGATTTAAAAATAAACAGTTTTTTTTTTCTATGCAAGAAAAGGCGGTTGTTTGGCATAATCGGTACGGACACGGACACAGCAGTGAAGTCGTGCATGGCATTGACATAAAAAATATTAAAAAACCAGACAATATAAATGGCAACATGTGCAATCAAACTAAGATTTGTGCAGCTCCATTCCCAAAAAATCAGCAATTAGGTCATCGCAGTTGTTGGAACTTGTCCATAGTGATGTGTGTGGTCTTATAAATGTGAAGTCCGTCGTCGGTGCTACGTATTTTATAACATTTATAGACGATATGCCAAAAAGAATTTTCCTGTATTTCATGAAATCAAAAGACGAAGCATTTGAAAAGATCAAATTATTTAAAAATATGGTCGAGTGTCAAACACAAAAGAAAATAAAAGTTATTCGTAGGTAGGGAATACATAAACAAAAAATTCGACGATTTTTTGAACGATTGTGGCATAAAATAGCAGCTAACAGTGCCATACACACCACAGCAAAATGGTGTTGCCGAAAGGGGCTAACAGGACAGGCTATCGCAACTGCAACCTATCTACGGAATAGATGACCATCGAAGGCGCTGGAAGGCTGCATTACTCCTATTGAACTCTGGAGCGGTTGCAAACCATCAGTTAAGCATTTGCGCATTTTTGGCGCGCCTGCATATGGGCTAGACAAGATGCATCATCACAAATTTCGCGCTAAGGGTAAAGAGTATGTGTTTGTTGGATACTCGTTTACCGCTAAAGCATATCGGCTTTACGATAGAGAGGCAAGACAATTTGTGGAGCTGCGGGATGTGAAATTTGTCGAAGGCGAAAATCGGTCCGCATCACAGGGTTCCAATGAAAATAACCTCACTTCTTTCATCATAGAACAGAATGGATAAAGAAGCTATTCAAATTTATTTATTTATTTAAGCAACCAGCAATGCCACCACCAAAGCCACCAGCCATGCTTATATAAGAAGATAACGCAAAACTCGTACAACTTGATAGTTGTGTATGTTGATGCTCTAATCATAGCTTGCGCAAATAAATGCGATTTGGTCGACATCAAGATAAAATTACAATAGAACTTTGATATTCACGACAATGGGCCATTGCATCATTTCCTAGGCATGAAAATACAACGCGAGGGTGAGCGTGGTGCGATTTCCGTCAGTCAGAAGCAATTTATCAAACAATTGCAAAGCAACTACACCATGAACGTGTGCCGTTCTGTGTCAACTCCCCTGGATCCTGGTTTTCAAGTTTGCTGCATTGACGACAAATATTTCAAAGCAGATGTAACCAATTACCAGTCAATCATTGGATTGCTCACGTACTTGGTATTCTCAACTCGGCCTGACACTCCGTTAGTAAGCTGGTACAGCGAAACTTCATTATCGTAAAACTAATCAACGTTTGCATGCGTATGTCGATACAGACTGGGCAAACAATAGCTTGGACAGAAAATCATATTCATTTTATGTACATTAAATGTACATTTTATGTACATTTTATAAATTTCTGCAAAATTGATCAATTTGAGAGGAAGTGTTGCTTACTGCAGTAAGCAAATAAAATCACTTTTCTCTATTTCTCATTATATATGCATTATAAATAATATGCTTCTATTTACTTTAAAGCGCAGTCTGGAATAAACACTGACGCGGTCACACACATTATTATAAACGCCTGTTTTATTTCTTTATTATTTATTTATTTATTTATTTATTTATTTATTTCATCAAGCAGAGCTATAACTCTTGTAGACTACTTAACAATCAATATTATACTCCATATAGAAATTAAAAATTAAAATTACAATTATATTACAAAGGGAAAAAATAAATTAAATGTAATAACTATAAATTAATAATTTAAAAATAAACAAGCTGAAAGAATTTTATACAAAGCAAAAATAATTTTATCAGAATTCAAAAGTAAACAAGTTGATTTGTGTTAAATTTGAATTAGGCATCGAGGCTCATGAGGACATTATAGAGTGTATTTCTGAAATGATCACGAGAGTTAGTGACAAATATGTCAATTAAGGGCAAAAGGTAGTTAGTTACCCTAATGCAACGGGTTATAGGTTCGTTAAGTCCATAAACAGTTCTATAAAAGGCTTCATGGAAATTAAACTGACTTCGAAGCCGTCTCGGGGGTATACGAAATGCAAGCATGCCCAATAGATCCGGACAATCAATATTATTGTGGAGGATTTCTCTAAGGAAAATGATTGATGCTGCCTGTCTTCTACATTTAAGAGAACTTAGTCCAATCAGGGCACATCTTGTTCTATATGGAGGGGGCTCGGGTAAGTTCCAGTTCAATTGGTAAAACATAAACCTAGTGAATTTTCTTTGAATTCTTTCGATACGTTCAGTATGTAGGTGTGCAGAAGGGTTCCATATAATGGAACAGTATTCTAAGTGAGGCCTGACCAATGATGCGTAAAGAGACTTTAAGGTATAAGGGTCATTGAATTCTTTGCTATTTCTCATTAAAAAGCATAGCATAGCATTCGCTTTATTGACAATGAAGTCAATATGGTCCCTAAAGCTGAGTTGGGGGTCTAGTACAATTCCTAAATCTCTTTTAGAGAATATTCGCTCCAATGAAAAGGAATTTATATGGTAGCTGCCCACAATAGGGATCGATGACCTAGTAAAAATAAGATAGTGGCATTTAGAGATGTTGAGAGGCAAATGGTTAACATTGCACCATGCAAAAATTGAATTTAAATCCTCTTGGAGAAGGAGACAATCACTAACTGACTTGATTTGACGAAAAAGTTTTAGGTCGTCAGCAAATAGGAGGCATTTAGAGAATTTAACTACTTGGGGGAGGTCATTGATAAATAGAAGGAACAGCAGCGGGCCGAGGTGACTCCCTTGCGGGACCCCTGAAGATACCCTAATTAGATCCGATGTGCAGTCGTTTATTTAAACTCGCTGATGCCGATTAATTAGATATGTTTTAATCCAATTTAGCATATTGGAGTGAAAACCCATAACTGAAAGCTTAGATAATAAAGTATTGTGGTTAACCTTGTCGAAGGCTTTGGCAAAGTCTGTAAAAATAACATCCGTTTGCAAATGGTTTTCCATATTGAGTATTAGATAATTAACAAAAAGAGTAAGATTAGTAGTAGTGGATTTTCCACACAAGAAACCATGTTGGTGAGCAGAGATAATACTTTTTACAGAAAACATAAGTTTTGCATTAATGATTTTTTCAAATAATTTGGGGATTGTGGATAGTTTGCATATCGGTCTATAATTTATGACATCATGTTTGGGACCAGATTTATGTATTGGAACAATATGTGATTAAGCGTATGTATTAAGCGCGAACAGAAAATTTCCAAATTATTTAACACAGACTGCAATACAACTATGATGTACATACATGAATATAATACTAGAAATTCAATATAAGACTACTGTTAACTACAATACTAATTTGTACTGGGGGAGTTAATTTTGTACTTGGTATTTATGCGCTTTCAAAATTTATGAGCTTACAAATTGAAAAACTTCTCTGATTGAATGCTGTACAATAACTGATTTATTCAAAGACAAAAATAACTTAAAAACTAGGCAAGTTATATAAAACAAAATGCAAAAGCACTAAATACAACGTAGCGAGAGAGGAGTAGTTATTCATCTGCGGGTATGGTCACTAATACATTTACTGCTTCTGTGTTGTTTCTGTGTTTGCTTGGTTGTGGCGTTTTGTGCTGCTAAATAAGCTTAAAATTCTTATACTCCACACTACAGTGCACAGTAGCGGGTTAGACAAAATTATGTTCGGGCGTTAACATTCTCCCCACCTTGAAAGTATCCACATATTTTCAAAATAAAGATGAAAAAAACAATTAAAGTATTAGTCCAAAGAAATAATTCCCAGTTAACAATTTTAGGTTTATATGAATCTATACTATTTTAGCGTTCTATAATTTTAACAGCATTACTCAAAGAATAAGCAGTGGGCAAATTTTATGTATATTTTTTTTATGACTCCTGACGATGTTCGAAGGGAGACGACTCTAACAAGTCTATCATCTCCGGGGTAAATTCCTTCAATTCTACCCAGTATCCATTTATGTGGAGGAAGATTGTCTTCGGCAACTATGACTATAGTTCCAGATTAAATGTTTTCGGAAGTACTTACTTACTTACTTAGTTGGCGCTACAACCGTATGTCGGTCTTGGCCTCATCTAAGAATTTGCGCCAGCCATTTCTGTCTTTCGCTTGCTGGCGCCAGTTGGAAATTCCAAGCTTCGTCAGGTTGTCCTCTACTTGGTCTTTCCAACGAAGATGCGGTCGTCCTCTTCTG
Organism: Dichetophora obliterata; assembly: GCA_963920525.1. Taxonomy (NCBI): domain Eukaryota; kingdom Metazoa; phylum Arthropoda; class Insecta; order Diptera; family Sciomyzidae; genus Dichetophora; species Dichetophora obliterata. Next base: position 148,749,462 of record OY986437.1, on the reverse strand, counting down.
CGTTGACCGCCGCTGGGTACCGAATCGAATGTTTTCTTCACTGGAGCATCGTCTTTCATGCGCTGAACATGACCAAGCCAGCGAAGCCGCTCGATTTTAATGCGCTTGACTATGTCGATGTCAGCGTACAGCTCATACAGTTCATCATTCCACCCTATTCGGTACTCGCCATTGACGCAGATTGGTCCGTAGATCTTACGAAGAATCTTTCTCTCGAATGCTCCTAAAGTCTTTTCATCTAAACTGCTCAGCGTCCAGGTTTGTGATGCATAAAGTAGGACGGGCATGATGAGCGATTTATAGAGCGTGATTTTCGTTCGTCGAGAGAGGGCTCTGCTTCTCAATTGCCTACTGAGCCCAAAGTAACACCTGTTGGCAAGAGTTATTCTTCGTTTGATCTCAATGCTGATGTCGTTGGTTGAATTAATGCTGGATCCCAGATAAACGAAGTTCTTCACAACCTAAAATGAGGTATTGTCAACGGTAACGTGGGTTCCAAGACGCTGGGACTGTTTGTTTGTTGACACCAAGTATTTCGTCTTATCTGCATTCACTGACAGACCCATTCGACTTGACTCTCTTTCTAATCTGGAAAATGCTGCACTGACTTCGCGCGTATTATGGCCAATGATATCTATGTCATCAGCATACGCAAGCAGCATAACACTCTTGTAGAATATTGTGCCACTACGTCTCAGATCAGCAGCTCGGATGATCTTTTCCATCATTAGGTTGAAAAAGTCGCACGATAAGGAATCACCTTGTCTGAAACCTCGTTTGGTAACAAATGGTGGGGAGAGGTCCTTCCCGATTTTAACTGCGCTGCTGGTGTTGCTCAGTGTCATCCTGCAAAGTCGTATTAGTTTTGCAGGAATTCCAAATTCAGACATGGTGGAGTACAGGTGCTTCCTTATTGGGCTGTCGAAGGCGGCTTTGTAGTCGACAAAAAGATGGTGGGTGTCGACTTGTTTTTCTTGAGTCTTCTCCAAGATTTGTCGTAGCGTGAAAATCTGGTCGATGGTGGACTTTCCAGGTCTGAGCCACACTGATAAGGTCCGATCAGTTCGTTTACAATGGGCTTCAATCTTTCACATAAAACGCTCGACAGGACCTTATATGCGATATTAAGAAGGCTTATATCACGGTAATTGGCACAGATAGTGGGATCGCCTTTCTTGTGGATTGGGCAGAGCACACTGAGATTCCAATCGTTCGGAATGCATTCTTCCGACCATATTTTGCATAGAAGCTCGTGAGTGCATTTAAGTAGAGCTTCGCCTCCGTTCTTAAACAGCTCAGCAGGTAAGCCATCAGCTCCCGCTGCTTTGTTATTTTTAAGCCGAGCTATAGCTGTCAGAACTTCATCATAGTCGGGCAGCGGAACCTCGACGCTGTCATCCGCAATTGGGGTTTCCGGAATATCATCTCTATTGGTGGGATTGTTGTCAGCGTCGCCATTTAGAAGCTTAGAGAAGTGTTCCCTCCATAACGTCAGTGTACTCTGGACATCTGTCACTAGATTCCCGTTTTCATCCTTGCAGGAAGAGGCCCCGGTTTTAAAACCATCGGCAAGGCGTCTTATTTTTTCGAAAAATTTTCGGGCCTCATTCCTGTCACCATACATCTCAATCTTCTCCTGCTCGCGCTTTTCTGCCTCTCTTTTTTCCGCCTGAAAATATGTCTCTCTTCCCTCCTCTTTTCTTTGTATCGCTCCTTAGCAGCGCGCGTTACAACTGACTGCAGGGTGGCTTTGTAGGCGGCGTCTTTCTCTGCAGTGGCGTCGCGACACTCCTGGTCGTACCACTGGTTTCGGCGAGGGCGTTGGTAGCCAATCACCTCTTCAGCAGCCGCACGCATGGAGTTGGAAATGTGTGTCCACTGCGCGCATATATCATCGATTGGAGGAGTGCTTTGAAGCAGGAGTGAAAGTCGAGTGGCGAAAGCATCGGCTGTCTGTTTCGATTGCAGCTTGTCGACGTCTAGCTTTCTCTGTGTAGGGTTGCGTGTATTCTTAGCTGCGCACAGACGTGTACGGATGGCTGCAACAAGATAGTGATCCGAGTCAATGTTTGCACCACGGATCGTGCGTACATCCAATACACTGGAAGAGTGCCTTCCGTCGATCAAAACGTGATCAATTTGATTTTTTTGTTTTTTGATCAGGGGACATCCAGGTGGCTTTATGAATATTGAGATGCTTGAATCTAGTGCTACTTACGACCATGTTTCGTGCTGCGGCGAAGTCAATCAGCCTCATTCCGTTATCGGAGGTGTTGTCGTGGAGGCTGAACTTTCCGACTGTTGGACCAAAAATATTTTCCTTGCCCACCTTAGCGTTGAAGTCACCAAGCACGATTTTTACGTCGTGACGGGGGCAGCGCTCGTAAGCATTTTCAAGGCGCTCGTAGAAAATTTCCTTGATCTCATCGTCCTTGTCTTCTGTCGGAGCGTATAATATAAGCACATATTAGGCTTATATTGAAAAATCTAACCTTGATGCGGATTATGGCAAGTCGTTCGTTCACAGATGTGAATCGCAGGACGTGGGGCCATAGTCTCTTGCCAACTACAAATCCGCATCCAAACTCGTGCTTCTCCGCATGGCCGCTGTAGTAGATATCACAGGGTGCATGCCGAATGCAACCCTGCCCCTTCCATCGCATTTCTTGGATAGCAGTGATATCAGCTTTGTATCTTTCCAAGACATCAGTCAGTTGAATAGAGGCACCTTCCCAATTAAGGGTTCGGACATTCCAGGTGCATATCCGTAAATCATTATCAGTTTTTCGTTTGCGGTAGTCGTCATCAGATTTGGGGATCATTTTTCTTCTTTTCTTATTTGTTTTCATTGAAATTTGTTTTTACGGGTGGGCTTCAAACCCGACGCACAACCTATTTTAAGCCTAGGGAGGCCCGCCGCTCAGATTAGCCGCCAGACTAACGGTTGTCAGTTTTGACGTTGCCCAGAAAACACCACGTGGAGGTTTGAGTCGACTTGAGGCGATTTCACAAAGATTATGCTGGCCTCGCCAGGTTGAGACAGTCAGACATGTAACATTGTTCTATCGCCCCCAGTTTCCCCCAGTTTTCGGAAGTAGTAGTCCATTTACGACGCTCTTGCAATAACGAAAGATATTCCTTGGACCATTTTTTCCAGAATATCTGTTTTATATGCTGAATCCGTTTCCATCGATTGACGTGAAACATTTAACTCATCCTCATTGAAAGTTTCGGGAATACAGTTAAGAGGTCTGCCAGTCAAAAAATGACCTGGTGTAAGGGCTTCCAAGTCATTTTAATCAGACGATACGGGATACATGGGCCTCGAATTCATGATAGTTTCTATTTCAGAGACGACAGTGGTAAGCTCCTTGAAAGTGAGAGATTCTCCATTAATATGGCGAACAAGCATAGATTTTGCTACTTTGACAGCACTCTCCCAGAGTACCAATATGGGGAGATTGAGAAGGAATGAAGTGCGAAGTTACACCGCGTTCTGCGTAGATATCGCTAACTTTGTTTAGATCGCTGAAAAACTCATTCGCCAGTTTTATTAGCTTTCTGACGTGAAGTGAAATTTTTAGCGTTGTCGCGGTATAGATAAACAATATTTTTCGTGCGCAAAGAAAAGCTGGTGTAGATAAATCGAAAACCACTTCAATATGGCAAGCTTTCGTCAAAAAGCACACTAATATGACTAGGTAGGCTTTTTTAGTCGTTTACCACGTAGTTTAACATCATTGTTATGGGACCAGCGAAGTCCATACCAGATTTTTGAAAAGGGTGCGTCCCGCCCATAACGCGATCTTTTGATAGGTTGCTCATTTGCTGCTCTAAAGCCCTTCGTCGCTGCTTAAAACATGGCATAACTACCAGTGGCTATCTAGAAATTGCTCGTAAGGGGGGACTAAATAAGCAAATTAGTTTTTTTTTATTCATTGTATTTATTGATGTATTACATAGTAAACTTATTTTTATAAATTATGTTTACGTTTTAAATACCATGAGTATACAATTCAAAAGGGTTAATATCAATTTCTTTGTTAATGTTTGATAGGGCTAAACCATTTAGTCGATTTTGTGCCATTGTGGATCTTAAGTAGGTTTTCAGTCTTCTCAATATTGAAAAACTTCTTCCAGGAGTAGCTGAAGTCACTGGAATAACTGCTATCGTTTTTAAAAGTAACAATATGTTAGGGAAGAAATGTTCGTAATCCTTGGTAATAATTAATTTTATGGTATCCATCACTGTTTTTGCTGTTTTTAGATCTATTTTAGAACAATATCGTTGCCAAAGAACTATTTCGCCATTCAGCTCTGCTTGTGTTAACACGTTCCAACTATTATTATATATTAAGGCTGCCTTTGTAATATCATTTAATGAAAATTTGCATTGATTGCTCGGTACTAAGCTCTCCAAAAGTAGTATATCTTGAAACTTGCCTTTAAGTTTATGCAAGGAGGAAATCATGTGGTCCAGGTATGGATAGTAGGGCGTATCGAATTACAATTTTTTCGAATTTCATATTCTAAGAGGTTTCTGGCAAAATGCTTTAATTTTTGTAAGAAAAACTAAATATGTCTTAAAGTAAAAGTAAATAAATACTTTAACTAACAATATCCTGCCAAACACTCTCGATTTTTACCTAAAAGGTCCTGTGTGAAGGATATTCGAATCTAAAGGTACATTCAAGTTAGCACAGAACTTTTGATTGCTATCTGATTGTCTAAATTTTGGCGATTTTGATTATCGTGTTACGTTTTCCTTAAATTTGACGAATTAATAATTTGCATATTTTTTGCATATGCATTTTCTTGTTTTTGAGAAATGTATACTTGAATGCAATTTTTTAACTTTTTAAAAAAAATTAATATAAGGTTTTATATCTCTGGCACCAGAAGTGGTACCGAAGATAATTTCCTTAATTTAGATTCTTCAAATATTTCTGTATAACACCCTTTCCAAAAGTATCAATTTACAACACCAGGTTAAGACCACGATTTTATCCTATTTCGACTTTTTAAAAAAATTTTCCTTTTAAATTCATTAACAAAAATGTTATACTATCATTTTTAGTTTCTGAGTTTGCCATTAAATTATTGAATAAACAATAGTGAATAACAATAATATTAAAATTATATATAACATAATCATTATAGTGAGCATAAAAGTAACCAACGGAAAAAACATGAGCACAAGAGCAAAAGTCGCACTAAAACCAGTGTCCTCTCCGGCATCTAATAACGGAGCGCCAGGATCTCTGGTTACTGAATCACCTGTGAGCAGCTTACTGCAGCAGTTGCAGCGTGAAACGGAGAAACAGAAGCAGTGTATAATTGCTGAGCTACGGTCGGCATTGAAAACCTCTGAGGACCGAGTTATGGAAAAATTAGGTGAAGCAACAGTAGAAATTATGAACCTTCAAACCTCGCTGTCGTCCTTCGAAAAAAGAGTTTCAGCCCTTGAGAATGTGTGTGGGGAATTTAAAGTAATTCAGTCTGAAATTAAAGATATTCGCAATAAGGTTTTAAGCGAAATGACCGACTGTGCATCAAAAATCGAGACTGGTCTTTCGGATATGGAAACCATTAGGACTAAACTAAGCATTTAGAAAGCGCAACTTGCTAAACAGGAAAATTTAGCTGTTGCTTGTGATCTGAGATTGAATGGTATTCCTTATGTTAACGGAGAAAATTTAATGTCTGTAATATGTGTAATTTTATTTCCATCACACCACCCAAAATAAAAAGTATTTTTCGCGTACGTGCTAACATAAACATTACTGATGGCATCATAATAGTTAAACTTGCTACTCCATATGATAAAAATTTTGGTTTGAGATCTGTGGCCAAATTTAAAAAAGCTAATCGATGTTATCTGCGTTTGCATCACGCTGGGATGAATTCAGATGTTCCAATCTATGTGAACGAGAGTATTACTAAAGCTAATTATGATTTACTTCAGGCGGCTGTAAGGCTAAGAAGAGACAACAACTAACGGCAGCTTTTACTCTCCGTGGTCTTGTTTATGTGAAGCTCACTGAATCCGAAGCTGCAAGACCCATTGATTGCATGGCTGAATTGCAAGAGATCATCACGTATCAAGCGCCAGCTGAGCATAACAACAACAGCAACAACAACAACAACATGGACTCAAATGGTACTTCTTTTTTTTCGTTATGCTGGGGAGGAGGATACAATAACACGCCAGCTCTCTCCACAATCTAAGCATACTGTGTATATTAGGCTGACCATATGCGTCAGGCTGACCAAAGGTATATATTTTTTTAAAATGTTTAATTTTTGTCTTTTTCTGTTTATTGTTTTAAATATTTTTGTATTAACTTTGTAGTTTCATAAGTGTGCCATGATAAAATATCAGAAAATATTTATATATAAATAAATATTTTACGGGAGAATTCTGTGAGATACTGTAAGCAACGAACGTGTTTTCTACACGTTTTCTATAATTGGTGACGAGGATAAAAAAAAAGTTAAAAAGTTTTTAAAAAGTTTAGTTTGTTATACAAACAATAACAATCTCTTTAATGTGGATTGAATTAAAATTGAAGTGCTGAAATGCAAATTAATACGAATTCCTTAAATGTGAATTGTAGTAGTATTTTCTTCAATAAAAGTAAACATTAACATATGTATTCCTTGAATGTGAATAAAGTTATTATTTTCTTATATGAAAATAAGTATCTGAGTATCTGCTTAAATGTAGATAAAGTTAAATTGTGTTTCGTGTATGTACTTATATGTAAATTAATATATATTTTAAATGTATCTACTTAAATGTAGATTAAATGAAATGTAGAAATGCATTTTCTTAATGAAAATTAGTATATGGTCAAATATAAATTTAATTTCGTTTCAGATTTAATTGGGCAAATAGGATTAAACAGGTTTGAATATACTGACGGCGAAAATACTGGTCTACTTTATAACATATGGATAAGGTCATTCCTATTAATGCTTCAAGCGATTAAAGTAGAAGATGAGGATCAAAAGTATAAAATACTTTTGCATTATATGGGTGACAAAGCTCAAGAAATATTTGAGAGATTACCAGATCCACCACACCCATCAAATTGTGGCCCTATTGCTGAAATAGAAAAATATATTCCACATAAGTCCATTTATCAAGTGGCAATTGACGAACTAACCGAGTTCTTCGCTCCCAAGCAAAACAAAACATATGAGCGATATATATTACGCTTAATGAAACAATTCGAGGGTGAAAGCATTGCTGCATTTTCTATAAGATTAGATATCCAAGCCTCACGCTGCGGTTTTGGCTCAGATAAGCAAAATCAAATTAAAGATCAAATAATAGCAGAATGTCTTTCCTCGAAACTTCGGAATAAAATGCTCAAGAAAAAGTTTTTAATGAAAAATTCAAATCTTCAGCTATATTAGAAATTTCTAAAATTGAGGCGCATAATCCGAATAGGATTGGAAATAATCAATTCTTGAAGCAAAACCAGTTTAGTTATCAAAGTCAAGCTTTTCGCGGCAGAAATACAGGGTGCCAAAGATGTGGACATTTAAACCACCAAACAACGCAATGTGTCTGACGCAATGTGTCCTGCGAGAGGACAAGAGAGGAAAAGTTTGTTTTAAATGTGGAGGTCGTGACCATTTTGGACGAAACTGTCGAACAAAAAAACGACAATTTACAGAAATATCGGATCACAAAAACTCAAAGAGAGACAACAACAGATTATGAATCAGTTACAAAAGAAAAAGATTCCGTTAAATTTGTTTCTGAAGAGAACAGCGAATATGTGTTTTGTATCAATTCTGAAAGTGGAAGCGATATTCAATGCAAAGTAGGTGGAATTAAAGTTAGTGCAATTATTGACTCTGGGTCCAAATACAACATAATTGGCTAAAGTACGTGGAATTTATTAAAGTCGAAGAATGCCTCAGTATTTAATCAAAGCAGGAAAACTACGAAAGTATTTAAAGCATATGGTGGAAGTGTACTAAACATGATTGGAAAATTTGAAGCCAATTTAGAAATTGATAAACAAAACAAAATAGTAGAATTTTTTGTAATTGAAGGTACAAAAGTAGGTTTTATAAAGTGTATAAAACTGATACTATTCTTACACCAATGAGCAAAGTAAAGGGTGTTGTTGTAGAAATCCCTATAAAAAAGATTCGAAGCCAGTTATACAACCCTACCGTCGTGTTCCTGTTGCACTAGAAGCAGCAGTTAATAAAAAGATAGATGAATTATTAACACAAGAAATCATTGAAAGGGTAAAAGGACCATCAAAATGGATATCTCCAGTGGTTGTTGTTCCAAAAGGGGATGATGTCAGACTGTGTATGGACATGAGAAGAGCAAATGAGGCAGTTGAGCGTGAAAATCACCCTTTACTGACGATGGAAACATTTTTGCCACACATAGGAGAAGGAAAATGGTTTTCAAAGCTAGATGTAAAGAATGCTTTTCATCAGATAGAAATTTCCGAAGAATCAAGAGAAATTACAAAATTTATAATACGAAAAGGTCTTTTTAGATACAGAAGATTAATGTTTGGAATATCGTGTGCTCCAGAAATATTTCAAAAAGTAATGGAACGAATTCAAGCGGTTGCGAAGGATGCTTTAATTTTATTGATGACATCATTACATATGGATCGACGAAAGCAGAGCATGACGTCAGACTCAAAGCTGTTTTGGATATACTAAAAGAAAATAATGTTGTTCTTAATAAGGAGAAATGTGTTATGGGCGTTGCTGAGGTGCAGTTTCTTGGTCACATCTTGTCTGCAGATGTATTAAACCAGATATGGGAAAAGTTTGCGCAATAAAGTCATTCCGAAAACCAAATACAGCTGAAGAGGTTCGAAGCTTCTTAGGTTTGGTCAACTATATTGGACAATTTATTCCACATTTAGCAACTTACTCCGAACATTTGCGTTAACTCACAAGAAAACAAATACCATTTGAATGGGGATCAATGCAAGACAAATCGTTCGAGAAATTGAAAAATGTCATGACAAATAACTTAAAATTAGGATATTTCAATGATCGAGATAAGACACAACTTATTGCAGATGCTAGTCCAGTGGGATTAGGAGCAGTATTAATCCAAAGTAACAACCATGGTCCTCGGATGTGGAAAAAAGATTGTCGGATGTAGAAAAAAGATATGCTCAAACTGAAAAGGAAGCATTGGCATTGGTTTGGGCAGTAGAATGATTTCATTACTATCTTTTTGGTCGCGTTTTTGATGTGATAACTGACCATAAGCCTCTAGAGGTAATTTTTTCACCAAAATCAAAGCCATGTGCTCAAATTGAACGATGGGTACTACGCCTGCAGTGTTACAAATTTAGAGTCGTTTACAATCCTGGGAAATCCAACATTGCAGATCCGTTTTCAAGGCTTGCTCAAGAATCTATTGCATTCACTACTTTTGATGAAGACGCAACATTATGTTAATTGGGTTGTCTCAACAAGGACCCGTAGTAGTAAAGCTATACAAAATTCACCAACAATCAATTGAAGATAATGAAATAAGAGCTGTTAAGAAAGGTATTCACAAAGATTTTTCGGAAGAGATAGCAATGTGTTGTTGTTTAAAGTTGTTTAAAAATGAACATGGCTGGTGAGATACTTTTACGGGGGAATCGTATAGTTATACCATGTAATTTGCGTAAAGAGGTAATTCAACTGGCACATGAAGGTCATCCTGGCATGATAGTTATGAAAAGAAGGCTGCGATCAAAGGTTTGGTGGCCGAAAATAGATAAAGATGCTGAGGAATGTGTAAAAAAGTGTTATGGGTGACAATGGTATCGGCGCCAGATCCTTCAGAGCCAATGAAACGTAAGGAATTACCTTCAGAACCATGGCAACATTCAGCCATAGATTTCTTGGGACCACTGCCATCAGGGCACAATCTTCTTGTCATCGCAGATTACTATAGTCGGTACATCGAGACCGAAATTATGAGAATAATTGATTCTTCGGAAACTGTTCAGAGATTACGAGTTATATTCGCTCGATTTGGATTGCCTGTATCAATAACAGAGGACAATGGAAGACAGTTCATCAGCAATGAATTTTAAGATTATTGTGATACACACAATATTAAATTTATTAGTACAACATCGTATTGGCCACAAATGAATGGAGAAATCGAACACCAAAATCGATCAATTTTAAAAATGTTAATCATAAGTCAAAACACTAATAGCAATTGGCTTGATGACTTGCAGGACTATTTGCTGATGTGTCGATCAACAATCGACAATGTTAAAAACTCCAGCTGAACTGTTATTCAAAAGAAATATACGGGATAAGCTTCCGGCATTTACGTACCAATGGAAAAATATGAAGAATTTACAGATAAGGATAATGAGAACAAAGAAAAAGGGAGAGTATACGGGGCTGCTAAACGGCATGCGAAGGAAAGCGAAATTGAGGCAGGTGATGTGGTTTTGGTAAAGCGCAACGTTCCTGCAAATAAACTTTCTTCACCATTTGATCCAGAATTACACAAGGTCATTGGAAAAAAAGGCAGTGAAGTAGTAGTTGAAACAGAGACTGGAAAAAGATATAGGCGTAACATTAGTCACTTGAAGAAGGTCAGCGGAGCAACACAAGTTAGTTCTGAAGGATCCATAATTGGCGATGCTGTAACTAATGCACAAGAGTAAAAGAGTCAAAAAAATGTTATTGAATGTTATTTGAATTTGATGTTATTGAATGTTATTTGAATTTGTTATTTATACATATTGTGAATTAGTTATTTATGCATTGTTATTAAAAAAAAGAAGAGAAGTATTGTAGTATCATAAGTATGCCATGATAAAATATCAGAAAATATTTATATATAAATAAATATTTTACGGGAGAATTCTGTGAGATATTGTGAGCAACGAGCGTGTTTTCTTCAATACTACAAACTTGTATGTACAAGTATATCTCACATTTCTATTTAAATTGTTTATGTATTATAACAAAGAACTTTATAAAAATTGCACGGGGTGATATATATAATATTGATCATGAATTATTTAAATGGCGTAAATAGTAGTTCCAGTGACAACACATATGCTTTAATTCGCGTGTTATGTAAAAAAAAAAAAGGTTTAAATGTCTGCCACATAAATGCACAAAGTCTTGTAAAGAAAATTGATGAATTTAGATATATTTTTGAAAACTCTGATGTTCACGTTATGTGTCTCGGTGGTTCATTCCAGATATGCTGGATGAATTGTTTAAAGTTAACGGTGATAAAATATTCCGAGCTGATCGCCTAAGTCATGCCGGGGGTGTTGCTATTTATGTGAGAAGCGAAATTAAATGTAAATTAAATTGTAAATCCGAAATAGATCTATTGAATATTTGTTTGTAGATGTTTTGTCTGGCACTGAAAAATTACTTGTTGGTTCCGTTTATAGGCACAATCGTTATATCGACATGTCCTTATTTATGAAATCTGTTCAGTCTTGGTCCTTGTCTTATACGAATATATTAAAAGCTGGTGACTTCAATAGTAACCTTTTGTCTGAAGATAATTTTATTAATGAGGTGATTTCCTTAGGCTTATACTCTGCTTACATGACTGAACCTACACATTATTCTAGTACTGCAAATATTTTTGGCCTTTTTTTATTAAACGACATATCAAAACTTTTATTTTATAATCAATTTTCTTGTGCAATATTTTCTAAACATGACTACATTTTCTTAACATATGACTTTCAATTGTGCAGTAAACCGACTAGTTCTAGCTTTAGGGACCTTAAAAATATTAATTATACACAACTAGAATCTGACGTTAATTTAATTGATTGGAATATAATATATTATACCTTTTCTATCGACGAGCAAGTTGCGATACTGAACAGTTGTTTAAGTTACTTGTACGATAAATTTGTGCCAATTAAAACTTAGAAAGTTAAACCAAGTGATCGCCTTTGGTTTAACGGTACTATAAAACTACTAATTGAACAACGAAACTCTGCTTACAATCGCTTGAAGCGGTTCAAAACTTCTGAACTCCATAATCAATCTAAGCAAAAAAGAAGCAAAGTTACTTCTGCTATTAAAACTGCTAAAACCAAATTTTATGAAAACAAATTCAGCAATGCTGTTGACAGTAAGCAGACTTGGAGTGTGATTCGCGACATTGGTGTCAGTAAGAAAACAATTTCATCAAGTGCAATAAATGTTGACGAGCAGTTTCGTTATTTGCCTGTGATACTAACCAATATTTATGAAAATTCCATCCGTGGTAATAACTGTAATATTAGCTTTAGTTTCGATGTGTTAAAAAGTTTTTTGGCCATTAAATCAAATACTGTTGGTTTTGATGAAATTCATCCAATTTTTATAAAAGCTTTGCTACCAAGACTCTTTTCAATATTTACTTTTATTTTCAATTTAATATTAACAAAATCGATCTATATTTACGAGATCGGTCTCAAGCGGTATTTGTGAATAATGTTACGACTAATTTTATCTCAATTACTAGAGGTGTCCCGCAAGGCTCTCTGTTAGGACCATTATTGTTTTCTATTTATGTTAACGACCTGCCCAAAGTGTTGAACTTTTTTAAATTGCACCTTTACTCTGACGAGGTTCAACTATATGCAAGTTGCGGCTTAGACTCTATGAATAACTGTGTCAAAAACATCAATGAAGACCTCAACAAAATAAACGACTGGGCTCTTAAAAACGGATTGTAATTAAATCAAAAAAAAAAAAAATCCAAATCATTGGCATTTATAAAAAGAAAATTAATCAAACTTTTATATCTTCACTGACTCTAAATGGATCGAACATTGGTTTTGTCGAAACTGCGAAAAACCTTGGTATTATTTTCAATAGACACTTGTCTTCGAACAATCACATAAACTGCACCGTTGGTAAAATTAACGGCATGCTCCGTACACTTTGGGTTACACAATAATTCACTCTTCACAGAATTAGAGTTCTCTTAGCAAAAATATACTTAATTCCTATTTTACTTTATGGTTGTGAATTATTCGCTAATTGTGACTCGTTAAGCAGACATAAATTTAGCGTTATTTATAATAACATCGCACGTTATATTTTCGGAATTAGGCAATCTGATCACATTTCCATGTTTTCTAGACAAATTTTCAATACGACTTTCGACAATTTATTAAAATTAAAAAAACTACGCTTTTCCAGATCTAATAGATCTACTCAATTAATACAATTAAGGCATTCTCATCTCATTTCAGAGCGACAATTCTATATTAATTCTATTCGTCTGTGGAACTGTCTACCTACTAATATTAAAAGTCTTAATAATCCTGTGCAATTTAAAGCTAAACTTTATAATTATTTCTCTTTGTTGTAATATCTTTAATATTTTTTTGTTATCACTTATAGATTCTTAAATACTTGTTTAATAACACAGTGATACAAAAGTGAAAAAAAGAAATATGCAAGGGTTCTCATGCAGCAATTCTGTTTTGCTGGAGTCCATAGAGTACGAAAAAACTTATACTTTTTCTCAGTCACTTCGTTAAGTAAGTTTTTTTATAACAAATGTAGTGATATAACGATATTCCCAAAATTACAAGTTCAAAAAATCATAAGTTTACTCTGCATTAACCGATTTTCAAACTTTTGCTTTTATTTTACAGATCTGATTTGTACCTTTTAATAAAAAAAAACATTTTGGCAATCAGTTCAAAAATGGCTCAGTTACGGTCGATAAAGTAAAAAAATTAAAAAAATGTTCATTTTCATCTCGCTCTAAATTGACCGTTAGGCAGAAAGTTCTGCTTTTTTAAATTTTATTGACAATCATATTAAAGTAGGTTTCTAAAACAGGTAAGGTCATAAAAATCGGTTACAAAATGAATCAGTTACGCCAAGTCTTGTGATAACATGTTTTTTGCTTTTTTGTGTTTTCTTAGAAATGTAAACATTTTTCAGGTAATATAACAAGAAAATGCCTAATATACAAAATCATAGTTGGATGATTGTTACACTGTTTGTCTCAGCCAACGCTTGTTTACATTTCGCACTAATTGGAGTCATTATCCACATGTTTACATGCGTTTCTCCCCTTTCTCCCCTTTCACGTCTTTTGCGTGGGTGACATTTTGCATCACAACAAACACGATTTTTGTTTTTTCCTTTCCTACTCACAACCGCACTAGTGCTGAATTATTGACAGTACAGGGTCCGCCATATAACTTTTTTTTTCAACTAGTGCTTATTTCGTGAATGGTAACACTTAGCTCATGTCTGATTTCACAGATAATTAGTTTTATCCTTCCGCTGAACGAATATGGTTGTGTGTACGCTTGAACAACGCTGGGAAATATTGCGACATTACTTTGATGCAGAAGATGCCGATTTTGCCAAAAAAATCATCAGAAATCATCAACAGGACGGCGCACAGTGGGGATGGCTTCATACATTTCTGGGAAAAAATTATAAGGAGTGCTTGTAGAGTGATAAAACTTGGCACCTAGCACTTAATTAACGTTATTAAGAAAAATATAAATTTTCATAAAAATCTGCCACGCCCATCATATACCGCCCATGTAACTCAAAATGAATTTTTCATACAAAATTTTTCTTTTGCTCCGAACATGTTGAAATTTAGCATAGACATTACAATTAACAAAATAAAAAAGTTGTGAAAGTTTCATTAAAATCGGCCACGCCCATCATATACCGCCCATATAACTCAAAATTAATAATTCATACAACATTTTTTCTTTTGCTCCGAACATGTTGAAATTTAGCACAGACTATACAATTAACAAAATAAAAAATTTGTGAAAGTTTCATTAAAATCGGCCACGCCCATCATATACCGCCCATATAAAAACAAACGAATTTTTCATATAAATTTTATTATTATTATTATGTATTATTATTCTAACATGGACATGGGGCAAAAATTAGCGCAATCACGAACAGTCGTAAAACTCTTTTAATAACACAACTTCTTTTAACACGTTCTCTTTGAATTAAAAAATAATAACATAAATATAAAAAAAAGATATAAAAATATAATATAAAATATAAACCAGTAAGGAAGCTATAGTCGGTCGAGCCCGACTATGAAATACCCTACACTTAGTGTGTTTATATAAAATTTGAGTGTTGTGGGTGGTATGGAAGGTGGGCGTATTTGTAGGCGTATCACGCCCATTTTTGGTACTCAACTAAGAATTGATAAAACATATACACATACAAAATTTTGTCTTTCTAGCTCAATTATTAGCCCATTTTTTGTGTTTTCTCAATAGTTGGTGGTATGGGAGGTGGGCGTAATTGTGGGCGCATCCAAAAAAAATCATTGGGCTCATCCCCGGGTCCATATCAATATGTGTGCCAAATTTCATTCAAATATCTTACCTGGTTCTCTTTATTCTTTGCAAGATATAATCACACAGACGGACGGACGGACGGACGGACGGACATGGCTGAATCAACTCAGGAGCTGACGCTGATCAAGAATATATATACTTTTCCATACCGGCCACGCCTCCTTCTATGCGTTAAAAACGTTTGCACAAAGTTAATATACCCTGACTTTGTCAAGTGTAGGGTATAAAAATATAAGTTTTATTGAAAGGCGCACCTGGCCGCAGTTGAAATTGATTAAAAATGTAAGAACAGATATGAGGCAATGTATTAGTAGTGATTTCCAAACATAGGCAAGTACAGCTAAAATTTCAGATTCAAATGTTTGGAAAAAACGGGATTTTAGTTATAAGTTCATAAAAAAAAAAAAAAAAAAAAAAATTAAGTCTCTGCAGAGTTTATTTTTTAAATTTCAGTATATTGACATATCCTACTTTAAATAAAAAATAAAAAAAAACACGTTAGCTCACATAGTAAAATAATATTCGTCTTGAAATTCTTAGGTTTATATTAAGTTAGTTCGGTAAAACATACAAGTTCGGAGTTTGAAACGGCATAAAAATAAAACTACCAGTCAGATTGAAGTAATTGTTTTTGATTTGACTGTACCATTTAGTCTTTAATATCAAAATACCACTGCATGTTGCATGAAGACTATGTTGACAATTTGACTTTTTTCCGCGAAATCCCCAGTGTGCGGCGCTACGTGCCACACAGCCGAAGCTACACTCGATGTTTTGCGCCATGTTTTGGAAGATCGCATTATCAGCCGCAGAGCTGATGTCGTTTGGCCACCTCGGAGCTGCAATTTGACACCGTTGGACTATTATTTGTGGGTTGCCCTCAAAGATTAGTGTTACGCCGACAAGCCAGAGACAATTGACGCTTTAAAGGACAATATTCGTGAAGCCATTGGTGAAATACAGCTGCACACAATCGATAATGTGCTTAAAAATTGGACCGATCGTGTAGGCTACTGCATGGCCAGCCGAGGCAGCCATTTGAATGAAATTATTTTCCATTATTAACCGGAAGGATTGTAGTTTCAAATAAAAAAAGAAATTTGAAAAAATATCTAGTAGTTTTTTTTTATAGAATTTTCATAGAAACACAAGAAGAGTAAATTATGAGGAAATATTACACGAAATGCTGTCTGCCTACCATGCAATGGGCTGCAAAATGTCTATCAAATTGCACCATCTCCATGCTCATTTGTTCCCATCAAACTTAGGGCAGATGAGTGATGAACAAGGTGAACGATTTCACCAGGACATTTCAAGAATTGAACAGCGGTATGTTGGAAAAAGTAAAGTCAGTATGCTGTCTAACTACTGCTGGTCTATAAAGCGAGAAACTAGCAGCGATCTTTATAAAAAACAAATGAAACGCAAGCATTTCTAAGAAAACACAAAAAAAAGCAAAAAACATGTTATCACAAAACTTGGCGTAACTGATTCATTTTGTAACCGATTTTTATGATCTTACCTGTTTTAGAAACCTACTTTAATATGATTGTCAATAAAATTTAAAAAAGCAGAATTTTCTGCCTAACGGTCAATTAAGAGCGAGATGAAAATTAACATTTTTTAATTTTTTTTTTTTTTTTTTACTTTATCGACCGTAACTGAGCCATTTTTGAACTGATTGCCAAAATGCTTTTTTATTAAAAGGTGCAAATCAGATCTGTAAAATAAAAGCAAAATTTTGAAAATCGGTTAATGCAGAGTAAACTTATGATTTTTTGAACTTGTAATTTTGGGAATATCGTTATATCACTACATTTGTTATAAAAAAATTACTTAACGAAGTGACTGAGAAAAAGTATAAGTTTTTTCGTACTCTATGGACTCCAGCAAAACAGAATTGCTGCATGAGAACCCCTGCATATTTTGTGTGTAGCACTGTGTAATCAAAATCTTATTCGGCTTGCCGGACATGACATGACTATAACCACTTTAAGTATTATAATGATTTAAAAATTATGCTATTTTCAGCTTTTTAATTTTTTTATACATATAGCTACTAGTTTTAAGTTAATTTTGTGAATTAATTACTACTATATTATTTTGGCTGATCTTAAACCAAAATATCACTAATACTATATTAATATTATTATATCTTTTGTATTAGGAAACGAAAATAAATAAATAAACTAAACTAAAGTTAAAAAATTGCATTCAAGTATACATTTCTCAAAAACAAGAAAATGCATATGCGAAAAATATGCAAATTATTAGTTGGCCATATTTAAGGAAAGCCTTAACACTGTAATCAATATCACCAAAATTTAGACATTCAGAAAATAATTAAGACTTCTGTGTTATCTCGAGTGTACCTTTAGATTCGAATATCCTTCACACAGGACACCGTGGTGGAAAACTAAAAGTAGCATCGTGTTTGCCAAAATATTGTTAGTTCAAGCCTGTATTTACTTTTGCTTTAAGATATATGTAGTTTTTCTTACAAAAATTAAAGCCTTTTCAGATTGTGATTTTTACTGTTTTTCTCAAAAAACTACCTCGTCCTTCGGGAGGGGAAGAGATCCTTATTTTTTAAAATTTTTCCCACCAATTTTTTTTGGGAGATCCTGACCACCCTATGCAATTTTAAGACCTCTTAGAATGTGAAATTCGAAAAATTGTAATTCGATACGCCCTATTGAGTAGTCCTAAGGGATCGAAAAGTTGAGCTAGCTCTGACAGCACTATTCGCTTTGTAATTTTTGCAAGAAATTCATTTGCCATAAGAAAATCCAAACTTGTCTTGGTTACAATACCATAAGACACCCAAAGTTTTTGCACAATCGTTAATGCCGTAATGCCTAACGGTTCTTGCTCTTGCTCAGAGCCAAAATCCTGAATTGTGAACGAAGTGTTCGATCTCCATTTGTGCAGCTCGAATTTGCCAAGATTTAGAAGTTCTGTTATTTGACTTTTCAAAGTAATAAGTTCCTCGATTGGATTTGTGCCTGCCAATATATCATTCATGTATACGTTTTTCTGCAAAACTTCGCTTCCATGTGCATATTGTTCATAAAAATTCTGAACTAAAAACTGTAAGCAACGCAATGCCAAATAAGGCGCTGAATTAGTGCCGTAAGTTACAGTCTAAAAGTTGTCTATACATTTTCGATATATCGACAGTTAACGTATACTTAAAAAGACAAAATCGAACTAGAATATCAAACAATTTAGGCTGAACTCTAGCATTAGGTCTAGTAAATTTTCATTTAAAGAAACACCGTTTCTTGACCTAATTTTTTTCTAAACATTCGATTCTTCGAATATGACTCGCCAAGTCCTACCAGTGGATTTTTAAATGGCAGTCCAACCACGAATCGCCCAGACTGTGTGCGCTTTACAGTGGCCAATAAATAATTTTTACAGTCCTGTTCCTCAGGAGTTAAATTCGATTCGCATTTCCAAAACTGCTCTACCAATTCGGACAATCCGTTATTCTCCTCCACTGCACTATTGGACACTACAACCGATTTAAAATTTTTTTAATGCATGTACTCACCAGCTAAAATCCATCCTAAGAGAGTTTTCTGTAAAATTGTCATATTATCGCCTAATCTGATCTGCCCCTCTGATCTTATGATAGAAGTTTGAAAAATGTCCAGACCCCGAGAAGCATCTCAACCACCTTCGATTCATTAAATTTTGGATCGGCAAGCTCAATATTTTTAGGCAAATTTCACTTACTTACGTCGATTATTACATTTGAAGCATATTGAGTGATAGACGGCATAAACATAAATTGGAGAGCATCCGAATAATTTGTTATCCTAAAGCGAATTACGGCACTGACCTTACCCAATGATTCTGTTTTTGCACTTCTTATGCAGCTTATCGAGATTTGATCGTATTCCACGCTCAAATTTAATTTAGTCGCGAGATCTACAGTTATGAAATTCAACTGGTCTAAAACTGTGCGACACTGTACAAGTTTCCCTGACAAATCTTTAACAAACTAAACTGCAGTGGCGAGAAATTTTACCGAATTCGAAGGCCTCTTTTTTTTAGATTCTGTTAAAGTTGTCACTGACTTTGTTTCAACTGCTGAAACTAAATTACCATTCCGTTTTCCCAGTTCGGTGCAATAAATCATGATGTCTGCCTTCACTCTCATCACAATGTTTAGCTGAGCACTCTTCAACTGGATGCGACTTGAGCAAACATAGTACGCAAAGAGAATACTTTTTGATTTCAAAATACCGTTGAATTGGAGACAACGTTAAAGATTCTGAGCGATCACCCACGTTATGATTTTTCTTAAAGCATGGGCACGTCATCTGATTCCATTCTCTATATGTTGTCAGCGAAAAAGACTGCGATTTGTTCACTTATAGTGTTTTGACGGTGGCTGACGATTATTTTTTACATCGACCCTAGATACCGACCATTGAACTCCCGATTCTCGAGAGCAGGACAAAGATTCGGTAAAAATCTCGAAAACCCATCCCAAGACGACAACTCCTCGAATTTCACCTGATCTTCCCATTTTTTTCAAAGTTTCAGAATCAACCTTTGAACGAATGAAATAGTATAAGATAACGTTTGCAACATCTTCAGTACTGCCTAACGATTTGAGAGCCCTGAGATGAGAGTTCACATTATCAATTAGTTCTCTTAAAACAGAAGGATTTGCTGAGTAAGCCGCAGGCTTTCAAATAACTCTTACATGAGCTTGAAAAATAAAAGATTTGTTTTCAAACCGATTTTTTAAAAGAGAAAGAGAGTGAGTATAATTTTCTGCTGTGAGCTCTAGCGACTCAATTTAGATAAATTATATAAGTACGAGAAAAATGTATTGAACCAATTTGGCCAATCCGTGTATTTACCAGAGAATGATAAAATTTTGATACTCGGCAAATTGGCCTACCGAGCAGATGTCATAGTGCTATTTTGAGCAACTGAATCAAAACTATGCGTTGAATCCAAATGACTCGAATTTTTGCGATTATGCTCCGAAATGCAATTTGAAATGCGTGATTTTACCTCGCAGAATAGTTCTTCGTAAACTTGACTCCATATTGTTCTATTTCTGATTAAACATTGTTCAATTGCGAAAATATCGACTCAGCTATACTAGCTCGAGTTTCAAGTTCCGCAATTGTCATTGTATTTGATTTTTTTCAATTTGACTTTAGTTTTTCCAGTGAGTTTATCAGAGTTTCACGAGTTGAACATAAGGCCGCATGCTTATTCTTTGGTGACATAATTGCACAAAAAAAAAAAACAATTACAAAATTTATTAAACCAGTTGAAAAGAATGACGCAGTATATCGAAAAAATAATGTAATTTTCGACGATAGCGTGATGAACAATTCTAACCGACTTATATAACGACTCGTTAGACCATACACATATGGGCATTTCCAAACTGGCGTTACGGACGATTTGTACGAAGAAGTATTAAAAAAAATAATGAAAATGTCTAATTTTTAAAAAGGCTTTTTTATATTTGTGTAGTAATTAAGTAGCACTATATTAAGTAAAAACAATGACAACAATTGACCGTAAGGATTTTAAGATATAAGCAAAAATATATTGCGTTACGTTACAAAAAACTGGAAGTGATTTTTGACTTGGATTAAAATATTTTTAAAATTCTCTAAATTGGGCAGGACCTTTTGTATACAACAAATAAAATAAGTTTTTTTCCAAGTTGAAACATTGAAAAATGATCTCAGGTTTTTTTTATTAGGCTTTTTTATCTGGCGCTACGTTACTGGCGTGACGTTACAAAAATTTCCATTGTAGTTTAAATGGGTAATTAAGTAATTCGGTTCTTAAGTAATTATTTAATTTATTAATTAAAAAACAAATTTAATATATTGCCCTTTCCTTACTTCAACAATTTTTCATTACCTTTATCCAATGCCTTCCATTTTTACTAAAACAAAAAAGTTTACGAATCATTTACTAAACATTTACGAAAATTAAAAACTACATTTGTGAAACAGTGCAGACGATTTGATCATCATGGTTAATGAATTTATGTAAAAATTGCTTACAGTGTTGCGTAAAACAATAGCAACAAAATCGGTACGCTGCTACAAAATCGTGTATCTTTTTAAATATTAGGGACACACAAAAATGATTATAGGAACCAAAGCATATATTCATACATCATATTAAAAAGAAATCATATTCCAATTTGGTTTTGTTTTCTTAATTAAATTTAAAATTAATGTGACTGCATTCAGTTTGTCTGGGAGCAAAACAAAAGCAACATAATTAATATTTGGTGTAAGACTCATTATTCTTGATAACCGCTGCACATCTGAGCGACATCAACTCTATTAAATAAGATATGTTGGTATTAGGTATATGTTCCCAATTAACTTTCAGGGCTTCATACAGTGTAGTCTTTTTGGAAAACCTTTGACCAGCAACTTTTACCTTAAAAATCCCAAAAAGATTTTCAATGGGATTCAAGTCATTGTGACTGTGCCGGCCAATCAAGGACTTTAATCCCATTGCCTCTAATGTAATCTTTGATGAGCTTTGAAGTGAGCTTCGGGTCGTGATCGGGCTGAAACGTTCACTGAAGCGACATATTCCACTCTAAATGTGGTTGCATCTTGCTTTCTAAAATGTCATTATATACAAATCGATCCATAATTGCATCGATATTTTGAAATGGTTCAACTCCTATTATGAAGTTGAAAATAAAAACAAGTGCAGACCATAATGCCACCGCCTCCGTGCTTAAAATATATTTTGCAGTTTCGGGCTTCAAGTCGTGTACCTGGGTGGCGCCGTACCGTGCACATCCCATCTGAATTAATCAAGTTGAACTTTGATTCATCGCTAAAAAACGGTTTTCGATTTTTTAACGGTCCGATTTAGGTGCTCTTTTGCAAGACTGAGTCTAAAAAACAATAAACTGCAACTTGTTGTCACAATTTCAGACAGAATTGTTTAGATTGTAACACCTCACCTTGTTTTTTATGCTTAGCTGTAAGCAAAGGTTAATCTGCCGGTCTGTAACTTCTTTAATCGTTCTCAACGGCTCGTCTTGCTGTGGTGGATATCTGTCAGTGCTGTGGTGGATATCTAAATCAAGTGTCCGAACAACCTCTTTGGATGTGGCAAATGCATTTCGTTTGAACACACCACAAATGTTCCTGTCATCACGCAGCGATGTCTTCAGCGGCCGCCCTCTTTAATGTACCGTTGTTGTCTTTTGTGAAGGTATATTTCTTTATTAATCTGCAAACTATTGACCGATTAATATTAAACTGTTTCACGTAAGATATTTGCGAATTTTCGTTTTTAAATTCGGAAATAATTTGTAATTTAAGAGCTTCACAGTATTTAAAACGTGCCATTATAAATGGAACAGTCAATGTCACAACTAGTACAAAAAAACTAAACTTAAATACTTATGACTTACAAACAACACGTGCTTTACAATAACGGAACTTTTACCAATATTTCTTGGAACTTCTGTTCTCTTTTTACATTTTTCAAGTTTTGTTGCTTTTTTTTTGCTCACAGACAAATTAAATGTCACATTAATTTTAAATTTAATAAAAAAAACAAAATCAATTTGGAATTTGATTTGTTTTATATATGATGTATGAATATATGCTTTGATTCCTATAATCATTTTTGTGTGTTCCTAATATTAAAAAAGATACACGATTTTGTTGCAGCGCACTTATATTGTTGCTATTGTTTTGCGCAACACTGTAAATTAATAAAATTAAAATGCTTCTCTTAGATAATGATTTTTTTGATGAGGAGATTGCTGACCCATCTATCTTCCAAGTTTATCGCAAGGATCGTTCTGCTGTTCAAACTGGTTGCTCTAGAGGTGGGGAGTTGTTATTATCGTCCGTAAAAATTTATGTTCATCGCTATGCAATATTGACACGTTGAATGGATTAATTGACCAGGTTTGCATCTCCATCCTTCTTCCTAAAGGAAAGATTTTTGTTTGTGCTTCATACATCCCGCCAACCAGTTCTAATGAAATCTATAGTGCACACGTCAACAATATATTAACACTATCCGCAGATGATGAATGTGAACATTTTTGCGTCGTTGGAGATTTTAACCTCAGCAAATTAAATTGGGCCTTTTCAACCGATGACAACGTATACTTACCAACAAATGTTAACCGTGCTTATGAAATTCATGTCATCGATAGTTTTTTCAGTTTGGATCTTATACAAATTAATACTTTTTTTTTTTTTTGAGTGTATTAGTAGTATTTATTATACTTTTAATTAAACTTATAATTATTTTTTTAAACAAATGTGTTTTTTGTTTTTCTCTTCATTCCTTACAAATTTCTTACAAATTGTGTGATATTTCTTTTAAATATATTAGTATTTCTTTCTAATTTTACATTAGTAGCTAGCGCATTATATAGTTTTAGCCCCTTGAAGAAAAGCGATCGCTGCATTGCTGTTGTTGTCACCCTTTGCAATCTGAAGTTTTCTGCATTTCTTAAGGCATATGGTTGTACTTCTCCAACATAATTCATTTGTTCGATTAAATATTCTGGAGCCTTTCCTATCTTCATTTTTTGGATGAAATTAAGCGTGTTTATTTCTAGTCTTTGTTGTATATTAAGCCACTTCAGTGTATCAAGCATTGTTTGAATAGGAGTAAATCTGTTGCACTTTAATATTGATCGCATTGCCTTATTTTGAAGTTTCTGTAGTCTTTCTAATTGTGTTATTGTGCAGCAAGTATATAAAATTGTGGTGCCAAATTCGAAATGTGGTTTTATTATTGTATTGTACATATTTATTGCCGTTATTGTTGATATATTATTGCGCACCCGTTTAAAAAATCCGATTTTTTTGCCAATTTTTTTACATATATAATCAACGTGTTGTTTAAATTTTAAGTCTTTGTCAATAATGAAACCTAGATATTTTATTTGCTTAACTTTTTCAATTACTTCATTATTTATTTTAAAAATTTTCAATAAGTTACGTAATTTACTCGATTTAATTTTTATAAAGAAGTCACTTAGTTTTGATTTCTATGAGTTTCCCTATTTCTGAACATAGTATTCATCACTCAGCCATTGCCTTTAATATTAAATTTTATGAATTTCCCTGTGCTACTAGTTCTGCAAAACATCATTATGATTTTAAAAATTGCAATCTTGGAACTATTAATCGGCTCATTACTGATATTAATTGGGAATCGTTGTTGGATAATTTGGATGCTTCTGGTTGCTATGATATCTTTCTTAAGCACCTATCTAATATCTTTGCAAATAATATTCCTTTTAAGACCAAATTACATAAGCTTCCTTGGTATACTAGAGGGTTGAAAACACTGAAAAATGTAAGGAATAAATCTTTCAATGTATTTAGACGAACTGGAAACCTCGATTACAAAGCAAAGTATTTACATTTCGCTCGTGAATTTAATTTTTTGAACAAATTTCTTTATAAGCAGTACAGTAATAGCATTGAAAATCGTATACAAACGGATGCCAAGTCCTTCTGGAGCTTTTTTAAATCTTAAAATATTTCATCAACTATCCCCTCTTCTATGTTTTATATGGATAAAATATCAAACTCTGCTGCTAAAACAGCTCAATTGTTCGCTGACTATTTTAAGTCTAATTTTGACCAAAATTTATCTTCTGTTAACCTTCAGGTTGTTGATAATATTGACTCTTGCGTAAACTTTGGCTATTTATCGGTCTCCCTGTCTGACAGGGAACAAAACAGCTATTGCCTCCCTGAAAAATTCAGTTAAGTGCGATCTTGATGGTCTTAGTGCTTATTTACTTAAACAATGTGTTCATTCTTTATCCGTACCAATTTATATAATTTTCAATAAATCATTAAAATCTGGTGAATTCGTTGATAAATGGAAAGTTTCGCTTATCACACTCATATTCAAGTCTGGCAACAAGCACGATGTTCTAAACTATAGACCGATCTCAAAGTTGACTAACGTTTCAAAGCTTTTTGAAAAAATTATTAAAGATAAAATGTACTTTGCTATAAAAAACTCAATTTGTCCAAACCAACATGGATTCGTATCTGGCAGCTCAACTACAACTAACCTGAGTGTCTTCACAAATTACTGCATCTCTTCTTTTGAAGATCGGCACCAACTTGGTGTCGTTTACTCTGACATCTCTAAGGCCTTTGACAGGTTGTCACACAATATTTTATTGCTCAAGCTTGCCAAAATTGGTTTTCATTCCATTTTTCTATCTTGGATGAGTTCATACCTCTCAAATAGGGTTCGTTATGTTGTCATTGACAATGCAAAATCTTCGCTATTTTTAGCAGTGTCTGGGGTTCCACAAGGTAGCATCCTTGGACCATTACTTTTTGTTATCTTCATTAATGATGTTTCTTAATGCTTTCTTAATGCTCAATTTTTACTTTACGCGGATGATCTTATGGTTTTCCTTAAAGTTAAAAGTGATTGCGACGCTTCTCATCTCCAGTCTGATCTTGATAATGTCTTTTCCTGGTTTAAACAAAACAAATTATCTCTTAACCCCGGAAAATGTTATGTTGTCTCTTATTACAAGCTCCACTCACCAACTATTTTTGATTATAATTTTGATAACTCTAAGTTAGCCAGATTATCAGAAATTCGTGACCTTGGAGTAATTTTTGATTCTAGCTTAACTTTTATGTCTCACTTAAATAGAATTATCCCCAAAGCATATTCACTTTTAGCGTTTCTTAGGCGAAACAGTGTTGGGTTTGTTGACCCTTACACACTAAAAACATTATATACTTCCTTTGTTAGATCTAGCCTTGAATACGCCTCTTTTATTTGGAGTCCTTTTTACTCGATACATATTGCTAGACTGGAAAAAGTTCAAAAAAGATTCTTAAAATTTGCTTTGCGCTCATTTATTTTTCCTGAACCTCTTCCCTCATATAGGACACGTCGGTTGCTTATTGGTCTATCATGTCTCGAAGATAGAAGACTACTGCATAGTATCATGTTTATGGTCTGATTAATGGAAATGTTATTTGTGAAAACTTACTTAAATTAATATCGTTTAATATTCCGCAAAAGTCGTTACGGAGCTCGAATTATTTTTACATTAGCTGTCATAGAACTTATTATGCCACTAATGAGCCAATTAATAGAGCTCTTATAGCCTTAAACAGTATCTATAATAATAACTTACTCGATTTTTCTTTGCCCAAAGTTGCTTTTAAAACCACTATTACACTGTTGTTAAATAGAAACTAGTTTTAATCTTTATTTTTATTACTTATTAAATTATGTTTGCTTAGTCTGTAAGGATATTAGACGTTAACAAATAAATAAACTGTATCTATCAAGCCTAAAGATGCTTTTTAAAACCACTATTACACTATTTTTAAATATAAACTAGTTTGTTATACTTTATATTTGTTATTTATTAAATTACTATTGCTTAGTCTGTAAGGATTATTATCCATAAACGTTAACAAATAAATAAATAAAAAAATAAATAAATAATATCATCAAATAATAAGTTTTTAATAAGATTTAATTTTTTTGTCACGGTAGACTTTTCTGTAGAAATGCCATATGTCTCGTAACAAAAACCACCGTATGCCTCGTGTAGCAAAATAACGTGTTATCAGCTTTTTCGGAAATTGTTGAATTCACTGTCGAGCTTGCAGCGAGTTGATGCCAACATTTAGCAGCATGATATACATAAAAGTCCAAAGATTCTGGCCGTCTCGTTCCCAAAATAATTCCGAAACTTTGATTGGAATGTTTAAAGGTTTCTAAACATAAACCTTGCTCTGCTACCAATGCTAACTCTGCTACTAATTTGTACTGGGGGAGTTTATTTTGTACTTGAAATTTATGAGCTACCAAATTGAAAAACTTCTTTGATTGAATACTGTACAATAACTGATTTATTCAAAGACAAAAATAACAAACTAGACAAGTTATATACAACAAAATGCAAAAGTACTAAATACAACGATGCGAGAGTTGCTTGGTTGTGGCGTTTTGTGCTGCTAAATAAGCTTCAAACTCTTATACTTCACACTGCAGTCCACGGTGGCGGGTTAGAAAAAAATTATGTTTGGGCGTTAACAACTACCAAGTGTAAGAAATGAATTTCAGAAGAAAAGTGTATTTTATGGTATGAAACAATATAATGATTTACCTAGTTTTATCAAAGAAAGCCAATCATATGACGCGCTTAAAGCAAAAGAAGAAAATATTTTATGTGAAAGCAAGAATGCAGTATAAAATTTGTGAACGCAAAATCGATTCATACCATGTTGTGTAGAACATCAAACATTAGTCGAAGCGTTGCAAGCGAACTTAAGACGAGTATTTATTATTGTTGTATCCTCTTTGAGAGGATACGCGTAGTCCCTAGATACATTCCTTATGGGCAGGCTCGAGGCAATAAAATTGCCGATTGTGTTTTATCCCCTAGGGGAAAGCACACACTGCCATAGACTGCTGGGTCTGCTGCGAAGGAAATACTTACCAAAGTGATACTCCTCCAAACGTAATTAGACAATTGTTTTTCTATGGTAGTCTTTATTTAAGCGGAGACTAGATATTTATAACCTATCTGACCCCGCTACTTCTTCTTAATTTGTACGTACAGTGAACCGATAAACTATTCGTCTCGTTGCCCCTTCTGATAAAAAGTAAAAGTTTCAATATCAAAGCTGAATTACCAAAACTCTTTAAATTGTTTTTTCTTTAGTTTCAATTATCTTCTTTATTTAACAAAAAACATTATTTTCCAACATATATAATTATTTTTTAAGTGAAAATGATAATTGTATGTCTAATTCATACCGAAAAAATATTCGTCTAGGTAACTTTGAATTTATTTAGTGAATATTTGTAGAGAATAAATAAAAAAGAATGTATTATAATTTTTTTTCATTTTAATAGTTTGTAGGCCCTCCTTGCTTTTTATTATTGCCTCAAGTCTTCGAAGCATGGAATTAACAAGGTTTTCCGTTTCGTATTTTGTTATTAACTGCCACTCTTCTAGCAAAGCTGATTTTAATTCGTTTTTATTAGAAATATGCCTTGTTCGGATTTTTTTTTCAAAACATCCCAAAAAATGTTCAATCGGGTTAACATCCGGCGACTGTGGTGGCGTTATCATCCAAGAGCGTGTATTGTACAGTAACCATAACTTTGTATTTTGAGCAGTATGTTTCGGGTCATTATCTTGGGTGAATATATAATCGTCAGACAAGCCCATTTTTTCGATGCTAGTGTGCAGATGGTCTTTTAAAATGTTTATATAAAACTTATTTTCCATGGTGCCTTCAGAAACACATAAGTTACCGACCCCATTCGCACTCATACAACCCCAAACCATTAGTCCACCACCGCCGTGTTTTACTGACGCGATTAAATTCTTTCAAGCATTTCACAATTCGGTTTTCTCCAGACCATACTTACCAATAGATTGAAAAATGTTGAATTTACTTTCGTCAGTAAACTTTTTCCAGAACTCTATTCCATTATTTTTATACTTTTGGGCATAGTCCAGCCGCTTTTTCTTATTTACTTTACCAATAAATGGCTTTCTTCGGGCTACCCGACCATTGTAACCGCGCTGATGCAGCACGTTACGCGCTGTGTCGTCTGATATGGACTCGCCTGTCTCACTAAGAACTTCAGCAGCAATTTTCGGTGCACTTAAGCTGGGATTTTTTAAAATTTTTCTAATTATACTATTTTTTTTTTCTTTCAGTCAACTTCTGAGGACGACCTATCCTTATTACGTTTTTCACTATTTTAGTTTTATTAAACCTGTATACAATACTCTTTACAGTTGTTACAGCTCAGCTCTTTTAACAATTTAACTAATTTCTTTGTAGCATTAACCCTTTTCAAACAAATTAATGATAATTTTTCGCTCTTCGGGAGTAGTTTCGTTTCCTTTTCGCCCTATGTTTTAAACTTTAATAATTGTTTCTCCAAAAAGTTAACACTATCAACGCAAATGCCATTGAAAAACTATGATAGGTAAATATTACAACAAAAAAATTTAAAACTATCGTGAGAGAAAACGTTATTGCTGCCTCTTGTTTTTGTTGCCTTGTGCTTATTGCATGTAGACGAATATTTTTGCTGTGAGTAGTTACTGACTTTATTTGCATTTAAAACAAAAACAAAAAATGTATTAAAAAACTGGTGTTCTGTTGTTTGTTTAATATAGAAGAGAGCTGAAACTAAAGGAATAACTATTTAAAGAGTTTTGGTTATCAAGCCTTGCTACAGAAATTCTGACTTTTTATCAGTAGTAGCAATGAGACGAATAGTTTATCGGTTCACTGTACATTATTTTTGTATTCTACATTACAATTAGGAAATGCTAACCTCGCATTTCCTGAATTCTTGGTCGAGAATTTTAAAGTACAATCCTTCTGGTTAATAATGGAAAATAATTTCATTCAAATGGCTGCCTCGTCTGGCCATGCAGTAGCCTACACGATCGGTCCAATTTTTAAGCACATTATCGATTGTGTGCAGCTGTATTCCACCAATGGCTTCACGAATATTGTCCTGATAATGCGATCTTCAAAAACAGGGCGCAAAACATCGAGTGTAGCTTCGACTGCGTGGCACGTAGCGCCGTCCTGTTGAAACCAAATGTTGCCTCCTCTTCAATTTTTGTGAGCATAAATTCGTTCAACATGGCCCGATAACGATTGCCATTGACTGTAACGGCCACTCCTTGCTCATTTTCGAAGATAAATGGCCCAATTATGCCTCTGGACCAAAATCCGCACCAAACAGTGACTCGTTTTGGGTGCAGCGGCTTTTCAATGTATGCGTGCGGGTTTTCTGTGCCCCAAATGCGACAATTTTGCTTGTTTACATACCCGCCAAGATCAAAATGAGCTTCATCTGAAAAGATGATTTTTTTTTGCAAAATCGGCATCTTCTGTAAGTCGATCGCAGGCCCACTTAGCGAAGCGAAAACGCATTGGATGGTCAGTTGGCTTCAACTCCTGAACCAATTGGACTTTGTATGGCGTCATACTAAGGTCTTTATGCAAAATTCGTCTCAATGATGTCTCCGAAATGTTCAATTGTTGCGAACGAGGGTGAATTGATGTTGATGGCGCTTCACGCACACTTTCTGCCACAGCAGCAATATTCTCGTGTGTACGCACTGTTTTTGGCTTTTCACGCTTTGGTTAATCGATGAGGATGCCAGTTTCTTTCACTTTTTTCACAAGATAACGAAAATACTGAGCTGACGGTGCTTCTTTTCTTCCAAAATCCGTACGCAATTTTCGCACATATTCTGCAACATTACCATGATTTTTAAAGTAATGTCGCAATATCTCCCAGCGTTGTTCAAGCGTATACACAACCATATTCGTTCAGCGGAAGGATAAAACTAATTATCTGTCAAATCAGACATGAGCTAAGTGTTACCATTCACGAAATAAGCACTAGTTGAAAAAAAAAGTTAGATGGCGGACCCTGTATAATAGTGTGAAGAGTAGATAACACAAGCGTACAAACATGTTCAGTGTGGGGAAATTGTGTCATATTTCCAGCTGCACTGAAAACAACAATAAAATAGAAATTAAATTATTCTATCTCTACGTTAATCGCATAGCCAAAAGGTATGCATGTTAATTACAACAATAAAATATTATTAAAATTAATTTACCTCTGCTTTGGTCGACTCGTGCCGAAATGCACTGTCAGCAGAAGAAGAAATTAAAACTGATCGTCCAGTTGCTGTTGTGGTAGGTGGTAGTGTTCATTTTATTGTGTAAATTAAGCTTCATTTTATTTCTTTTGTTTATTCTGCCTGCTGGCCTTGGCAATGAATTTATATAAAAATGCCGTAGTGCAATGAGCGTTGATCGCCCGCTTTGTTGTTGCGGTGGATCAAATTGCATTACCAGCAGCTGGCTATTATTATGGACAATATTATGGGGAATACCTCGTTGTGAGTCACAACATCATGCACTCTTACACAAAGAAAATTTTTACCTTGAAGAGGTTAAAATTTCTGTTACTTAATTTGTTAACTCTATCTGTTTATAAACTTGTTTCCTTGTTCATTACTTCAAATGCGACTAACTTTAATTTTATTTGCTATAAATACATTTTGTCTTGTACAGTCCTTTTGAATGTTTCTGTTTTACTTTTGATATCTTAAATAATTGTAAAATGTGAAATTTCTTCATTTGAAAACCAGTCAAATCTTCCTAGTTCCCTATGTCTTGTTTACCATCTGGTGAAATCTTGACCTCGTCTTGTCTTTGTTGTCTCGTTGTCTTTTCTAATTGCCTGGTACCAAGTTGCGTAAAAAGTCTTTAACTTTTTTGTTTTAATATGCAAGCTCCGAACTTTTGGCGTTGTAGCCTGTCAGGTTCACCAAATCTTTTAGTTCTTATATTGATTTAGTATGTATGAACAAAATATCATAATTTACCCAATCTATTGTCGACCAACCTCGTTGTGTTAAGAACTTCATTATAATGAATTTCTTTGATTGATGCGGCCAATACGTTATCGTAAAGGCTATCCTTCGCAATATTCTCCACAAAAAAATATCAGCATACATTTAAGAAAGACTTCCAAACTATTGCGAAGTGTGTAACATATTTGCACACTTTTGTTTTTGTGAAAATCGTCTGATGAACATGAATTAACTGAGACTAGTTATGAAAATATTATTTGTGCGGCAACTTTTTCATTACTGAACTTTCGACACATCTAAAATTCGCTGTATTGTTCTAATGTTCGTCAAGAAACTTTGAAATGATCTTTATACTTCATTGCAAACCTTTTTGTTGAATCTCCGCTTCATGAATTTTTTACTGCTTTGATATAATTTTTCAAACTCATTTTCTGTTCTCTGTATTTTCAAACTATATCGATTAACTTGTTTTCTGCTACTAGTTCAGACATAATTAAAAGTCTTCGTTACTCTGTTCACTAGAATACATCGTGAATGTGCCTGCATTAACCTCCGCTTCTTGTGTTTCTGCTATGTCGGTGATACAAGACCCTTGCTATTGTTGATTCTTAAAATGTTTTAATTTTATTAAAGTTTTTTCCTAAATGACCTCTATATTTATTATGTTGACTTTATATGATTTAAACACAAATTCTAAATGTTTAATAGTTTAAATCATACTTGATTTTAAATACAAATTCTAGTTGTTTGATAGTTTAAAATCGTTTATTGAGCTTAAGGTCAAAGTTAGAACAATTAATTGTTCTAACGAATCCTTCCAAAGAAACAACAACAACAAAGTTTTTTCAATATGAAAAGGAAAAAATCACTAGCTGATCTGATTGCACAATTTCTGCCTGGCTAAGGGCGTCATCAGAAATCTTTGTGATACCCGTGCAAGGGCGCACTATTTTTACAATTAATTGTTTAATTAATTAAACATAATAAATATAGAGGTCATTTAGGAAAAAACTTCAATCAAATGTTAGAGCTCGACCAAACGGAAACAGTTGAAAACAAAATCAGCAAAAATTCGAAAAACAACTTCAGTAAACATGCTTTGTTAGTGCAGACTTCCAGCAGGCTGTTGGACTATATATAATAACATAAGCATAGAGACTAAAGTAAAACAGAAATACAACAACAAATGTGAAATTATGAAAATTGAGAAAAAGTGAGAAATTGACACTTAAAATCTCATCGCCCCGGTGGTGCAGTGCGTTAGTGTGCGCTTGCACGGGTATCACAAAGATTTCTGATGACGCCCTTAGCCAGGCAGAAATTGTGCAATCAATCAGCTAGTGATTTTTTCCTTTTCATATTGAAAAAACTTTGTTGTCGTTGTTGTTTCTTTGGAAAGATTCGTTAGAACAATTAATTGTTCTAACTTTGACCTTAAGCTCAATAAACGATTTTAAACTATCAAACAACTAGAATTTGTATATAAAATCAAGTATGATTTAAACTATCAAACATTTAGAATTTGTATTTAAATCATATAAAGTTTTAATTTTATCTTACATAATTTTTTGTTTTTATCTAACAAATTTCAAAACATTCAGTGGTCCTTTATAGACCTTAACTCAGAAGTTCGAACCAGATTCTACTCTTAACCTATTATTTATTGTACAAACATTTGTATCCGTTTCTTGTGGTACATGCATATTTTCCACAGAAAATCAAAGATTTATATTCTAACACATATCTGAAATTCAATATACATTTATTTCTCAATCGATTACTTATTTTTTACTTGCACAAAAAATGCTGTGCCGTTTAAATGCTGCACCAAAATATTGTTCATTTTCTTAAATTATGCTCTTATTATTATAAGATTTCAATATATGGGCATTTTCGTCAAAAGGTCTACCGCGACTGAAAAATTAAAAGATACTTTAAATTCTTTTAAGCCTCCATAAAAGAAAAAAAAATGTTTAAATTTATATTGTGAGAGTAGAGTAGAAGGGGGTAATGTCGTGCAGGGGGTAATGTCGTGCACTAGCTTTTTAGCATAAAAAATTGAATGATATACCAGCCGTTGGTAAGGTATTTGGCCTACTGACCTACAGAGCTCATGCATACAATACTAGCAATATCCATGTGTAAGGGCAATATGTGCGACGTTTTTTAAAAATCGCACGTTCTCGGGACGACGAAAGTGTTTTTTTATCGGATCAGAAAAATTATTTGTCTCGCAGGAAAATATACCAGGTAAGTGTTTTCTTAAAGCAAATTTTCCGCCGAAAAAAAAGATGTATTGTGATCGAAAAAATTTTTTCTTTACCGATTTGTCGAAGTCAACCTTGAAAACGACCTTTGGGGCAATGTCGTGCATTTGATGTGGGGCAATGTCGTGCACTATACAGAAAAGAAAAGGGAAGGAAACGCGGTCGCCCTAGTGTACCAAGGGAGTCGTGAAGCCATAACAAAACGCTACAATCAAAATAAAATTTTCCAAAATTTTTTCTCAATGTCAAGCACTTTTTAAAAAAAATATTGTTTTTCTTTCCGTGATTCATATAGCAAATTGCCTATTTTCACTTTTCTTTTCATAAAATTGTATTTTTTGATCATATTTCGGACTTGTATATTGCCTTATAATTAACAATAATAAATAAATAAACAATAATGCTATATCTTCTTGAATTGAACCACTACCTATCGTTTTTCACACATTCTGATACCTTTACAATACAATGCACGACATTACCCCACAAATTTTGAGGGGGGTAATGTCGTGCACATTTTTTTTTTTAATTTCTACTAACACGATTTCATGCTACACGAATATAGTTACACATAAATGTTACCAACCAAATTATCTTTCGATCGGATGCTTACTCGTTGTATTCGCTTGTCATGTTCGGCTTTACGAGCACTTTAAAGTTGAGTGCACGACATCACCCCCCTCTACTCTACTGAGAGCTGATCTCAATTAGAATTTTTTAAAAATGACATCAAACATGGTGAATGGCAAAAAAAGTTGAAAAATGTTGACATAAATTTAAAATTTTTTACGAAAGTTGGAATTCTATAAGTATAATAAATAATCGTATAATGCAAAGTTAAATTCAGTATTTTCAGCTTTCGATTGTAACGGTCCTAATAAAATAAATAAAATTATAAAAACTTCTTTAAAGAGTAAAATCTGTCACATAACGTATAATACGTAACGTATCATATTATGGTTTGTATAAAAACTAATTAAAAAAGATTTTTCAACGAAACAATAAGGAATATATAGCAACAATATTGTCTTGTATAGTGGTCTAAATAAACTATCGAAATATAAAAAAAAGAAAACTTTAAGTTTAATTTTTCTTTGTTTTTCCACTCATTAAAGCCGTACGAATGCCACGTGCGTAGCCACGGAAATGTCCATATGGTATGTGTGTTACATTTGCACTTTTTCTCAGTGACCCTAATTTAATATATGTACTCTTCAAGTAATCGTAAATTTTTTTCTAATTCTGATTCTTTGTAAAGTCTTTGCAAAATAATTTTTTCTTTTATAATTTTTCTTTTATGTAAAAATAATTTGTCTCCTTCATTATTTTTTCCTTTATTTTCTGTATCATTTTACTTATGTTTTACTGCGTCTTCTTTGGACGTTTTCAAATTTCTTTATTTTTAATTAATTTGTTTTTTTTTAACATTTAAGTACTTCAACGACTAATTTAAATCCAAATCAAAATGTACAAAATTATTTTAAATAGAGTGGCACTATTTTGGGATCTACAACTAGAATTTAATCCTTGCGAGGGATTTCTGTAATAACGTCACTTTAGAGATGCCAAAACAATTGCCTTGTACTTTAGAATTTCTCCGTTTCTTATTGTTTCTTCTGCCATATCTTGGATCTCTAATTGTTTCACTTTAATGCCTTTTTTTATATTTCTTTCTACTATAACTTGATTCCATAACCTTTTCTTAACTGTTCCTTCAGTAAGTAGTTTCCTCTACTCCATTTATTTCACATCGCCGTATTCTGAACACAAATATGTTTTCACATTCATCACTTTCCTAATTTGCTTTTTATGTAACTTTTTTTTAAAATTCTGTTTTATATGAACCTTTTTCCTTACAACTTTACTAAATTTTTTATAATATAATATTTATTTTTTTCTCATAATTTTTGTACGCCTAATATGAATCTTATAGTATTTTTCCCTTTCCTGTACTTTCTTTATTTTATGTTATTAGATTTTCCCGAATAATTTTTTTCTTCCTTTTCGTTTTATATACTCTGTAAATATCTGTGACGTCTACCAAATTTTCACCTAAATAACCTCTTGGTGCAATCTCTTGCTTATGAACCACTGACTTGGGGATTGTTGTAATATTTATTTTCACTTCTGCACTGTAATTACCTGAATTTAATTAATTTCTCCGTTAAACTACTCCTTAACCTCTTGGTGCTTTGTTTACTAAACTCGTGTCAGTTCCGGAATCTATAAGTAGAATGAGTTTTCCTTTTTTTGTTTCCTCGCAAGAAACTATTACGAACACATCATTCACTTTGCGAATATTCGAAAATTCACCCATTTCCGTGTCCAGGACCGTCAGATTTTTGTGCCAACCATCATTTAATATATTTTCATTTAACTTTTCTACTCCCACTGTTTATACCTAAATCCTTGTTAATTATGTATTTCTACTACTTAAGCTAAACTAAAAGTTATTAAGTACCTTTTTTATGTTACTGCCTTACCGACTGCTTCGAGTCTCGCTGGTCCTTCGGCTTATCCGAACGAAGGTGATGCTGGTCGTCGTCTTTTTATTGGCATAGTCATCGAAGCAGCTCCATTTTTTATTCCTCCAAATTATATTTAGAAAATTCTGAAAAAAGGCACTCCAGCAACTTATTTGCACCGACATCTATAAATTCCAACAGCGAATTGTACATGGTCCTATCGAGCCGCTCAGCCTGAAAGGGATTAGGAAAACAAAATTTATAAAACAAGAAGATCTACAAGTTCTACCATCGAATTGAAAAACTTACCAGCTTCCAGATAAAACCAAGGAAAATAAGGTGCGTTGATTTCTTGTATTTATTTTCGTCTCAGTGGTGCTTAGCGTGGAATTCTTATAAATTTCCTAGAAAAAAAAAATAAAAGTGTTTAATTAAAAGAAAGTATATTTTTCACACAACACAAAACACACAAAAATCGCGGCGGCCATAATAGAAAGGTGCTTCGTTAAACTTCGCGAGTTTCGTTTTACAACAATATATAAAAAAAAAAGTTAGTAAATATAAGCGCATATTTTTTTCTTGTGGTTTTTAATTTATTTTACCACTCGCGTTTTAAGTGTGATTAGTTAAATTCATTAAAAAACGATTAGTTCACTTCGCGGTGTTAAATTTCCTATATATATTTATATAAATATATATTTTTTCACAACCAACGTTGCTAATTTTTGAGTGGAAAGCACAGGCAAAGTAAACAAACTTTGCCGTCCGTACGTCGGACAAGATTTTTTGGCACAACAAATTATTCACTTATCCGCGATTATAAACAAACCATTTGGAAAAGCACATCCCGACGCGATAAAAACAAACACAAACCCGTATTTATTTATTTACATAAAATATATTATTTTATAGAGAATTATTACTATTTTCGCGTTATTCGAATCGTTTTATTTCGCGTACACAATATTCTCGTTATTGCTATTGACACTTCGGCGAGAAGAAAAAAAAAACTCAAAGGAAAAGGGTTGCCATACGACAGCATAACATATGGAAATAGTGGGTAGGTTACACAAGGTCGATTTTTTTGACAAAAGTTTACATGGTTTACATGTCGCAAGAAAATTGTATTTTTTTTATGGATTAATCGTTATTCAAATAATTTTAAACCATTTTAAGGAAGTTTAAATAATTTTTGAAAATTTTTCATATAAAAAAAAGAAATATTTTTTTTCTTCTCTTTGGTGTTTTTGTATTTTAAACAAACCAAAGCGAATGAAAACATACATCAGTAATTTATATTATTAAACGTCAAAGTGACTTTTAATTTAAATTATTGGTGGTGTTTATGTACTTTTCTGACATTCTCAAATTACATATAATCATTATAAGTCGTCAATTTTTTGTTGAGATACAGTGTGAAAGAATCTTATTTGAACTATTTTAGAAGTTTTTGAAGCATTTTTATAAAGCTAATTTTTTAACTTCTCAAAAAAAAATATTTTTTTTACAAACGTCAACTGAACCAGTCAGTGTTCATTAAATTAA
This sequence comes from Dichetophora obliterata, assembly GCA_963920525.1. Lineage (NCBI taxonomy): Eukaryota > Metazoa > Arthropoda > Insecta > Diptera > Sciomyzidae > Dichetophora > Dichetophora obliterata. Next base: position 148,711,391 of record OY986437.1, on the reverse strand, counting down.
ATATTAGTGTATCCCTTTTGCAGCGTTCTTTGTTCCTCGATCTTTGGTCAACGTATTTGACAAAGATTAATGAAATTTATTTTTAATCGTTTTTTTTAAGCGATACATTTTTTGTTATCTTTAATTTAAAATCATTCAACGCCTTTTATAACTTTTTAAAGTTTTTTTTTCTTTCTGTTATAATTTTTTTTTTTCAATTTTTTTGGTGTTTTATTTTTGATTTTGTCGCCGATCGCAAGAAGAATTTTAAACTTGCAACTTTTTTGAAAAAAAAAAAATTGTCACCTTTAAATTTTCGTGTTTCGATTTTTTGGTATTACGGCTTAGATAAAGCTTTTTATAATGGCAAAATTAAATGCTTTCATGCGTCAAACTGACCAAGTTTTTGACATGGAGGCAGATTTTAATGAAATTCCTCAAAATGAGCACACCGTATTTTCGCTCAAAATTCAAGAGGATGAATTAAAATAAAATTGGGCGAGTGTGAAAGCCTCGTATGAATCATGCATTCTCAAATTGACAACGTCCAACAATGACGATGATGAAAATGTAAGTGTCGTAAAGGTCAGATATCGTAGCTGCTAGCTATCAAGCCTTCGTCCGCTGTCTATCAAAAAATACCGAAATGTCCGATCAGTTGTCCGCAGCAAAAAGGGTAAAGGAGATTCCGTCGCCTTCCACAACTGAGGCCCTTTTGTCTGGCCATAATATAAGCCTTCCACCCTGCGAAACTGAACTCTTTTATGAAGACTATTTAACGTGGCCGTCCTTTCGTGACATGTTTTCAGCGATTTATATTTCTAATAATCGACTGACGCCCGTTGAGAGACTGTTCCACTTAAATCAGAAAACTCGTGGTGAAGCCAAGGAGATTGTCCATTGACTCATGAAGGTTTTGCGACAGCATGGGAGAATTTGAAGGATCGTTACGAGAATAAACGGATCCTTGTTAATAGTCGATTGAAAGTTTTATTCAATCTTCCTGCGGTGGTCAGTGAGTCCGGAAGCGATATAAAAAAGCTTCAGAGAGACATTAATAATTGTAATTCGGCACTTACAATGCATAAAGTTGATATAAGCAACTGGGATGCAATATTCACCTATTTGTGCTCCACGAAATTGCCTGAGAACACGCTCTCCTTATGGGAGCAATCAATTGAGGACAAGGCAGAAATTCCTAAGTGGACTGACCTTGACAAATTCCTCACTAGTCGTTTTCAAACGCTAGAAACGGTGTCTGATTTTAGAGGTGCTGTGCCAAAAGTTTCTAAAACAAATGCGCCACCTCAACAACAAAAAAAGGTCAGCACCTATCAGACAAAGGTCACAAATACTAAATGTAAGCTGTGCAAAGGTCAGCAGCATTCATTAAGACTTTGCCAAAAATTTTTGTCGATGAATGTTAATGATCGATCATCAGCAGTGAGACGCTTACACTACTGCATTAACTGCCTCTCAAGTAGCCATGTCTCTAAAGATTGTAAGAGCACATACAGCTGTTCCACATGTTCTCAACGACATCATACGCTGTTGCATAGAACCAATTCAAGCTCAAGTATTCAGCTTGGAGGGGGAGGTCCAAGCACAAGCAACGTACTACAGTCCACTCACCAACGTCCAGAGCAGCCGCAAGCATCTGCAAGCGCTCAAGGAAATATTCAATCGTGCTTTGCCTCCAGCAGTAAACGTATTTTACTGGGCACAGCGATGGTTAACATCTGCCATAAAGGTACATACTTCTCCGCTAGAGCACTTATTGACTCTGGCTCAGAAGGGTCCTTTATATCTGAAAGGTTGCAACGACTCATACAGATACTCGCCGCGTGAGCGCCCAGGTCTCTGTCCTCAACAATGTAGTCTCTGCAAAAGTGCAAAAGGCATGCACGTTTGTTCTTGGATCACCTATTGATCCAACAATACAAATCTCTGCAGATGCCCTGATCTTATCAAAGATCACTGGAAATCTTCCTACCTGTTCCGTGGATCCATTGCTACAACAAGCTTTTCCGGAGCTCGTTTTAGCAGATAAGCGATTTTTCTGTAGCGAACAGGTAGATGTGCTACTGGGGGGAGATTTGTAGTCGCAAATCTTACTAGACGGTATCCGCCGGAATGTGTTGGGTTCACTTATTGCCCAAGAAACCATCTTTGGATGGATCCTAACAGGATCCGTTCCATGTGATGTCAGCCCGCGTCCTCGTCTGTGGTGTCCTATTTCAGTGAGGTTTCCCTTGATCGCCAGTTAGCATCATTTTGGGAGCTCGAGGAGGTGCCACAAAAGATGTTTTTAACAGACGCAGAAAGATTTTGCGAAGAAAACTTTGTCAAAACTACGCGACGGAATTCAGAGGGCCGATATGTGGTAACCTTGCCATTTAAGCAAAGTTATCCAGAAGAAATTGGTTTAGGTGACTCGCGCTATATCGCAGTACGCCAATTTCTTCGAAATGAGGCCAGACTGATGAAAAATCCGGCCTCAAAACTGGAATATGACAGGGTGCTTAGGGAATACTTGGACCTCGGCCATATGCAAAAGGTTCCTGGCAATTGTGAAAAGGAACAAGCGTCCAATTATTTTCTACCTCATCATGCCGTTATGAAACCCGATAGCACCACTACGAAGGTAAGAGCACATACAGTTGTATGTGCACTACGAAGGTACGAGTGGTCTTCAATGCACAACAGCTGTATGTGCACTACGAAGGTATGAGTGGTCTTCAATGCATCGAGTCCGTCATCGAATGGAGTCAGCCTGAACGATGTTCTCTACGCGGGACCAGTGCTGCAAAGCGACTTAACGCTGCTCATCCTTAAGTGTCGCTTTTTTAGGTTTGTCTTTAATGGAGACATCGAGAAGATGTATCGCCAGATTATCGTGGACGATACCCAGCAGGCTTATCAGCGCATAATTTTTAGAGAGTCGTCGGAGAATTCGCTTCAAGATTTCCAGTTAAAGACTGTTACCTTTGGAGTCAATTGTGCTCCATTCTTAGCGATTCGAACACTTCTCCAGCTAGCAGACGATGTGGAGAGCACTTTTCCGCTGGCGTCAAGTATACTGCGTAACCATATGTACGTAGATGATGCTTTTGCTGGTGGACAAAGCCTAGAGTCCTCAACTCAAGCACGGAAGGAGCTTGAAAAGGCGGTAGAATCTGCAGGGTTTTCCTTGCGTAAGTGGACGGCGAATTCCGAAGAAATTCTTCGAGGGATTTCAAAGGGGCATTTGCTCAATGAAGACTTCTTGCAATTCGAAGGCAGCAATCAGGTGAAGACGCTAGGAATCCGCTGGAATGCACGTTCGGACATTTTTTATTTTGACGTCCGTCCACTCGAGCAAGGACGAAGTTTTTCTAAAAAGGATGGACCCTGCAGGATGGCTGGCCCCAGTAGTTGTTGTAGCAAAGATCTTAATGCAACAAGCTTGGTTAGATGGGATCGACTGGGATGAACAATTGGTACCTTCCACGCTCCAACGTTGGCTGTCTTTTGTGCAGACTTATTCTCACACCGGCAGCATTAAGATTCCACGCTGGGTTAATTTTCCTCCTGACGCCGATATACAGTTTCACGGTTTTTGTGACGCTTCGGAAAAAGCATATGGTGCAGCGTTATACATTAGGGTCAGACATAACCACCAGGTAGACACCCACCTTCTCGTTGCCAAAACTAAGGTAGCACCAGTTAAAACGGTGTCTTTACCAAGGCTCAAATTGTGTGGAGCTGTGATCCTAGCCGAAATGGTGGATGCTTTTTTGTCGAAGTTGGAAGCGTACAACCACCAGTTGTACCTTTGGACTGACTTGACGATAGTTTAGCATGGCTGCGAAAACAACCCTGCACTTGGACCACGTTCGTGGCCAACCATATCACAAAAATTAAAGAAAAAATTGATACTGAAAACTGGAGCCATGTGGACTCCCAGGATAATCCAGCGGATCTTGCCAGTAGATGAACAGACACACAAAGTTTGAAAGACAGCACCTTGTGGTGGCATGGACCAGCATGGCTGAAGCAGGATCCATCTCTATGGCCAAGTAAAGAAAACGAGTTCGATACAACGGTAGAATGTAAACCAGTCAAATCCCATATGGCTTGTGCCGAGAATACGGACATTTTAAGTCGTTTCTCTTCACTACATCGTGCTTTGCGGGTTATATCGTACGTATTACGATTCTTTCGAATGACGCATAAGCCTCAGCGAAATAATTTCGTTTTTCAGTCGGTGGCTATAACCCCATAAGAGATTAGGGACACGAAAAACAGGCTCATTATATGGTGCCAGAAATTAGGCTATTCTTCAGAATACCACAATTTACAAAAAAGGATTTTAGTTGATGCCAAAAGTTCAATTTTAACGCTTAACCCATTTTTGGACAGCCAAGACATCATAAGAGTAGGTGGAAGGTTGGCTGGGTCTGAGCATATACCCTACAACGAGCGGCATCCCATTATTTTACCGTATGACTGTCACTTTTCAAAACTACTTGTGCAGTTTACCCATGAAATTTCCATTCATGGAGGGAACTAACTCGGATGCAATATTGAATTCCTAAGGTAAAAAACATGATAAAGTCTATTATTCACGACTGCAAAGTATGTGTTATCGACCGAAAGCGTCTGCAAATGCAGCTAATGGCATCCTTGCCACCTGAGCTAACTTCCCTTACACGTCCTTTTGCGTGCACTGGTGTGGACTTTACGGGTCCATACGATATTAAAAATTATACGGGCAGAGCGTGTCTTATCACGAAGGGCTACATTTATGTCTTTGTCTGTTTTTCGACAAAGGCCATTCACTTGGAGGCAACCAGTGATTTGAGTACGGTCACTTTCTTAGCGGCATTTTCTCGCTTTGTTTCACGAAGAGGATGTCCAGAGAAAATGTACTCTGACAATGGAACCAACTTCGTTAGAGCCTCACGGGCCTTCAAAGAAGATTTTAAGGCTTTTCTGAATGAAACGAAAGAGAACGTGGTGTCAAAGTTCGCACACCAAAACTTGTCTTGGCATTTTATACCAGCTGGTGCTCCCCATATGGGAGGTTTATGGGAAGCGGGTGTCAAGAGTTTTAAGTTACATTTTCGTAAAATCGCGTCAGACATGAAGTACACGTTTGAAGAACTGTCAACATTGCTTTCGCGTATCGAAGCATGTTTAAATTCGCGCCCTATAAGTCCGATGTCAACGGATCCTCATAGTCTTGCGCCCTTAACTCCAGCGCATTTCTTGTTTGGTGGACCTTTGCTTTCACCTATTGGACCATACATATCAGAGTCCTATGTCGATTATCAATCGGTGGCAAAAATTAAAGGCATTGAACCAGAAGTTCTGTCGAATCTGGAAATAAGACTATTTAAAAGAACTGCAAAAGAGATATAAGTGGAAAAATCCACGCGAAAATTTACAAATTGACTTAGTTGTAATCAAAGCAGACAATCTTGCGGCAAATGAGTGGCGATTAGGCAGAGTTATAAAAACCTATTTAGGAACCGACGGTCGCGTACGCGTTGCAGATTTACGAACGGAACGCGTGGTCATTAGTAGGCCGGTGGTTAAGTTAATTCTCTTACCACAACGCGAAAATTAGAATTTTTAATGTCCTTTACGTCCTTTTCCGAACTTAGGGAACTAAATAAATTTCAGATATCTTTCAGAAAGGTTCCTAATGTCGGCAAAACCATCGAGCTGCCTCGTGTGCAAGGGTCACCATGCTCTCAGATCCTGCCCAGATTTTTTACGCGAGAATATCGCTGGACGCCTGCGAATGGTGTTGCTTTTCCGATATTGCTCGAAGTGCCTCTCGCCAAACCACCGGACCGACGAATGCGCGAGCGATGGCTCCTGCCGCTATTGCGAAGGATCGCATAGTACTTTGCTCCATCTGGGGTCGCGATTGCGCGAAGGACCTCGTTTGTCCGAATCGCGTACAGAAAGCTCCGACACAGTCAGACCTAGTTTGTCTCGAACTTCCTGCCGTGATGCCGCCTTAAATTCGAGACGCTCTTCCTCTCACGACGTAACCAGGCCTCGGTTGTCTCGGTCTTCCCGTCGTGATAAATTTAAAGTATCGAGACGCAACTCCTCTCGCGACGTAGCCAGGCCTCGTTTGCCTCGGTCTTCCCGTCGCGATTTTACGTCCGCCGAAAGGGAGGTCGCTGTGAGACCTCGTTTGTCGCAACCAGCGAGCGATGAGAGGAGATTGGCACCTGATGGCGAAGAACGGATGGAGAGTGACACCACTATGGCTTCAGCAACTCCGCGTGCGAAAGAGTTCCGCTCTTTCCGCCCGCCCCTCGAGTCACAAGCGACAACCCGGAGCTCTTCTAAACTTAAACGGCGAGCCAAGCAATAACACCACCGACGTCAAACCAAAAAACCCGCCCATCAGAATCGCTCATATAGCGGTTTTAGAAGCCAGTCTTCGCCCTTTATACCTTGTCTGAAAAAAGTACTGCCGCTGCTCCCTACGGCGGTCGTAAAGCTTCAGGCGAACGAGCGGTTAAGTCCGGTTAGGGCCCTGATCGACCAGAATGCGAGTATGTCTGAAGTGTCCGAACAGTTAGTGCGCCAGTTGGGGTTGCCAAGGATAAAGTGAGGATCGGTGGAGTTATGCTCCATAACTCTGCGGTCGACACATGAAAGCACCTTGTCGATTACGACACAGGCAAAGATTATGCACCACTTGTCTCGGACAACCCCTGCTTCCACACTGGACGCGTCTATCAGGGCCAATTTTTCTAACTTGGTACTAGCTGACCCGAATTTCTTTAAAGCAGCGGCCCCAGTGAGCCTAGTATTAGGGGTAGACGTGTACCCACGAATTATCCAACCGGGTATTATTCCAAACGCTTTGGAAGGCATTGTGACCCAAAACACCATTTTTGGATGGATTTTATCCGGCACTTGTAGCCGATAACTATTTTTTTACATCTATCCACACATATATTTGGTGCACAACAAACTTTTTAATTTTGATTTATAATTTTTATTTTTTTTTAATATATTTTTTATAACTGTTTATTTAAAAATATTTTATTCAACTGAAATTTTCAAATGAAAATTTCTGATTGATACAAATATGAATATTTATACAAATGTTCTTATAATAACAAGTATTTATAACAAAATGTAAATAAATTAACATAAGAATAATATAAATGTTAAGTTGAGGTAAGTAAGATGTAAATTAATAATCAACAATAGGTAAGTACAATGTAAGTTAAGAATCAACGAGAAGGTAAGTAAAATTTAAGTTGAAAATCAATGTAACAGAAGATAAGTAAAATGGAAGTTAGGAATTCAACTAATGTGGTGATGCAACTTAAAGTTATTGAGTCACCACATTATTCCCCCTTGAGTCACCACATTATTCCCCTGCTTTTTAAAAAAAAATCTTGGTAGTATTCGCTAACAGGTTAAAGTGTACTTTTTTAGTATCTTTATGTTTGGTTAACTGTGTCTGTGCTGTCTCAGTGTCTAGGGAGGCTGGTTTTATTCTATCGATGTTGACTGTTGTGTTAGTGTTATGTCTACGAATTATGAAATATTTTGGTGTTCTCTCAACCACTTTGAAGGGGCCATCGTACGGTTCTTGTAGTGTTTTGCGGATCGTGTCGTTGCGTACGAAAACAAAGTTACAAGTACTGAGGGCTCGAGGTATATACGATTGGAAGTTAGTGTTATGATGCGTAATGTTTGACTTTTTGTTTTCTACTACCTCTTTAAGTTTGGCTAAGGTGTCCGATGGATTAAAATTCTGGATGCGTATTTGATTTTCGTAATTCGATGGATGCGTACGAAAACAAAGTTACAAGTACTGAGGGCTCGAGGTATATACGATTGGAAGTTAGTGTTATGATGCGTAATGTTTGACTTTTTGTTTTCTACTACCTCTTTAAGTTTGGCTAAGGTGTCCGATGGATTAAAATTCTGACTGCTATGTATTACTAGTTGCTGTGGTAGCCTGAGTGTTTGCCCAAATACCATCTCAGCGGGTGAAGCTTTAATGTCTTCTTTGACCGTGGACCTGAGTCCTAGAAGAATTAGTGGCAACTCTGTGTACCAATTTGTCTGATTGTTGCTTGCTATTATAGACGTCTTCAGTTGACGATGAAACCTTTCTACAATCCCGTTAGCTTGTGGATGATAAGCAGAAGTGGTAATGTGTTTGCTTTCTAGATTCTTAACGAAGTTTCTAAAAGTTGTGGACGTGAATTGAGGTCCTCGATCAGTGGTAATTTCCAAAGGAACTCCGAAACGTGAGATGTATTCTTTTTGAAGTGTATCTACGACAGTGTTAGCGTTAGTATCTTTAATTGGATACGCTTCGGGCCAACGTGTGTTTCTGTCAACTAGGGTAAGCAAATATCTGTAACCTTGTAATATTGGTAAGGGACCAACTATATCGACGTGAACGTGTTCAAAAGGTCCGTGTGGAATGTCTATCTTTTGTGGGATTGTCTTCGTATGTTTGTGTATCTTTGCTCGTTGGCATCTTATGCATTCTTGTGACCATTTATTGATTTGTGCGTTCATTTTAGGCCAAAAATATCTTTGTGTAATGAGTTTTCGAGTAGCTCGTGTACCTGAGTGTGAAATGTTATGTATTTGTTCGAAAATTTGTTTGCGTAATGTTTGTGGGATATATGGACGTGTTTCTGAATTAGTTTGTTCGCACCAAATTTTAATGTTAAGTATTGGTATGTGTACTTGTTCTAGTTTGTAAATATGTTTGTTTAGTATTTCTTGTAGTTCTGAATCTATATTTTGTTCTTTGTGTAGAGTTTTGAGATTAATCTCTGAGGTTGTCAAAGCCTCTATCTCAGCTCTTGAAAGTGCGTCTGCTACGGTGTTATCTGTACCTTTAATGTGTCTGATGTCGTTGGAAAACTGTGCGATGTATTCTAAATGTCGTATTTGTCTTGGACTTCTCTCAGTTTTTGAATGTAATGCTGAAGTTAGTGGTTTGTGATCCGTGTATATGGTAAATGTGCGTCCTTCTAAATAGTGTCTAAAGTGTTTAATTGTGAGGACAATGGCTAGTAGTTCGCGATCGAACATGCTGTATTTTATTTCTGTAGTAGATAATTTTTTTGAAAAGAATGCCAGTGGTTCTGTTTTTTGATTATGTTCTTGTTGTAAGACTGCGCCTATAGCGGTGTTTGATGCATCCACAGCGATAGAAAGTTTTGCTTTACTATTGAAATGTTTAAGTAGTGTTTCCTTAGCGAAACTTTCTTTTATCTCTGTGAATGCTTGTGTTGTGTTTTCTGTCCATGTTAAGTGTTTGTCCTTTGTTTTTGTTGCTGTAGTTACCATTTCGTAAATGTGTGTGAGTGTGTGTGCTAGTTTTGGAATGCATCTGTGGTAGTAGTTAATCATCCCGATGAATTTCTGCATTTGTTTGACTGTTTCTGGTTTTGGGTAGTCTTTTATGCATTGAATTCTATCGGGAGATGGTTGTATGCCTTTGTTTGAAATTGTGTAACTTAGAAAATTTATTTTGTCCACGCCGAAAATACATTTATTGGGTTTGATGTTTAGTCCGTAATTGTCTAGTTTTTCAAAAACTAAATTTAGGTGTCTAATGTGTTCTTCTTCTGTCTCACTGGCCATTAAAATGTCATCAAGGTATACGAAAACGAAGTCTAGTTCTCTCAGTACTTCGTTGATAAATCGTTGGAATGTTTGAGCTGCGTTTCGTAAACCGAATGGCATTCTTAGGAACTCAAACATTCCGAACGGTGTGGTGATTGCAGTTTTATGTATGTCTTCTGTAGCCATGTATTTGGTGGTATGCTCTGATTAAGTCTAATTTTGAAAATATGTGTTTATTGTGTAAGTCTATATTCAAGTCGTGTATGTGTGGTAAAGGGTAGCGGTCTGAAATTGTAATTGCGTTAAGTCTTCTATAGTCACCACAGGGTCTCCAGTCATTCACATCCTTTTTAGGTACCAAGTGTAGAGGAGACGCTGACATGGAGTCTGAAGGACGACAAATGTCTACTTTAATTAAAAAATCAAATTCTTTTTTAGCAATTTTGTATTTGTGAGAGTCAAGGCGTCTGGGTCTGGAAAAAGGTAGCTGTCCTTCTGTAGTTATATGGTGTACTGTTTTGTGTTTAACTGGTTTGTTGTAGTCTGCTTCTGTAGTCAGTGATGGATAATTTTTGAGTATATTTGTGTATTTGTTTTCTAGTGAAATTAGTTTAGGTAATGATGTTTCTGTGAATGCTGTGATGGCGTTGACTGTTAATTGTGTAAGTGGATCAATGAGCTTTTTGTGTTGTAAGTCTATTAGGAGTCCGTATTTTGTTAAAAAATCTGCTCCTATGATCGGTCGTGTGATGTCTGCTAATATGAATGTAAAAGGAAAGTCACGTCTTAGTTTTAAATTTACGTTTAGTAATTTCTTGCCAAAAGTCGCAATCGTGCTACCGTTAGCTGCTGTCAGTATTAAGTCTGAATTTTTTTGGTGGGGTCTAAATTTATTTACGGGAAGTCTATTAAAAAATTTATGTGGTTGTCATTGTCATAAATAAAAAGACGGCGTGTTAGAATTGTTTGACTTCCATTATTAGCCGTCGCAATTATGGAGTCACCTAGTTTGTCGAATTGTGTTGTGTTGTGTTGAGTGTCGTTTTGTCTGAATGAACATGGTTGTTCACATCGTCTAGCTGCCCTACCGAATCTAAAGTGGTATCTGCATACCCAGTTGACAGGTCGTGATATGCTTCTTGAAGGGGATCTACGTTTTGGGTATCTTTGGTAATTTGTTTCTCGTGAATTATTACGATATCGATCGTTTTTTAGTTCTTGGACCTCAATTGCCAGTTTGTTGAAACTTGTTAGAATCTTTGAGGTCGTTTCGGCAAACGATTGCGTAATCATCGTGAGTTCAGTAGATTTAGGGATGCGTTGGGTATCATTGCCAACTGAAGCTACTTCTGTTTCTGACATAACTTTCCACAGTTTGTCAGCTAATCTCAATAATTCATCTAAGTCTTTGTGATTAGATCCGGTCAATGCTATATTGAGACTTTTGGGGAGCTTTCGTAGCCAAATTTTAGAGATTTATTCACTATCAACTGTGGTACCGGCCAACATGAGTAGTGCTCTATAGAATAGAGATGGTTTTTGGTCACCCATCTCGGTGCCAGACAGAATTTTGTCGAACCTCTTAGTCTCGCTCAGAGTGTGTCTATCGATTAATGTTCTTTTTAAACCTTCATATAAATTTGAAGACGGAGGTTTTTGAATAAAGTCAAGCACCGTTATGATTACCTCTTGAGGTAGAGCTGTAACTAGGTATTCGTACTTTGTTTTGTCAGTGGAAATTCCTTTTGATTGAAATTGAATTTTTGCATGGACGAACCATGCGTCTGAACAAGTTGTCCAAAATTGTGGCAATTTAACTGATGCCGCTTGAATTTCTGACCGCATTGGAGTGTCAAATGGATTGACGAAATCAGTCTGTAAATGTATAAGGGGACAATGGTCGCCTTCGCCAAAGTGAGCGAGAGGGTCAGAAGTTTGTGAAGGTATAGGTGTTTGCCTAGGAACGGGTGGTGGTGTGTGTGACAGACTCATAATTTCCTAAAATGTATGCCTATTAGTGTATTTCCTAACTTGTGTTGCCCTAGTGCAGTGGAGTGCCTACGAATATGATACAATTGGTTTCTTACGTCCCGATTGTATAATATTCGTTAAAAGAAGCTAAGTGTGTACTTCATGAGAAACTAGAATAACAAGGCAACCTGAAAAAATTTTATAAAATGTAACAAACAAAAAGGATTTACATAAATTGTCAAAAAAAATTTAACACAGTATACAAAAATATTTTTTATGTAGAAAGAAAATTGTTGTTGCTGCTAATGTTGTTGTTGTTGCTGTTAATGTTGTTGCTGCTGCAAATGTTGTTGTTGTTGCTTTTATTGCTGCTGTTGTTGTAGATGTTGTTGTTATTACTGCTATTGTAGATGTTTTGTTGTTGTTGTTGTTTAGTTTTTGTTGTTGTTTAGTTTTTGTTGTTGTTGTTGTTGTGGCTTTGGCTAGTGGAAGCGACGACTGATGAGGAACTTGAAGTGGAGGTGGCGTTGACGGGTATTTTTTGATGTATAAATTTAGTTGTATTAAGCGATTCTGGTAATTTTCCTCTTGATTTCTGTATATTGAATAATATTGACGGCGTGGTTGACACTGTATCTGTGAAAACATACGGATCCTCACGAGTTCTTGCACTTGCATTTGTTGTTGTAAGTCGGGCTGCTTGCTGACATGACATGAGAGTTGAGACTAATGCGTTCCTTGGACGTATGCGTAGGAGGCGACTTCCGTATGCAGCCAACTTTTTGCAAATGTTGTGCAAAAGTAGTATGATGGAAATTCGAGGACGACAAGGTTGTTGATATATTAGGGAGAGCAGGTGCTACAGGCGTTGGCGATGGTAGCGAGAACGGAGATGTTGGCGGACTCACTATGGTTTCCAAAAGCAGTGACGTTTGCCAGAGCGACGGTGCTGGCAATGAAGTTTGAAGCTGTTGTAACTGCGGCTGCTGTTTTTGCTATTTTGGACGCACAATGCCGATACTTGTAGTTGGTTTTTGTAGTTCGCCTCCTGGCAGGATCGCCAGTATTTGGTGCACAACAAACTTTTTAATTTTGATTTATAATTTTTATTTTTTTAAATATATTTTTTATAACTGTTTATTTGAAAATATTTTATTCAACTGAAATTTTCAAATGAAAATTTCTGATTGATACAAATATGAATATTTATACAAATGTTTTTATAATAACAAGTATTTATAACAAAGTGTAAATAAATTAACATAAGAATAATATAAATGTTAAGTTGAGGTAAGTAAGATGGAAATTAATAATCAACAATAGGTAAGTACAATGTAAGTTAAGAATCAACGAGAAGGTAAGTAAAATGTAAGTTGAAAATCAATGAAACAGAAGATAAGTAAAGTGGAAGTTAGGAATTCAACTAATGTGTTGATGCAACTTAAAGTTATTGAGTCACCACATATATATGTGGTGCTCTATTACATCACCACATAGAGTAAATCTCTACAGCCTATTTTACCTGTTCGTTACATTGATACTTACCTTTTTGTTACATTAATACTTACCTTTTGTTATATTGTACTTACCTTTAGTTACATTAATACTTACCTCTTTGTTATATTGTACTTACCTTTAGTTTCATTAATAACGTATTATACTTACACTTGCCTATAAAACACTTGTTATAAAAAAACATTTTGAATTGTATTCAGTTATTATAATTTCAGAAATTTTCATTTTGAAAATTTCAGTATCAAAAATTTGTTCAAAGAAAATTGTTCGAATAAAAAATTATAAAATAAAAAAATTGGTTTTAAAATAAAAAATTAATTTTAAACGAAATTCATAAACGTTCGCACTAAAACTGGCGATCCTGCGACACGAACACCAAAACTGGCGATCCTGCGACACGAACCAAAACTGGCGATCCTGCAAACTTCAGTAAAATTGGCGCTCAACAACAGGGAGCAGTAAAATGACTACATCAATTTAAAAACAAAACGACACCAATTCCGCTACAGAGTCCCAAGCAAATTCTAATGGCAACAACTCATCAACAGAAATTGGCACTACATCAGCAGATGGCTTAATTAATGAGAATCGGCCAAATCAAACACGTTCCACAACAGATACGCCAACGCCCACTACACCTACGGTTGATACAGCTACAGCAGCACCAGCAACTGCTTCTGCACCAAGAACAACAGCGCTCCAACAACAAAAAGAACAATAACAGCAGCCATAACAACAACAACAACAAGACAGCTACAACGACAGCGTTTATAACAACAACAACAACAAAGTGAGCAACAACCACAATAACAGCAGCTACAACCACAACCACAACGAAAAGAGCAACAACAACAACAACGTCGGCAGCAACAACAAAAACGTCAGCAGCAACAACAATTTATTTTATATGAAATTTTATATTTTGTAAAAATCTATATTTATTTTTGTTGACATTTATAAAATATTTTTTTTCAGGCTGCGTATCACTTTAGCTCATCACGAGGCACACAACATAGCTTCTTAAACGAATTTTAGACGATAGGGTCGTAAGAAACCTATCGTCTCACTTTCGTAGGCACTACACTACACTAGGGACATAGGTACACTAAAAAAAAAAAAGGGAAGAGTTAGAATTTTCAAATAGAAGCAAATCTAGAGGGAAGAATGCTACGAACACCCCCACACACACCCCTTACTCCACTCCCACCCCTTACTCCACTCCCACCCCTTACTCCACACACCGGAGAGGGAGATAACACACCATTCATAGACTTTGAGACTAACCCTCTCACACCACCAACACAAATACACGCGGTTTCGGTAAAATTACCTACATTCTGGACGAGTTGCCCAGACGCTTGGTTCGCACATGCGGAAATACAATTCCAAGCGAAAGGAATCACAGTCGATAAGACTAAATACGAATACTTGGTAACCTCGTTACCACAAGAAGTCATAGTCACTGTGCTAGACTTTATCCAAAAACCGCCAACACAAAACACATACGAAGGGCTTAAAAAGACATTGCTCGATAGATTTTCACTGAGCGAAACAAGCGATTAGATAAAATCCTTTCGGATTCTGAGATGGGTGACCAAAGGCCATCTCAGTTCTATCGGTCACTTCTTCTACTAGCTGGATCAACAGTCAGTGGCGATTTAATTTATAAATTATGGCTACGCAAGTTGCCAAAAAGTTTAAATATCGCCTTGACCGGGTCCAGACACAGAGAACTAGAGGTCCTCTTAAAACTAGCAGATGACTAATGGGAAGCCATGACTGGTAGTGAAATTTCTACCACGTCTAAAAAACCAGCTTCCGGCTCAGAAGAAGTAATGGCAATTACCCAACGTTTCGCGGAGACCACATCCAAAATTTTAGAAAACTTTAATAAGTTGGCACTGGAGGTACAAGAACTGAGAAGTGAACGTTCTCGATCACAAAGCTCAAACTTCCAAAGGTACTCCAGACGTCGTTCATCTAGAAGAGAAGGGTCACAACAAAGACCGGCCAACTGGGTTTGTAGGTACCACTACAAATTTGGCAGAGCGGCCAGACGATGCGAACAACCATGCGCGTATGTTCAAACGACATCCACACCAAACCACAATACACCAAACACATTAAACTAAAAAACACCATCATTGCAACGGCTAATGATGGGAGTTTAAAACTCAGACGAGAATTTCCTTTCACTTTCATATTAGCAGATATCACAAGACCTATCATTGGCGCAGACTTTCTTACCAAATATGGACTTCTAATAGATCTAAAACACAGAAAACTCATTGACCCCCTTACAAAATTATCCGTCAACGCAATTTCGAGGTATTCTGAAACACAATTACCAAAACTATTTACACTCGACGACAAATACACACAGTTACTCAATCAATTCCCTTCACTCTTCACAGAACCAGATTACACTGCACCAATCAAACACAAGACAGTACACCACATAGTTACAGAAGGACAGTTACCATTCACACGACCACGATGTTTAGACCTATCAAAATTAAAAATCGCAAAACAAGAATTCGACTCTCTAGTCAAGTCAGGAATTTGTAGACCGTCTGACTCGAAAACCTCTTCTCCACTACACCTTGTAGCCAAACGCGAACCAAATGACTGGAGACCATGTGGCGACTACAGACGACTGAACGCTATTACTGTACCTGACCGTTACCCTTTACCACATATACACGACTTTTCCATCAACTTACACAACACAAACTTTTATTCAAATATTGACCTGGTCAGAGCATATCACTAGATACCGATGGCTCCTAGCGACATCCACAAAACAGCAATAACAACACCTTTCGGAATGTTCGAATTTCTCCGAATGCCTTTCGGCTTGAGAAATTCAGCACAGACATTCCAAAGATTTATACACGAAGTCTTACAGGGACTAGATTTCATTTTCGTTTATTTAGACGACGTACTTATAGCTAGCGAGACCGAGACAGAACACATAAAACACTTAACACAAGTTTTCCAAAGACTTTCAGAATACGGCTTAAACATTAAACCTAACAAATGCACTTTTGGAGCATCAGACATAAACTTCCTCAGTTACAACATTTCTAAACAAGGTATCCGACCTTCAGAAGAACGTACACAGTGCATACGAGACTACCCACAACCCACCACAGTCAAACAAATGCAAAACTTCATAGGCATGACAAATTACTACCACCGTTGTATCCCAAAACTCGCACACATGATAGGCCCAATTTATGACATGGTCACCGTAGCATTAAAAACAAAAAACAAACAGTTACACTGGACAGAGAACACACTACAGGCATTTACAACAATCAAAGATAGTTTTGCAAAGGAAACACTACTCAATCACATCAGTAGTAATGCAAAATTATCGATTGCCGTAGACGCATCAAACACAGCCATTGGCGGCGTTTTACAACAACAGAATAACGGTACACTAGAACCATTAGCCTTTTTCTCAAAAAAGTTATCAAAGTCAGAAACGAAATACAGTACATTCGACAGAGAATTACTAGCCATATACTTAAACATCAAACACTTTAGACACTACCTAGAAGGAAACAATTTTACGGTATACACAGATCACAAACCACTGATTAACGCTATAAATTCACAAACAGAACGCAGTCCCAGACAAACAAGACACTTGGAATACATTGCACAATTCACACATGACATTAAACACATTAAAGGTTCAGAAAACACTGTAGCAGATGCACTTTCACGAGCTGAAATAGAAGCTTTTGCCTGCACAGACATCAACCTGAGAACACTATACAAAGAACAGAACACAGACACAGAATTGCAAGATATACTAAATAGCCACAGATACAAGCTCGAACAGATACTCATACCGATACTCAACATTAAAATTTGGTGCGAACAGAAAAATTCTTTAACACGACCTTACATACCACAGACTTTACGAAAACAAGTATTCGAACAACTACACAACATAGCACATCCTGGTACACGAGCTTCACGGCGATTACTTACACAAAGATATTTCTGGCCGAATATGAATACACACGTTAACAAATGGGCACAAGAATGCGTTAGATGTCAACGCTCAAAAATACACAAGCACACGAAGACAACACCACACAAAATCAGCATACCACACGGACGTTTCGAACATATCCACGTTGATATAGTCGGTCCTTTGCCAATTTCAAAAGGGTATAGATACCTACTTACCGTAGTCGACAGGAACACTCGTTGGCCAGAAGTATATCCGCTGAAAGACACAAACACCGACACGATAGTCGACACTCTTCAAAGAGAGTATATTTCACGTTTTGGAGTTCCATTGAAGGTTACCTCTGATCGAGGAGCACAATTCACTTCCGCGACCTTTAACACATTTCTCAAAAATCTCGGTTGCCAACATATAACTACTTCGGCTTACCACCCACAAGCCAACGGCATGGTAGAGCGTTTTCACCGCCAGTTAAAGGTTTCCCTTATCGCGACAAACAACCAGACAAATTGGTTCACAGAGTTGCCACTAGTTCTCCTGGGCCTTAGATCCTCAGTCAAAGAAGACATCAAAGCGTCGCCAGCTGAGATGGTCTTTGGCCAGCCGCTCAGATTACCGAAACAAATAGTAATTCGCAACAATGAAACTTTAAACCCTTCAGAGATGCTTCCAAAAATCATACAAGTAGTCGAAAACAAACAATCACACATTTCACACCATAACACAAAATTCCAACAACACATTCCTAAGGAACTCAACACTTGTAAATTTGTCTTCGTTAGAAACGACACCATACACAGCAAGCTCAAGGAACCCTATGATGGACCTTTCGAAGTAATCAACCGAAACCCAAAATACTTCACAATACTCAAAAATAACACTCATACTACAGTTAGTTTAGACCGTTTAAAACCAGCATCAATTAATACAGACACAACAACTGCAACACAATCTAAAAGAAAGGTACATTTTAATTTACTCAGAAATACAACAAGATTCATTTGAGGAGGGGGAATAATGTGGTGCTCTATTCCATCACCACATAGAGTAAATCTCTACAGCCTATTTTACCTGTTCGTTACATTGATACTTACCTTTTTGTTACATTAATACTTACCTTTTGTTATATTGTACTTACCTTTAGTTACATTAATACTTACCTCTTTGTTATATTGTACTTACCTTTAGTTTCATTAATAACGTATTATACTTACACTTACACTTGCCTATAAAACACTTGTTATAAAAAAACATTTTGAATTGTATTCAGTTATTATAATTTCAGAAATTTTCATTTTGAAAATTTCAGTATCAAAAATTTGTTCAAAGAAAATTGTTCGAATAAAAAATTATAAAATAAAAAAATTGGTTTTAAAATAAAAAATTAATTTTAAACGAAATTCATAAACGTTCGCACTAAAACTGGCGATCCTGCCAGGAGCACCAAAACTGGCGATCCTGCGACACGAACACCAAATATATATTTTCATTTATACCTACTTCATTTGCTTAAACTTAATAATAATTGAATTTAATACTTGAATTTAAATAGATTGAATTAAACATGAATTTAGGTAAATTGAATTACCCTGAGACGACAAAAAAAAAGAAAAATAATCAACACACTTTTTATCTTTTTTTGTATTTTTACGATTAATTTTGTATTTACTTATTAACACAACATATATAAGATTGTTTTTGAACTTTACAGTAATACTGCAAGGGAGCCGGCATGTTTATACCTAAACCCTTGTTAATTATGTATTTCTACTACTTAAGCTAAACTAAAAGTTATTAAGTACCTTTTTTATGTTACTACCTTACCGACTGCTTCGAGTCTCGCTGGTCCTTTGGCTTATCCGAACGAAGGTGATGCTGGTCGTCGTCTTCTTATTGGCATAGTCATCGAAGCAGCTCCATTTTTTATTCCTCCAAATTATATTAGAAAATTCTGAAAAAGTAAGAAATTGTTAATATTAAAAGCTGAATATATATTGACATAAATCAAACTCTTTTGATTTCTTTTACTTACTAACATTCTTGTTTCCATTCCTGCGTATAAAATTCTGTGAGCACATATTGCGCCAGAATTTTATACACCTAGGCTTACCTTTTGTGTCCGTCCACAGAGGCACTCCAGCAACTTATTTGCACCGGCATCTACAAATTCCAACAGCGAATTGTACACCCACATTGCATTTTTCTTCTGTTATATCTTTATTGAATTTCTTTATTGAATATCTTTCCTACTCCCACATTGAATTTTTCTCTTGTTACATTTTCATTTAATTTTCCTGCTACCACATCGAACTTTTCTTCTATCATATTTATTTATTTATTTGTTTGAGTCTATTAATTATAAATTCTTGCAGACTATACATAAGTAAATACATATAAAATTAAAACTAGATAAGAGAATACAATTTTATATTAATTTTTACAAACGAAAAAAGGAAACGGAAAAAGCAAAATTAAAAAATTTAAAATTGCAATACAAGCTTATAAGATAAATGACAGAAAGTTTTTTAGATTATCCTTAGACATAGTTAAATCAATACAATATTTTAGAGACAAATCATTAAATAACATAAGGGCTCTAGTAATAGGCTCATTTAAGGCATAATTTGTTCTATGAAGTTTGATAAAAAATACTTTGAAATAACGCAACTGTCTAGACAGTTTTTCTAGGAATATTAAAATCAATTAACAGCAGCAATAATGGACTATCAATTTTACCAGATACAATATAATTAATAAACAGAAGTGATTGAAGTTTTCTTAGAGATTCCAAAGATTTTATGCCCATTATAGCCGATTTCTGAACACGTTCGAGTCTTAATGTATGAATGACATAAACTGGGCCCCAAATTAAAGAGGCGTATTCCAGCCTAGATCTTATCAAAGAGTTATATAGCACTTTAAATGTGTGGGTTCCCAAAATTCACTGCAATTTCTACGAAGAAAAGCAAGGAGTGAATACACTTTGGACAGAATAAAGTTCAAGTGCTCTACAAAAAGAAACTTTTCATCAAAAGCTACCCCAAGGTCTCGAATCAGCTTAATTTTTACTAATAAGCAACCTCCCAATGAATACATTGAGTTAATAGGTACTGAAGACTTACAAAAAGTAGCATGGGAGCATTTCTGGATGTTGAGAGGCAAACCATTACGAACACTCCAGTCCCACACACTATTATGATCGGATTGGAGTGATGAGATATCATCAGGCCTACAAAGTCTAGAAAACAGCTTCAAGTCATCAGCATATAGAAGAAATTGTGTATTCTAAAAACATTTATTAACCCTCTATCGAGTAAGGCAGCCTCAGGGATGCTATTGGTTTTTCATCTTTGTTTGTCCACCATGTACATTTTTTCAGGTGTATTCTTCGTTTATTCTGTCACCTAACATTCCGTTTACCGTTATAGTTTAATTTTAATGCTCTGTGACATCATTTGTTTACATTGTGTTCAGTTTTGTACAAGCTAATATAAAAAAAGCAAAAAAATAGTGTGTGAAAAATTTTTGTGATTGTAGTGAAGAAAAATTATATTTATATTTACTTGGAACATCTGATAATTTGTTTGTAAGTAGTTTTGGAATATTTTTACAACACAGAAAAAATCTATAATGTTAAATCCTGTCATTTATGATTTAAAGCCAAAAAACGTATAGCAGCCTCAGGGCGTGCTTATCGGGTTTTATGCTAATTTTTCAAAACGGATAGCAGCTTCAGGGCATGCTTATCGGGTTTTGTGATAATTTTTTCATAACAATTTCACTGAAATGTACATAACTTATATAGGAATACACAGAACAATGGCTGAAAAAGGGATTTCTTACAAAAATAAAAGACTAAAATTATCACAACTAACCGATGAACAAATGCAAGAGTTTATGGATTCGGTAGATACTGACGAAGAAGTGGAAAATGCAAGCAGTGATGATGAATTGTAAGAGTTTGAATATGTAGGAGATGATGTCATGGAAGAGGATGTGTTTAATATTGTGGAGTATGTAGGAGATAATGTGGTCTTGGATGAACATGTGGCTGGTATAGAGGAATCAGAGCACGTCTTGTCCGACATAATAACTCAAGTTTTCGAGTCAACAGCCCCTGCCGTTGAAACGATTAGTGTTGAACCATCCTGTTCATGGTCTAGTAAGCGACCATGTTCGCCACTGCCTATTATAGAAGGCACTGGTCCCAATATTTCTCTATCAAATGGCGGACTCAATGGCTCAGGTTGTTAATAATATATATTTCTTAAAACTTTAACTAACTACTTATTTACTATTTTAGATTTGCGTGATATACAAAAAGAGTCTCAACATTTTTCAAAAATATTGTGAAAAAACGAGATTGCATTTCGAGGATATTCCTCTTTACCTACTTGTGTTACTTACTTACTTACTTAGTTGGCGCTACAACCGTATGTCGGTCTTGGCCTCATCTAAGAATTTGCGCCAGCCATTTCTGTCTTTTGCTTGCTGGCGCCAGTTGGAAATTCCAAGCTTCGTCAGGTTGTCCTCTACTTGGTCTTTCCAACGAAGATGCGGTCGTCCTCTTCTGCGTTGACCACCGCTGAGTACCGAATCGAATGTTTTCTTCACTGGAGCATCGTCTTTCATGCGCTTGTAGTGTGCTCTCGTTATACACACTGCCGACCCTAAGTTTCGTTGTTATAAACAGCAACATATTGAGTGACTAATAAGTTAGCACTGCATTATCGGCGTGTGCTGCACTCAGTGCATACGAATATTTTTATTACTCACTCAATATTGTTGACCGTGCCAAATTATCATTCGTCAAACCAAAAATATGTAATTTGAATCCTTTCGATGATTCAAATTCAATATGCAAGAACGAAACGCAACATAGGTTATAATTATATTAATTAACTAGAGAAGTATGACCATAGATTAAGACTACTAAGTAAGTTTTGTAAAAATGTTATAAAAGAGCCGAGATGGCCAACAATAAATCAGACTTTAATTAACCACACAAGCTGGCAGATCTCTGCCTTGTTCAGTTTATTTTAAACGTCTCTGTTTGCCTTGGACATAGTTCAAGTCGGCAAACACTGCAGTCTATAGCGAAGGCAAACTCTGCCGCTATAAAAAAAAAACAAAACGATCCTTAAATAAATTATAACATGGCGATCCTGCCACTCCGACTTGGAGTCCTGTAAAATACATTTTTTGGTGCATCGAAACTTAATTGATGGACGAGTACATCCCGCAGCCGACAACAATAGCACCGAAAATACCTGTTCCAGTCTATGTGCCACTACGCATCGGTCCAAAGGCACTGACGAT
Organism: Dichetophora obliterata; assembly: GCA_963920525.1. Lineage (NCBI taxonomy): Eukaryota > Metazoa > Arthropoda > Insecta > Diptera > Sciomyzidae > Dichetophora > Dichetophora obliterata. The sequence goes on along the minus strand of OY986437.1, from coordinate 148,688,998 downwards.
TGAGGAGTACCGAAAACTTATATTTTATAAAATAAACCACAAATGGAAACAATAATTAAAGAGGTAGAAAGAATTTATAAAAATATAAGAAAAAGTTATGCCAGAGGCTACACAAGAGCTACATTAATATCCAAACAGCAACAGCTAGAAAATTTAAAAGAACAATTTGACTTATTAGCAATTCAAAATAAAGATAGCAAAGAATTAGTAGCTTTAAAATTAGAGTTCAGTAACATTCATTTAAATTCCCAAAAAAATAATTTTAGAACAACTTAAAACAGCTGAAGACCATAATAAATTAGAAGAAGAACAAGAAGAAGAAGAAGAAGAAGAAGAAGAAGAAGAAGAAGAAGAAAAATCTGATACAGAACAAACACCAATAATGGCATCCTTTAGTTTAGAAACTGCCTCAAAGGCATTGCCGACATTTTCAGGAAACTTTAATGAGTTAGATAGTTTTCTCATTACAGCTAAATTAGTAAATAAAACATTAAGTAGTGAAGGTAAACTAGATTTTTTACAGTATGTTTACCACGCAAAATTAACAGCTAATGTGCGCACCTCATTGGGTAGCTATTTGAAGCCATCAAGTTTTGAAATTTTTAAACAACAGTTGAAAGCTAGATACAAAGACAACACAACCATAGCTCAACTACAGACTAGACTTAACAATTTACAACAACGGAACTTACGAATAAACACCTACAAAGAACAATTACTAAATATAATAGAAGGTTTAAACAGACTAGGAGTTGAAAGTTAAGGAACGCAAGCGACAGAAGTCGAGAAGAACGTCATAATAAAATGCAATAACAAAATTGCACTCGATGCATTTAAAAAGGGACTGAATGAAAACTTAAAAACAACCATTTACGCGGCGCGACCAAAAGATTTATTAGAAGCAACAGAATTAGCACTCGAACTAGAAAATGAGTCAATGACTTCGCCAAATGCAATCATGCACTTTCAGCGGTCATTTAACCAACATCGAACCAATGTCAATAACCGCAGTAATATGAGACAGAATTTAAGCACACAACGAAATTTCAATTCATTCCATTCAAACAATAGGCACAATGAACCCAGAAGGTATAACAATAATTTCAACCAAAATTACAATCAAAACGATTACTATGACAGAAATTTGAACCACAACAACAACGTCAATAGAAACCGTAACAACAGTAATCGTTCTAACCAAGACAGAAATAGCAACCAAAACAGAAATCAAAACAACAACAGCAACTATAATGGCAACAGATACACAAATAACCAAACAAACAGAAACATACGCATAATACATAATGAGGGAAACTACCAAGGCTCGGAAGACACGGTTTTTCCAGACAGCCAAAAGTAAAGATTTTTAAAATTTCGGATAAAAATTCTAATTTTATAAAAATAAAATACAAGAACAACATAATGACTTTTCTCATTAACACAGGTGCTGACATTTCTTTATGCAAGCTTAGTAAAAAACTGAATGACGATTTTTATAACCCAGACGAAAAATGCAAGTTAGCTGGTATTACAAACGAACAAAATTTTTCATTAGGTAGCATAAATCTAAAACTTAATTTTGGAGCGGAATCTTGCGAACATGAGTTTCAATTGGTAAATTCAGAATTTCCAATCGAAACCGATGGTATATTAGGCAGAGATTTTCTAAATAAGTTTCTTTGCAAAATTGACTATGAAACATTCGTTATTTCAATTTTAATCACAATCGAAATCACATAACACACTAATAATAAAAGTGCCACCAAGAACAGAAATTATTCAGCCGATCAGATTACAACTAACCGAAGATAAGGTGATTTTTAATAAAGAGATACAAGAAGGTATTTTTCTCAGTAATTCAATAGCTCCGAAAAACGGCATGACACACTTAAAAATTTTAAGTACAACAAATGACGAAGTAATATTAAATGGTATTGAGTTGGAAACTGATTCTTTAGACAAATACGACATTTTAAATTATAATAGCAAAAAACATACAAACTCACAAAAACGTTTAAGTAAGATCTTGGAAACACTAAACATACAATGCAATGACACAAAAATTAAAGACGAACTACATATTATTTTAAAAAAATATGAAGACGTATTCCACCTAGATAACGAACCTCTAACAACAAATAATTTTTATAAACAAAACATCACGACAACAGACAACATACCAGTATACATAAAAAACTACAGACTGCCACACATTCAAACAGACGTGATAAATGAACAAGTTCAGAAAATGCTAAAGGACGATATTATCGAACCATCGCTCAGTCCATACAATGCTCCACTCCTTCTGGTACCAAAAAAGAACACGGCGGACAAAAAGAAATGGAGACTTGTAGTAGACTTTAGAAAGTTAAACGAGAAAATTGTCAATGACAAGTTCCCTTTAACGAGATTAGAAGATATTCTAGACAAATTAGGTAGAGCGAAATGGTTCTCAACACTCGATATGACCAGTTCATTTCATCAAATTGAACTAGAGAACGAATCACGTTCCTTGACAGCTTTTTCTACGACAAACGGACATTTTCAATTTAAACGACTACCTTTTGGACTAAAGATCTCTTCAAACAGTTTCCAACGGATGCTCACTATTGCACTCGCAGACTTGGAATCAAATGCTTTTCTTTACGTGGATGACATAATTATCCATGGATGTAGCATAAATCACCACAACCAAAATCTAATAAAAGTATTAGAAAGACTTCAAAGACATAATTTAAAATTAAATGCGGCCAAATGTTGTTTTTTGCGTCCTGAAGTAGTATATTTAGGACATCTTATCACAAGTGAAGGAGTCAGAACCGACCCAGCTAAATACGATACTGTAAAAAATTATCCAACTCCTCTTGAACATGACCAAGCCAGCGAAGCCGCTCGATTTTAATGCGCTTGACTATGTCGATGTCAGCGTACAGCTCATACAGTTCATCATTCCACCGTATTCGGTACTCGCCATTGACGCAGATTGGTCCATAGATCTTACGAAGAATCTTTCTCTCGAATGCTCCTTAAGTCTTTTCATCTAAACTGCTCAGCGTCCAGGTTTGTGATGCGTAAAGTAGGACGGGCATGATGTGCGATTTATAGAGCGTGATTTTCGTTCGTCGAGAGAGGGCTCTGCTTCTCAATTGCGTACTGAGCCCAAAGTAACACCTGTTGGCAAGATTTATTCTTCGTTTGATCTCAATGCTGATGTCGTTGGTTGAGTTAATGCTGGATCCCAGATAAACGAAGTTCTTCACAATCTCGAAGGAGGTATTGTCAACGGTAACGTGGGTTCCAAGACGCTGGGACTGTTTGTTTGTTGACACCAAGTTTTTCGTCTTATCTGCATTCACAGCCAGACCCATTCGACTTGACTCTCTTTCTAATCTGGAAAATGCTGCACTGACTTCGCGCGTATTATGGCCAATGATATCTATGTCATCAGATACGCAAGCAGCATAACACTCTTGAAGAATATTGTGCCACTACGTCTCAGATCAGCAGCTCGGATGATCTTTTCCATCATTAAGTTGAAAAAGTCGCACGATAAGGAATCACCTTGTCTGAAACCTCGTTTGGTAATAAATGGTGGGGAGAGGTCCTTCCCGATTTTAACTGCGCTGCTGGTGTTGCTCAGTGTCATCCTGCAAAGTCGTATTAGTTTTGCAGGAATACCAAATTCAGACATGGTGGAGTACAGGTGCTTCATTATTGGGCTGTCGAAGGCGGCTTTGTAGTCGACAAAAAGATGGTGGGTGTCGACTTGTTTTTCTTGAGTCTTCTCCAAGATTTGTCGTAGCGTGAAAATCTGGTCGATGGTGGACTTTCCAGGTCTGAAGCCACACTGATAAGGTCCGATCAGTTCGTTTACAATGGGCTTCAATCTTTCATATAAAACGCTCGACAAGACCTTATATGCGATATTAAGAAGGCTTATCCCACGGTAATTGGCACAGATAGTGGGATCACCTTTCTTGTGGATTGGGCAGAGCACACTGAGATTCCAATCGTTCGGAATGCATTCTTCCGACCATATTCTGCATAGAAGCTCGTGAATGTGTTTAAGTAGAGCTTCGCCTCCGTTCTTAAACAGCTCAGCAGGTAAGCCATCAGCTCCTGCGGCTTTCTTATTTTTAAGCCGAGCCATAGCTGTCAGAACTTCATCATAGTCGGGCAGCGGAACCTCGACGCTGTCATCCATAATTGGGGTTTCCGGAATATCATCTCTATTGGCGGGATTGTTGTCAGCGTCGCCATTTAGAAGCTTAGAGAAGTGTTCCCTCCATAACGTCAGTGTACTCTGGACATCTGTCACTAGATTCCCGTTTTCATGTGAATGCAGGAAGAGGCCCCGGTTTTAAAACCATCGGCAAGGCGTCTTATTTTTTAGAAAAATTTTCGGGCCTCATTCCTGTCACCATACATCTCAATCTTCTCTTGCTCGCGCTTTTCTGCCTCTCTTTTTTTCCACCTGAAAATATGTCTCTCTCCCCTCCTCTTTTCTTTGTATCGCTCCTTAGCAGCGCGCCTTACAACCGACTGCAGGGTGGCTTTGTAGGCGGCGTCTTTCTCTGCAGTGGCGTCGCGACACTCCTGGTCGTACCACTGGTTTCGGCGAGGGCGTTGGTAGCCAATCACCTCTTCAGCAGCCGCACGCATGGAGCTGGAAATGTGTGTCCGCTGCGCGCATATATCATCGATTGGAGGAGTGCTTTGAAGCAGGAGTGAGAGTCGAGTGGCGAAAGCATCGGCTGTCTGTTTCGATTGCAGCGTGTCGACGTCTAGCTTTCTCTGTGTAGGGTTGCGTGTATTCTTAGCTGCGCACAGACGTGTACGGATCTTGGCTGCAACAAGATAGTGATCCGAGTCAATATTTGCACCACGGATCGTGTGTATATCCAATACACTGGAAGAGTACCTTCCGTCGATCAAAACGTGATCAATTTGATTTTTGGTTTTTTGATCAGGGGACATCTAGGTGGCTTTATGAATATTGAGATGCTTGAATCTAGTGCTACTTACGACCATGTTTCGTGCTGCGGCGAAGTCAATCAGCCTCATTCCGTTATCGGAGGTGTTGTCGTGGAGGCTGAACTTTCCGACTGTTGGACCAAAAATATTTTCCTTGCCCACCTTAGCGTTGAAGTCACCAAGCACGATTTTTACGTCGTGACGGGGGCAGCGCTCGTAAGCATTTTCAAGGCGCTCGTAGAAAATTTCCTTGATCTCATCGTCCTTGTCTTCTGTCGGAGCGTGCGCACATATTAGGCTTATATTGAAAAATCTAACCTTGATGCGGATTATGACAAGTCGTTCGTTCACAGGTTTGAATCGCAGGACGTGGGGCCGTAGTCTCTTGCGAACTACAAATCCGCATCCAAACTCGTGCTTCTCCGCATGGCCGCTGTAGTAGATATCACAGGGTGAATGCCGAATGCAACCCTGTCCCTTCCATCGCATTTCTTGGATAGCAGTGATATCAGCTTTGTATCTTTCCAAGACATCAGTCAGTTGGATAGAGGCACCTTCCCAATTAAGGGTTCGGACATTCCAGGTGCATATCCGTAATTTTTCTTCTTTTCTTATTCGTTTTCATTGAAATTGATTTTTACGGGTGGGCTTCAAACCCGACGCACAACCTATTTTAAGCCTAGGGAGGCCCGCCGCTCAGATTAGCCGCCAAACTAACGGTTGTCAGTTTTGACGTTGTGCAGGAAACACCACGAGGAGGTTTGAGTCGACTTGAGGCGATTTCACAAAGATTATGCTGGCCTCGCCAGGTTGAGACACCGACTTGTGTTACAGACCTGAAAACTCTAGCCGATATATTTTTATACTTTTCTCGAAAAATATTATAAAACATATAGTTGACGAGACAAATCGAGCGGCATTAGACACTAGAATAAATAATACTTTTAAAGTGAATTTTCATGATATTCACCACTATATAGAAATATTAATTTATATTTCTGTATTCCGGTACCCAAATTTAGAAAGTTATTGGGAAAAGAACGCGTTTCAACCTATCCAGAATACTATAGCTCTCAAAAAATTTATAACTATAAAAAGATTTTTATCTTTCCAAGATGAATCTCAGCGGATTCAAAAAGGTCAACCTGTACACGATCCATTGTTTCTAATTCGAAAGTTAGCAGATGCACTAAATGCGAAATTTGATTCTATTCCAAAAACTGCAAGGTTGTGCGTGGATGAACAAATGTGCAGCACAAAAATGAAACATCATCTTCGGCAATATATGCCCAACAAGCCCCATAAATGGGGAGTAAAACTTTTTGTGCTTTGTGACTCAAATGGCTACGCATATCGCTTTGAAATATATAACAGATCGGGAGACAATGTTATCTTACCTAACACACCCGACCTTGGAGCTACTGCAAATATTGTTGTTCGGTTGTCACAAACAATTCCTAATTTTATGAATCATATAGTTTATTTCGATAACTTTTACACATCTCTGCCCTTATTAGTTTATTTACGAGCAAGAGAAATTTATAGCTTGGGATAAGATCAAATCGAATTCCCAATTCAAAGCTTCCAATGGATAATGATATTAAAGAAAAGAGGATACGCTAGTGAATTTGTTGGATCTGCATTCGGAATCGACATCAGTACAGTTTTATGGGAGGACACCAAAAACGTTAGATTAGCATCAACATATGTTGGTATCCAACCTTTCACGAAAAGAATTTCCAGAGAGAGTGCCGCCAAAGCACAACGATATGACCGTAAATCTGAAAAGGTTGTTCAGGTTAACTGTCCTCAGATTATACATGAGTATAATAGGCATATGGGTGGTGTCGACCTCATGGATGGACTTATGGGCCGGTACCATATTAGAGATAAGACCCGAAACATCATGAACAGACTATTCCACCATTTTGTTGATATGGCAGTCACCAATGCATATATCTTATATCAGCGGTTAAATAAACAATTGGAAGAAGACAATAGTAGCAAAGATAGACAGCTCCAATTGCCGGAATTCAGGGAACAAATTGCTTTTGCACTTGTAGCATCTACAGAGAAACGATCAGTTGGCCGTCCATCAGTACAATATTCGGATCGGCCGTCTGAAATTGGCCGGAGAGCACAACATCCGACAGATGATACATGGCTTGATGGCTTCGATCACTTTCCTTCGTGGTTAACAAAGGATGTGGGAAGGAAGAAATCCAAGCATTGTGAAACTTCCCTAACTCAATGTTTTTGCAAAAAATCCGGCATTAATTTATGCTGCTCTAACGCCAAAAATTGTTTTTATGTGTATCATAATAAAAACTAAGCATATATAATCTATTATTTGACTTTTATTCAACAAAGTGTTCTAAAAATGTTAAATAACTTATCATAAATTGAAATACCTACATAAAAATAGATATAAAAAATATTCTTAATTTTTGTGTTTTTTATTACCTTAAACGGGTAAGTAAACCCTGAGGCTGCCTTCCGAATTTTACGCCCCAGACCCCCAAAACTATCTTTTCTTGGCCTAATATAAAGCTGTAAAAAAATTCCCAACTTCCTAGCATTAGAAATAGAGATTTGTCCGTGAGATTGTTAAAATCATTTATATATAATATAAAAAGTAAGGGGCCAAGCACACTTCCTTGTGGCACACCAGATCCCGCCAAATAGCAATAGGAGTGCACATTATTTATGGAGACAGAACACTTCCTCAGAACAAGATAAGAGTCAAACCACTTTAAAATAGCCGAGTGAAATCCCATTTTGGCTAGTTTTCCAATGAGATAAGCTCGAGGCACTTTATCGAATGCCTTCGAAAAATCTGTGTCACTATATCGACTTGGCAGCCAGACTCAAACGATGATACGCAATAATTTGCAAAAATTGCCGTTGATCTACCAGCTACAAATCCATGTTGTTCAGAACATATTTGGTGCTTCACTAAAAAGTAAAGTTTTGACTTAATTAAGGATTCGAACAGTTTTGAAACATTGGACAACTTGGATATAGGGCGATAATTAGTAATATTATTTTTAGCACCACTCTTAAAAATGGGAGTGATTGAGGCAGTTTTCCAGCAATCAATAAAGTTTCCGTTAGACAAAGAATTATTAAAGATCAAACAAAGTGGCTTAGCGAAAGCCGGAGCACAGTTTCTGAGCTAAATTCAAAATAAACCATCAGCATCAGATTTGACAGAAGAATTCAATAAGGACAAAGCACCAAGGACTTCTGCCTCGCATAAAGATAGAGAGCCGACCAGATCAGTGAACTCACTAACATCATCCAGAATTGCAAAACTCGGCGCCGTTCCACCATATTAAAAATTCGATTTAAAAAATCAGCAAATAAATTAACTCTCAGAAATGGAATGCGAACATTTATTGTTAAAGATCATTGAAGCTGGAATAGTTGAACCATCTATCTTTGATTTTATAAAATTCCAAAACGATTTAGGATTTACAATTATTTTTGATTCACAATTTAAATTGTATGCTTATATAAAAATGTATTCAAAAAGTTAAATTATCTGGCATAATGCATGTGGAGACGTTCATGATCAGGGTTCTTATTAACTTTAAATAAATTGAAGAATTTATTGCGCTGGTTTTTTAGTTTTTTTAGACCAGGAGTGTACCATGGCAACTTATAATTCATCCGGGACATACGCGGAATAGTATTATTGCAAATATTATGTACTATAGATTTAAAAGCATCATAGCAAGATGCGGTATTTTTCCAAAAAATATATTATCCCAATAACAGTCATTCAGAAGAGAAGATATAATATCATAATTACAGTTATTAAAACTAAAATAATAGTTTTCTTGAACACACGGCAAATATTCATAAAAATTAAATTCCAGTACAATAGGCAAATGATGAAAAGTTACTGGTGAGAACAGGGATAAACATTCATAAAGATTGAGTCTTATATTTCTTGGAACAGAAATTAAGTCTTAGATCTTATTTATTTTATTGACAAACGAGTTAATTTGAGACAACTCAATACCAAAAAAAAACTATCAAATTTATTTCAAATTATCTATTTATGTGAGATTGAAATCGCCTAAAACGACCAGGTGACAATTTGGAGGTACATAAGAAGCGCAAACATAAAAGATCCATTCGATCCCTCAATTTAAACACATATTTGATCCAGTACAGAGTCAGCATTCATTAGATTACTAATAGTAGAGTGGAGCGTATGTTTTACCGCAATAAGAATCCCGCCTCCACGGTAGAGGCCAGTTTTCACAGTACCTCTGTCTTTGCGATAGACTTGGTAGATTTTAGACTTGGTAGTTGACGAATTCAGCGTCTTAGAAATCTGAGTTGAGCCAGGTTTCAATAAACACAATAATATCAAAATCGCCATGCGATGAAAGATTAAAGATATGAGTTCTTTTGGTTCTAATTCCAGACATGTTTTGGCAATAAAGTTTGAGATCGTGCTTAACAGTTGACAAATTTTGACGTTTTTAATGACATTTGTAGCAGCACCAAAGGTACTGATGCAGCTTAGTAGTTTTTTGAAGAAGTAGAAACTGTGACAGGGTAGTTTAGAGTACGATTCCTTGATGTGGAAAATGAAGTTTGGGCGGGTGATGAAATCACGGATGATGACACCGTCTGGCCAAAAATCCTCGCAAATCATTATATTATAGTCCGGGTCAGATGCATGAATTTTGAACGAAGCAAAATCTCTTTGAATGATACGATTGAGCTTAATACAGGTTGGAGGCGACAAAGGAGTCGGCAACTTACTATAAATGTAATTAGCAATATTCTCAGCTGTAGTAGTAGCAGCAAGTCTTGAGATGAAAATTGTCTTACGTGGCCGATTGACTCTGCTACAGAGGCGGACAAAATTATTCACACAACACCAATTTTTTCATTTAATTAGGTATATATTAAAAATAGATTAATGTTTTCAAAAATCTTATTCTAGGAAAAACTTATGTCTATTGTTTATTTAAGAATAACAAAAAGTAAACAGAATTGTTTTCCATTAAATAAAAAATAACATTAAACATAAGCATCTTCAAATTTTAAAGGGACGAAATTATTCACACATTCCACTTTCACCAAAAAATATGCGGTTCAGTAAAATATTAATATATAGTTGGCATGGCTTTTTGCTTGATAACTTCGTTTAATATATTTTGAATGGAGTGAATCAATTATTTAGTCACACTTTCATCCAAACTCTTATATTCCTATTAGAGTACTTGTTTGAGTTGGGCTTTGCTAGTTATGTTAATTTTAGCGACACGCCTCTCGACTTCATCCCACATATTTTCGATGGGTTCAAGTCTGGAAATTGTGGTGGTGGTGGAAGAATGCTAGACGCTTAATGTATGATTCACATACGCACGTCGTGGTCAGTATGGTTGAGATCATTATCTTGTTGGAAATAAAAGATGTTAACAAGGCCCAGGTTCCGCGCACATTTTACAAAATTTTCTTTTAAAATATTTGTCCGGTTTGTCCATAATACCGTCAATAAATTCAAGATTCTCTAAACCTGCCGCTAGCATAAGCCCCCAACCAATGACTCCCCCATCACCATGTTCCACTGTACCAATTGTATTAATTTTTGAGGTCAGTGTTGGGTTTTCACCAGGCTCGAATCCTTTCATCCGATTTAAAGACGTTAAACTTACTCTCGTCGCTGAAGAGTAAGTTACTCCAGAAATCAAGTTGCTTATCTTTATATACCTTTACGACATCTTGCCTCTTTTTCTTATTGGCTTTGCGGATACAAGGTTTTTTCCTGCTGCTCGTGAACTATAACCGGCACCTTTTTTGCCCTCTGAACCGTTTTCGGATGAATAACTTTATAAATTTCTTCTTAAACTTCTGCTGCAACCTGTGTTGAAGTAATTTTTCTAATTATTTTTTATTCATCAAAGGTGGTTACTTTGCGTAGTCTACCGGTATGAGGTCGGATTTGAGGAGCTTTCTTTGCTTCAAAACGCTTTATTATACCGTGTCAGGTGTTTATTTTGAAATAAATGATTATTGTAATATAATTTATTAAGTTTAATTTTCGTTTTTCAAATTGCCGTTCACTTAAGCTACGCTTTTCGACTGTGTCCTTCTTATCCCTTTCCCCTCGCTATCGTGTTTTTCGGTTCATAGTCAAGTGTTGTAAAATGTGTTTTCGTAGTAGCCCCTCTGTAAGTCTAGTGCCCGTCATCGTATCTGTGCTTTTAGTGTTGGCGCTAGAAACATTCATGACAGCTCGGCCGATCCCAACTCTGACATCGCCCCGATGTCATCTTGAACCGATTCTTCATCTTCAAAACCATAGAAATTTCCGTCGTCATCATCCAATTCCGGTGGTGCTGAACACCATGGCTTGATTTTATCGGCAGCGTAAACAGAGCTGAACTTCCGCTGAGTAACCTGCATCCCTGGAACATCTTCAAGAAGATATCGATCGTTTCCAAGTACTTTCTTCACGGCATACGGCCCACGGAATCTTGGTTCAAGTTTCCGGGATTCTCCAGTTGCTTGTAGTTCGTTTTCGATAACAACCAAATCTTTTTCAGCATACTTTATTGGAATTCGGTGCTTAGAGTCAAACCGCTTCTTCCACTCCTCTCGTTTGTGTTGTATAGTTTCTAATGCTAGATACCTTCTTTCCTGAATGGTAACTTCATCCGGTTCGTCAACCATTGCGGCAACCATTTTGTTTTGGATGATATCCACGAGCTTAAAATCGAAAATCAATTCATTTGGACTTAACCAGTTGTAGAATTTTTCTGTGTATTGATACTCCATTGAAATTTTCGTAGTTGGTCATCCGAGTCTGATGTCCGCAGAAAGTTTAAAATAGTTTGATTAGTGCGCTCAACTTGGCCATTTGCGCGCGGTGTTCGAACGGCAGTTTTGATGTGCGTTATATCATTAGCCTCGCAATAGTTCGAAAACTGCTTAGAAGTGAAAGACGTACCTCTATCGGAGACAATACGCTTAGGTAATCCAAAATACATGGTCAGTTCATTAAGCATCTGAAGCACTGGCTGTGTTTTCGTGTTGCGCACAGGCTTAACCACCAAGTACTTGCTGAATGCATCACTTACGGCAATAATGTGAGTATTTCCTCGTTTACTTCTTATAAATGGTCCTAAATGGTCAACATGAATAAGCCTGAATGGCAATGGTTCCATCACTTCGATGTTAAGGCTCCCTTCTGGTTTTCCTCCTTTTTTCTTGTTGTAGCAGCAGTCCAAACAAGCAGAAATATAATCTTTGACATATTGCCGCATGCGTGGGAACCAGAAATGTTCTTTTATGCGCTGTATGGTTTTTTCGATACCAAAATGTCCAACGTCATCATGGCAGAAACGAGCTATTCGCTAAGGTACCCCTTTTGGAACAACAAACAAATACTTTTCGTTGTCTCGTCGGTAAATTCGGTTATTTCGCAAACAATATTCCGTTTTAATTTCTTTCTCTTGCTCGGACTTCTGTGTACCTCGAAGAGTTTCAGCTAAACCACGTAATTTATCGTCCTGTAATTGCATCGTTAGCAACCAATCGTCGCTGGCCTCAACTATCTGCATGACACAAGGCGGTTCAACTTCGTCTACAGGAGCTCTGCTAAGAGCGTCGACGTGGCCCATACGAGTACCAGCCCGATGAATGGCTTCAAAATTGTACTCCATCAAGCGCATCCACCAGCGAGCGATGCGTGGAATAATTGGTGTTTTCGCTTTTAAACTAGTAATCGCTGAACAATCGGTCACCACCTTGAATCGTTTTCCCAACAGGTACGTTCTAAATCGCTGCAATACTTCTACAACCGCTAAAACCTCTAGTTCGTAGCTGTGGTATCTAGATTCAACCTCTGTGCAATGTCGACTAAAGAACATTACCGCGTTCCATAGCTTACCGTTATCTGTTGATTGTAGAAGTACTGCTGCAAGCCCAACTGTACTGGCGTCGGTGTGGACCTCATGTAAGCCGTTAAAATCATATATCGCTAATACAGGTTCACTGCTCAAGCTCGTTATAAGCGAATTAAACGCATTTTGTTCAGCTTCGCCCCAAACAAAATTTTGTGATGCCGCTTTTGTCGTGAGTCTCGTAAGCGGTCTTGATAGCAATGAGTAATTCTTTACAAATTTCCGGAAAAATCCGGTCAGTCCTAGGAATCGGCGAACTTCCGTGACCGTTTTGGGTTTTTCAAAAATTTTGATCGCTGTTGTTTTTCGTTCGCCTGGAACAATTCCACGTGCACTAACTTTGTGTCCAAGGAAGTCAATTTCGCGCGCTAGAAATTGGCACTTATCTAGGCGCATTTCTCCAATACGTCTAAGAAAAGGTTAAGTTTTTGAAGGCCCTCGTCAACCGTTTTACTTGGTATAACCACATCGTCCAAATAAGCAATAGCGGTATTTGGCTCTAACATGGAAATTAATTTTGACATCATACCTTGGAAAACAGCAGGCGCATTTTCGTTCGCCTGGAACAATTCCACGTGCACTAACTTTGTGTCCAAGGAAGTCAATTTCGCGCGCTAGAAATTGGCACTTATCTAGGCGCATTTCTCCAATACGTCTAAGAAAAGGTTAAGTTTTTGAAGGCCCTCGTCAACCGTTTTACTTGGTATAACCACATCGTCCAAATAAGCAATAGCGGTATTTGGCTCTAACATGGAAATTAATTTTGACATCATACCTTGGAAAACAGCAGGCGCATTTACGAGTTCAAAAGGCATGCGGTTGTATTCATAGTGCCCCTCCGTTGTGGTGAAAGCTGTAAATTGCTTCGATTCTTCTTCCAACTCGATTTGATGATAGCCCATCTTGAAGTCTAAAGTTGTAAAATAACTGTTACCAGCCAGCTGCACAAAAAGTTCGTCTATTACTGGCATTGGAAATTGTTGTTTTATAGTAATACGATTTAATTGTCTGTAATCAACGCACAGCCTAAATTATTTGTTATTTTTTTCGACTAAAACAACCGGCGATGCATACGCTGAGATTGAAGAGCGAATAATATTATTAAGAAGCAAATCAGAAATAATATTTTTAACTATTTCGCGCCTAGCAAAAGGTATTCTATATGGCATCATGTATATAGATTCGTCCGAGTTCAATTTTATATACATTTTCGTAATTTTGCACTTTGCACTGCACTAGGTCGGAAGAATCTTTTGAAAAACGATTTCTAAATTTTTCTAATAATTTGTCTAAATTAGCGAATTCTCCGTTTGTTAAATCACTTTTAGAATTATATGTTTCTTTGTTTTTTATAAGCCAACGCTGATCACCTTGTATCACCAATTGATTTCCGTCCGCGCACAAAACATCTCTACCCAACAACACTTTGTGGCTAAGATGCTCATCGTCTACAATTAATAGTTCCGTCTCACAAATCAATCCATCAATTTCAATTCTTGATTTTACCTGCCACTCGCACTCATAAAACCCACCACCGAATCCACTTAACCGCACAAAACATTTATTTTGCTGACCTAATCCATTTGCAAAGGATTTTCTTACAAGCGAACGTGCACTTCCCGAGTCAACAAAAGCGATTGCTTCCTTATTATTTAATTTAATATGTTTTATAGTAAAATTTTCATTTTTGTCTGAAATTTTATTTATGAATTCCGGGTCTTTGGTTTTTACAAGACAATTCGCGGCGATATGACCGGTTTTAGAACACTTTTCGCACCTTTCACGTCGTTGCGGCTTTGCACAATCTTTTGATATGTGTCCCAGTTCATGGCAGTTGTAACATACGACACTTTTTTTGGTTTCCTTCATTGGAACGTGTTCATTGTTTTCTTTTTTAACCGGCACATTATTGTTTTGTGAAAACGAAGTTTTAAAATTTGATTTCGAAAACGAAACGCTTTTTATGATATTATAAGAGCAATAATTCGCGATGGCCTGTAACAATTCGTTGCATGTGTTGAAAATCCTGGCTGAAACACACTTTTTCAAATCGTCGTCGTTTGGCCATGGATTATATATTTAATAATTGACTGGTCATCGAGACCACCTTGGCGACCGACTGCCAATACGCGGTAGTAAAAACCCTCTGGTGTCTCGTTGACACTTCGCCGCATATGCACTTATTGCATATGTATTTCTGCTGCATTAATGTTTGATGGAAATTCATACAGGAACATTCGCACAAATTGCTGCCAATTTGTAAAAATAACCTGGCATGCGTCTATCCATAATTTTGCTGAACCTTGCAACTTTACTTGCACAGCGAAAAGCAAAACGCGATCATCCCATCGATATGCACTTCGTAGTTGTTCAATACGTGAAATGAACTGCGTTGAGGTTATGTTCCGCTCTGCCGGGTTAAACGATGGCAAAATAGAAACAACGTCATGTACGTTGCCAAATACGCCTGGAACGACATGTTGCGGCGACATTACCTGGTGTTCCATATGCTGTACTGGTACGTTCGTTGGATATGCGTTCCACCTTCCAAACGTCGTCGGTGGTATCGTCGCAGGCATCCCGTTCCAGTGTACATTTTGCGGCTGCTGCTCGTAAGCTGTTATATAACGTGGTGCAAAATTTGGAACACTTGTCACTGTTGACAAATTCGTTTGTGTCGGCATGTGCTGTACCGGTACAGGCACACCATTTTGGCAAACAAAAACTGAGTTTGTGTTGCCACCCAGAATTGGTTGGCTTCGTCGCATCTCGTTCGTTGGTAATGCGAAGATAGTCGAAGACGAAGAAACGTTTTGTACAGTCGTACACGTCGACTGTACCACATCATGTGAAAATTGTTCGATTTCGCTTGTGTCTCGTTGACCACAAGAACTTTCGCGAAGAAGTGAGGACTGACTTAACGGCGGCGTCCCGTTATTTTTACGTTCCCGTTGCACAATTTGCATATCCGCGATTGTTTTTTCTAGCAAATCTATACGTTGCTGCATACTTCCGCACTGTGCACTTGTGAAGCGCTCGTTTTGGAAATGCTCCTCGAGCCTTTCAACCAGCTTAGCCTTGTTTCCCGAGCAAGTCAAACCAAGCTGACGTAATTGATTTTTAAGTTCTTGAACTTTTAAACTCGCGAAATTCATCCTTTTTATTTAGCGCGTAAGGATCTATGCCACTTCTGAATATTGTCAGGTGTTTATTTTGAAATAAATGATTATTGTAATATAATTTATTAAGTTTAATTTTCGTTTTTCAAATTACCGTCCGTTCACTTGAGCTACGCTTTTCGACTGTGTTCTTCTTATCCCTTTCTTTTCGCTATCGTGTTTTTCGGTTCATAGTCAAGTGTTGTAAAATAGTGTCGTAGTAGTTTTTCTGTAAGTCTAGTGTTCGTCATCGTATCTGTGTTTTTAGTGTTGGCGTTAGAAATATTTATGACATGTTGTATCCCCTCTGAGAGGATACGCGTTGGTCCTAACAGTCGCCGAGCGACGTCCTACCTATGGGTTGTTTGCCGGCGCTTAAGAGCGCCACTGGCAAGCTACTCAAAAAAAAATACCTCTGTCGCCGTCACCCTTAGGTGCATTCAGGCGTGGAGGTTTTTGTTTATACTTACTTGTAGGTTTTTCCAAATTGGAAATCTGGTCTGCTTCCGTGAAAAGAAATTGACTGCAACCGTTTTTGTTTAAAGTACATCAATTCATCTTTATTTTAGCGGGGACCAGATATTTATAACATATCTGGCCGCGCTTCTTCTTCTTCATTTTTACAAACTTAATTCTACTTATTGATTAATCAGCGGTTTATCTTCCGCCTTTGGCTTAAATTAACTTCATTATTAAGTTCTTATTAAACATATTCTTACATATTTATTTAATGGTGCCAACTTTGGCTAAGCAAACATACAAACATGTATAACATGTGTAATTGGGTCATATTCCAACATTAAATTCTTATTTAAATTATATTTGTTTTGCCAAACTGTGTTTATGTTAAATACAACAATAAAATATTACAATCAATTTACCTCTGGTTTTTGCATGCTCAGCAGTTTACGCTGGCCGCACAGAAGTAAATTGTTGGCTTTATTTTATTGTCTTTAAATAAAATGAAAACTGATCGCCCAGTTGTTGTTGCGGTAGATCAGTGTTCATTTTATTGTCTTACTTTTGGTTTGTTTATTTTACCGGCCTTGGCATTGAATTCATATAAAAGTGCCGCAATGCAATGAATGTTGATCGCTAACTTAGTTGTTGCGGTGGATCAACTTTCATTGCCAGCACTTGGCCACTAGTAAAAAGACAATATTTTGGGGAATACCTCGTTGTGAGTCACAACATTCCTCCCCCCTTACACAAAGAAAATTTTCTCCTTGAAGAGGTTAAAATTTTCGTCAATTAGTTCTTTGTTAATTGTATTTGTATGCTTGTTCATTAAAGCTATAATAGTTTTCCTTACTTTATTTCTATTCAAAAATTGCCGTTTTAATATTTTGTCGACAAGTTGATTGTTATTAAATTTTTGGTTTTACATATGACTTACATTTCGTGTTCATATTTCTTTTTTGAATTATGCTTACATTGTTTCTGTATTTAGTTTTAATTTATTGTTTCTACATTTTCACTTATAAATTTATAAATCCCTAACTTCCTGGCACTTGTTGGGGGTGATTGTCGTTTTCTTGTATTTATTTTTCAGTGTTGTCCATCGGTGCGCCGGAAAAACTGTCACGGTGTTTACTTTATTTCTCGTTATAGTTTTTGATACTGTTGAAGTGTGTGTGCTGATGATATTGATTTTGTTTGCCAGGAGGCTTTAAGCCCTATAGCTGGTTAACCTGGTCTTCGTTTAAAAATGGGCCAGGAGACTTCACGTCTTTGCTAGTTAAATTGTTTATTTTTTATTATATCAATTTTTCAGGCTGTAACCTTATATTCATTTTGGTGTTATATTTCTCTGCTGAATGGTTTTCATGTCTTTTAAAATAAAGTTCTTGCTTTTTGTAGTTTTATAAAAGGTTTTTATACCTGATTTTAGAAAGACTTTTATATCTTTTGTTGTTTTAAAATATTATATTACCAAAAATGTTGTTTTTGAAGGTCTTTGTAACTTATTATGTTGTTAAAAATGTTGCTTTGTGAAGGTTTTTATACCTTTTGTTGTTTTATAGCATTATTTTGCCAAATCTGGATTAATTATTTGTTTTCGTTGTGTTAGGAAGGCTATTTATACCTATTTTATTATTAATTTTCAAATTTTTCTGCTTTATTAAGGGTGTTATACATTTTGTTGTTTTAAATTTAAACAAATTTTTCTGCGTTATTAAGGGTATTATACCTTTTGTTGTTTTAAATTCAATTTAATCAAATTTTTCTGAGTATTAAGGGTTTTATACCTTTTGTTGTTTTAAATTTTTAATTTTAATTGATTTTGTATTCGCAGCTTTGTCAGCATTTTACTTTTTAATTTCTTCTGCTCTAATATTTATTAGTGTTTTTTTTTTTTTATAATCTGCCCATATTTCCAGCACACACATCTCGTGATTGCAGCTTATTTCCTGACTTGTTTTATTCATTCTAAATTTTTCTTCATTCTTTCGGGTCCATCGACGTCATCTTCGGTTGCACCCCCAATCTCAACAATATACGATGTTCCCTAATCTATTTCAAACATAATTTATTCATATTTATACTATTTTACTTTTTTCCAACTTCGTTTATTATTTTTAAATTGAATTTTACTTTTCTTTTAATTTACAGAATTGTTAAACATACATGTTTTTAATGAATCTATTTACATATTTCAATATTTCTATATTTATTCAATATTTTTATGCGAATTCGCATGCTATTTAATATTGTTATTTTATATGACTTCAAAGAAAAATTTACTTATAAGTAAGTACATAGTATGTATTAAAAAATTTATATATATCTTCTGTTCGTATGCGTTTTAATTAAAAACCTTAATTTTTTATTTTTATTCAATTTCTCCTTTTTAATATGTTTAATTTATAGCTTTACTTAACATTTCTTCAATTTTCATTTTCTTCGTAAAGTCTTATTTTTTTTTTTTTAAATTTGTAAAATATTTTCCTTTATTTAAAAATGATCTCTTTTTTTTCTCTTTATTTTTCCTTTACTTCCTGTATCATGTTACTACGTCTTCATTTGACGTTATCAAATTTCTTTATTTTCAATTATTTTTTTTTTTTTTCTCAATCAAATCTTTTCATATTTTGTGTATTTCAAACCAAAACAAAACTTACAGAATTGAAATAAAGTGGCACTATTCTGGGATCTACAAGTAGAATGTGTTGTACTAGAATTTAATCCTTGCGAGGGATTTCTGTAACAACGTCATTCACTTTGAAGATGCCAACACAATTGCCTTTTACTTTAGATTTTCTCCGCTTCTGATTTTTTTTTTTCCTGCTTTAGCTTGGCTCTCTAATTGTTCCATTGAAATGCCTTTCATATAATTTTTTCTTGACTATTTCCTCAGTTAGTAGTTTTCTCTACTCCATTTATTTCTCATTGCCGTATTATGGCCACAAATATGCTTTGACATTCACTACTTCTTTTTTTTTTTAAATTCTGTTTTATAATAACCTTTTTTCTTTACAACTTTACTAAATTTTCTGACTATATTTTTTTTTCTCTCATAATTTTACTCCTAATATGTAAAATATGTATGTATACTATCTTTCCCTTTCCCGTCCATTTTTTCTTTTATTTTATATTTTATTAGACTTTCCCTACTATTAGTCAGAGCCATTTTTTCGTGTTACTATAATATTTTTTTTCTTCTCGTCTTAAATACTCTGTAAATATCTGTGACGTCTACCAAATTTTCACCTAAATAACCTCTTTGTGCAATCTCTTGCTTATGATCCACTAACTTTGGGATTTTTGTAGCATCTATTTCGACTTCTGTACTATAATTACTTGAACTTAAATCAATTCTCCGTTTCAAACTACTTCTTGACATATTTTGTTTGGCTAAACTCGTGTCCGCTCCGGAATCTACAAGTAGAATGAGTTTTCCGTTTTTTGTATCCTCGCAAGGAACTCCTGCGAACACATCATTCACTTTGCGAATATCCGAAAATTCCCCCTTTTCCGTGCCCAGCACTGTCATTTCTTTGTGCGTGCAACCATCTAATATATTTTCATTTAAATTTTCTACTACCACATTGATTTTTTCTTCTGCAATATTTTTATTTTATTTTATTTTCCTACTCCCACATTAAATTTTTCTCTTCTTACATTTTCATTTAATCTTCCCGCTACCACATTGAATCTTTCTTCTACCATATTTTCATTTAATTTCTCGAATACCACATCTGATTTTTCTTTTATCATATTTCCATTTAATTTTCCTGCTACCTCATTGACTTTTTCCTTTCTTACATTTTCATTTAACTTTTCTGCTACCACATTGAATTTTCTCTATTTCATTGAAATTTCTCTAATATTTCCATTTAATTTTTCTAATAGCACGTAGCATTTTTCTTTTATTTTCCCGAGTGTTTCTATAACCTTTTCTGATGTCGCCTGCAATGACTCAACTGTTTCCTTCGATTCTGGGCTTGTGTTCTCTACATTCCTTCCTGAATGAGGTGTACAGAAATTTACAATCCTTTCGGATGTCGAATTCTCTGTCACTACTGAATGATCTGTTACTGAACTTTCCACTGGCTTGGATGTACAGATATTCACAATCTTTTCAGATGTCGAATTATCTGTTACTGAACTCTCTCCTGGCTTGGATGTACAGATATTCACAATCTTTTTAGACGTAGAATTGTCTGTTATTGGGGGTTGGAATTAGTTTTAAAGGTTTTCTAAGAGATGGCGTAACTATCAATAGATCGCATCGGGCACACCTGTGACTATATTCATTTCAAAGCACATTGTCTAAGCTTCATTTTTCAGTATGTGTCATTCCACTGAAGTGTAAACAACATATATTTTTTTCTCTGTGAACATGTCGACTTTCGTTCCAACAAAACGCAATTTGCGGGAAGGTTTACTTTTGTGCTTCCATTTGAAGAAAAAAGCGGTTGAAGCACAACGCACGCTTACTGAGGCTTACGGGGACTATGCTCCATCGATTTCTACTTGTGAGTACTGGTTCCGTCGGTTTAAAAGTGGTGATTTTGATACGGAAGACAAAGAGCGTCCGGGCCAGCCGAAAAAGTTTGAAGATGAGGAATTGGAGGCTTTGCTCGATGAAGACCCGTGTCAAACCCTTCAAGAATTGTCAGAATCATTGGGAGTCGACTTATCAACGGTCGGCAAACGCTTGAAGGCCATGGGAATGATTCAAAAGCAAGGAAATTGGGTGCCGTACCAGTTGAAGCCGAGAGACGTTGAACGGCGATTTTGCATGTGCGAACAACTGCTTCAACGGCATAAAAGGAAGAGTTTTTTGCATCGTATTGTCACTGGAGATGAAAAGTGGATCCATTACGATAATCCTAAGCGAAAAAAATCGTGGGGACCACCCGGCCATGCATCAACATCGAGGGCCAAGCCGAATATTCATGGCGCCAAGCTTATGCTGTGTATTTGGTGGGATCAGAAGGGTGTCGTGTACTATGAGCTGCTAAAACCTAACGAAACCATCACTGGGGAACGCTACCAACAACAATTGATGCAATTGAGCCGTGCATTAAAGGTTAAACGGCCGGAATATGCCAAAAGACACGACAAAGTGGTTTTTCAACATGACAACGCACGGCCACATGTTGCAAGAACCGTCAAGGAAACGTTGGAGGCGCTGAATTGGGATGTGCTACCCCATCCGCCTTATAGCCCAGACATAGCCCCTTCCGACTACCACCTATTCAGATCGATGACGCATGGCTTGGCTGAGCAGCGCTTCACTTCTTACGAGGATACCAAAAAATGGGTCGATTCGTGGATTGCCTCAAAAGACGAATCGCTCTTCCGGCGCGGAATCCATATGCTGCCAGAAAGATGGGAAAATGTTGTAGCTAACGATGGACAATACTTTGAATAATATACATTGTACCGTTGTTTCTAAATAAATGCTCAAAAACCGAAAAAAACCTTTAAAATTAATTCCAACCCCCAATACTATCCTTTCTATTGACTTAGATGTACAGATATTCACAATCTTTTTAGATGTCGAATGATCTGTTACTATCTTGGTCGGCCTAAGTGTTCTTTTATTTCGGGGGTCCCAGCTTATTGGCCTTTGCGGGGCCCCTGAAAGTTTCCCTGCCTATTCTCCCAGTTTCTCTTAGCGTAGCAGTCTTTCTCTACGTGGCCTAATTTGTTACACCATCTACATTCATATCTTTTTCCCTCCATTTTATCACTTCTGGGTTTAAATTCTTGGGCACATTTCCACCCCTTTTCGTGCCCATATTCCTGGCATTCTTCACAATATGGTGTGTTTCTCCTGGTTATACAAACGTCCCTGGTATGCCCTCTCTCCTGGCAAAATGAGCACCTTATAACTAATCTGTTATTTGTCAATTGTTTTGCATCCTCTTCCTGTATGCTATACTGTCCTCTTTGTTCCTGATTTCTTTCCCGGGGAAATCTAATTCCCTGTTTGCCCTGGTACTCTTGCCCATAGTTATTATGGCCTTGTGCGGTTCTCCCTAGCTCACCTCCTTTTAACATTATCTCCATTTCTAACGCCTTTTTTTCTAATGCTGCGAGACCCAAACCGGTTGTCGTTAATAAATTCGTTCGTAGGTTTGGGTCGGAGACAACCACCTTAAACGCACTAACGACTGAACTACTGAGTTGTTCCCACAGGATACCCTCATCGCCTACTAGATCTCTACCACGAGACTCTATGTCGCTTATTCTGTTCGCGAACGAACTTAACCTCTCTCCCGGCCTTTGGACGCAATGCGATAGTTCCATTATCAACGTGTTATACGTTGTCTCCTTAAGGTACTTCGCTTTGATTGCCCCATAGAGTTCCTCAACCTTGCCAAATTTTTTACTCCTGCAAAGATCAAATGCTTCTCCATGTAACCTTAATTTCACACAATCTGTGAAGTCCTGTGCCTCTACTGGTTTCACCGCCTTGAATGCCAACTCGCATCCTTGTATAAATCTATAAACTTCTGCCGGTGACTCAGTACCTGAAAATAGCGGTACTAAGTAACTCACCGTTTTTGCTATTTCACTTATATTCATTTTAACGGTTGTTGGTACTACTATTGTTTCTCGGTCTCTTCTTACCAACTTTAAACTTTCTATTTTTCGTTGGGCTTCCTGCAATTTCTTCTCACACTCTGTGTGTTCGTTCTCGACTAATTGTTTTACTAACTCCTCGGATATATTCTTATTTCCCACTATTTTTCTCAATTTTATGTTTTCGTCTTCAATTTCCCTTATTCCTTCTTCTGTCTCTTCAAGTTGTATCCTTATTGCGTGATATTTCTTTTCGATATCCCTGAATCGCTCGTTCAGGTCCTCCTTTTCCTCAACAGATGCCCTCGACTCACTATGTACCAGCTGCGTAAAAATTTGCAGGACAACCTCTGCCTCCTCGGCTTTACCTAACTCTTTTGAATCATACAACCCTTTTTTTACTGCTTCAAAATCTTTTCTTGAATTACAAAAGTGTTCTATTTCACTCCACAATTGTTCTATGAAGCTATCAAATTCTGCCTGCGCCATGTGAAAATATGGAATTTAATAAAAGACATGCTATTTAGTTTGTTTTATTTATATAAATCTTTATTCTTTTTCTTTTCAGTAATTAGCTTTCGTATAAACATATCGAAGCAACAATTGATGCATAGGCTATAAAAGCTTTGTTTCAAATTCATGTATAAATAAGTATTTTGTTTGTATTTCGCCAAATAAGTGACGAAAAACCCCGACACAATTTAAGTTGTATTTTTATGATCAAAATTTGCCATGATATCTCTTGCCGTTGACTGATTCTCTTTGTAGTTGTGTCCTCTTCCGCGGTGATTTAGTTCTTAAAAAAAAATCCTTGCTGTTGACCAACTGCATCTGCTTCGTAAAATTCCAGCATCGCCTTGAAGTGGATCCAAAAAAAATTCTGTTGAATTAAAAAAAAAATAAGGTTTTAAACGAAACTTAAACCTTGAACACAGAAACTTTTATTCCTGCCAGCCTCTTTCCGAGAGGTGGTGAAAGATTTTGAATTGCAAACTTAGAAAGGTTCAACCGAAACTGAAACCATTATATAAAGTAAATAGGATCTATTATCCGCAATGTTCCCGCGAACAAAAAAAAACCCACCAAAAATTTCCCTTCACAGAGAAAAAATTTTAGTTTCAAAATGCCCTATCAAAAAAAAATTTCATTCGTTTACAATTTTACAAAAACTTAAAAAAAATATCCTTATTGTTCCTGTAACAATAAGGATCCTAACGAAAATTTAAATTCCATAAAAAAGAATTTTTCATTCCAAAATATCCTTGTTGTTCCTGTAACAACAAAGTACCACCGATCACTTTGAATCCCTAAAAAAAAACAATGTCCTTACTGTTCCTATAACAGAAGGATCCTAGCTATTACTTTTGGTATATCCATTTTTTTTCTTTTTATAAATATCCTACCAAAAAAAAATTTTCCATTCTTTAAAAATTTTACGAAACTAAAAGAAAATTATCCTTATTGTTCCTTTAACAATAAGGATCCTAAAATCCTTGCTGTCCTTGCGAACAGAAGGATCCTACCGGCTGCGCCATT
Source organism: Dichetophora obliterata (assembly GCA_963920525.1). Classification (NCBI taxonomy): domain Eukaryota; kingdom Metazoa; phylum Arthropoda; class Insecta; order Diptera; family Sciomyzidae; genus Dichetophora; species Dichetophora obliterata. The sequence goes on along the minus strand of OY986437.1, from coordinate 148,664,361 downwards.
TTGTTGTATCCCCTCTGAGAGGATACGCGTTGGTCCTAACAGTCGCCGAGCGACGTCCTACCTATGGGTTGTTTGCCGGCGCTTAAGAGCGCCACTGGCAAGCTACTCAAAAAAAATACCTCTGTCGCCGTCACCCTTAGGTGCATTCAGGCGTGGAGTTTTTTGTTTATACTTACTTGTAGGTTTTTCCAAATTGGAAATCTGGTCTGCTTCCGTGAAAAGAAATTGACTGCAACCGTTTTTGTTTAAAGTACATCAATTCATCTTTATTTTAGCGGGGACCAGATATTTATAACATATCTGGCCGCGCTTCTTCTTCTTCATTTTTACAAACTTAATTCTACTTATTGATTAATCAGCGGTTTATCTTCCGCCTTTGGCTTAAATTAACTTCATTATTAAGTTCTTATTAAACATATTCTTACATATTTATTTAATGGTGCCAACTTTGGCTAAGCAAACATACAAACATGTATAACATGTGTAATTGGGTCATATTCCAACATTAAATTCTTATTTAAATTATATTTGTTTTGCCAAACTGTGTTTATGTTAAATACAACAATAAAATATTACAATCAATTTACCTCTGGTTTTTGCATGCTCAGCAGTTTACGCTGGCCGCACAGAAGTAAATTTTTGGCTTTATTTTATTGTCTTTAAATAAAATGAAAACTGATCGCCCAGTTGTTGTTTCGGTAGATCAGTATTCATTTTATTGTCTTACTTTTGGTTTGTTTATTTTACAGGCCTTGGCATTGAATTCATATAAAAGTGCCGCAATGCAATGAATGTTGATCGCTAACTTAGTTGTTGCGGTGGATCAACTTTCATTGCCAGCACTTGGCCACTAGTAAAAAGACAATATTTTGGGGAATACCTCGTTGTGAGTCACAACAGACACGTTTTTTGATCCTAAAGTTTCTGCTTATATGAAAAATAATATGGTAAAAGCATTGGAAAATGTAAGTGCGGACAAAAGTGTCAAACGTATCCAAACTGATGAAGCAACAATCCAAACGAAGCGGCTGTGCGATTTTGTGTCAGAAAACACTCTTAAATTGTTTACTGCCTTCAATATATCCTAAAGTTTCTTAAAACTTGATCCTAGCACTTGGGAAACCAATAATAACTAAATTGAAGGTTGTCGGAAAATACAAAGTCTGAAGGTAGTTAATGATGCAGCTGAACGTGGGGTTGCGCTTATCCAACCATTTAATGGAACACTTACTAACCAGTAAGATCAGAAGCAGTACCTCTTGCAGGTAATAGAAAAGCATCGAAAGGACTTCCCAAACTCAAATAAATCGACTGTAGTCGCTTAACATTTATTTTATGTGTTTTCTATTGAATACTACAATATAGTTTATTTTCTTATCTAGTCAGGTTTTCAAAAGCTCGACGCCACCAATAAATATTGATATATTTTAATAAAATTTCTTGTGAGTGTTTTTATTGATAAAATTAACCATTCTAAAACCTGAGACCTGGAAATTTAAAAAAAATTATTGTCACCCTAATGTACAGATATTCACAATCTTTTCAGACATAGAATTATCTGTTACTATCCTTTCTATTGGCTTAGATGTACGGATATTCACAATCTTTCTAGACGTACAGGGTTGCCAATATTCGAAGCGCCCATCTGGCAACACTGTAACTTTCCGCAGTGATGCCAAATCGACTAATGACATACCGCGTTTGAAGCGTCATTCCAAGCAAATGTTTACAATGGAACAGTACACGCCACGCGAACGCTCTAAAATTGTTGAAATTTACATTCAACAAAACAAGTCAATAGTGAAAACTCAACGTGCTTTCAAAAAAATAAATAAAGTGAAAAGTGCGCCTTCCAAGAAAACAATTTATCGTTTGTATGAAAGATTTACAACTGGTAATACTCTTGGTAACCCAAAGAGGCCAAATAAAAAGCGACCAAGGCGATCGGATGAGAATATTGCAGCCGTACGAGCCAGTATTGAGCAGTCACCAACAACATCCCAAAATCGCCGTTCTCAGTAGCTCGGCATTCCTCGATCCACTTTACAACGCATTTTACGTGTTGATTTGAATTTGTATGTTAAATATAACGTATGTTAAATAGTGAATTACACTAAAAAAGGAATCATAAAGACTTGATTTGCAGTTTAAAACTTAAACTCTGACTTTCTTATTTCAACATTGGAATCGTTGGTAAATAAATTATTTTGTAAGAACCCCTGCTGTGTTCACTGAGCCTACCTCAGTTGTATTTGTGGATGCAAAATTTATATTTAGTTATGAAAAACGTATGTGTTTAAAGCACAAAGTATTTTTAACTTAAGTTAAGAAAACCAAAATATATATATCTGTCAACATTTGACAAAACAGCTTCTCTCTAAATCATCAAATTTTCAGGAGAGCGAAAAAACTGTTGAAATGCCTAACAAAATTTTTTGTATAGTAATCGAAAGGAATCTTATACTTACACATTATACACAAAAATAAAGGAAACATCTTGCGATATTTTTTTTAAACTGAAAAAGAAAAATATAACATGATTTGTCAAATGGATTCTTAACACAAAAAATAGCTTTTACCACATAAGTCGTTTTGTCAAAACTATTTTTATTAAAAATGAAAATGATCTAAGTGACTTATATGAAGACAAGTCGTTTTGTTAAATTGAAATGTAGAAAAATGTAGAAAAATCGAAAGAAGTTAGTTTGGAAAAAAACATTTAAGATTTATTAAAAAGTTGTATTTCATTTAATTAAAATATAACATTATAATTGCTACCTTCGTTTACTTTATTTTTTTAAAGCTTAGTTACGGTTTTAAAACTTAGAAAAAACAAAAAAAAAATAGATTTAAATATGTCTAAGTTGCTCTTTGTCTGTCTTGATGTCCGTATATCTATCACAGACTGTCTGTCTCAAAAGACTCAAATAGCCAAAAGACCAAATAATAATGAAAAATATTATTACGGCAGTTCACGATTTTGTTGCATCGTTGCATCGTTGCAAATGCAAAATAAACAGCTTTTACAAAAACAAAAAGCATTGAAAAGCTTTTGCAACATATGCTTTTTGTTTTTGTAAAAGCTGTTTATTTTGCATTTGCAACGATGCAACAAGATCGTAACTGCCCTATTAATTTTTAATAACAAGAAACATTTAGTAAAGCTAAACTGAAACATGAAAATGTACTTTAAAATATAAAAGTAATACAGTGAACAATAAAAAATTACATTTAGCAGTTTTAGTGCAGAGAAACTTATTTAGGATATTCACAAGGTGTGCTATCATGTCATAATGTCATATTGTCCTAAGATTTTACACTAGTTTAAACATTTTATTGTTCTCTGCCATATAAAAAAGTACTAATATATTACAACTCTGAAAGCTGTTTATTGAAGTGTCGTAGTCAAACAGTTGTTTCTTATTTGCATTTATTTATCTTGTAAATTTTAGTTGTTAAATTTTAGGACAATATGACATGATAGCACTCCTTGTGAATACCCTAATTGTAGTTATATATCTTCTTCGTAAATATCCAGATCAGTTTCAACTGGACGTACTCCTTCGGCCTAATGTTTTCAAAATTGTTTCTAGTACTCTAGTGACTCAAGAAACAATTTGTGTCCGTACCAAACTACTCAGGCACAAAAGCTAGGGGTAGTAACGAAAAATTGCGAAGTTTATGAAAACACATTAATCGCACATTAATATTAAGCCGACTGCAAACGAGCTTCAGCGAACAGGACCCGAGAAAAAATTTATATATTGTGTCAATAAAGTAGTTTATATGTATCGAAACTGGCCTGAGTCTTAACTATAATGTTCCCGAAACATACCCAACAAGTACCTTGAAAGGTAACTGGAATAGTACCGTAGTTAGTCTGTATTATGTCAATAAAGTGTTCAAAAGCGAGCGACTATATTCGGACACAATAAACAGACGAGTTCCCGAATCGGTCTTCGTTCGTACATTGTGCCTGCCCAAGGTGTTCCAGAACTAGCACTTCTTTCGGTGCAGAGGTCGGACATTTACCGACACGGGCACCGGACATATATCAGATACTTTATTGACACAAAATATAAAATAATTGTTTATCGGGTGATTGACTCTATACACAGTTGTTGTTGTTTTTGCCTTCTTAAAAACTTTCTTGATCTAAAACTCGCAATAAAAATTCATGTTATAATTTAAATAATAGATCGCAATATATATTTTGATAACTTAAATCTAAAAATTATTTAATAGTTAAAGTGCAAATAACAAAGTGTTTTTATATGTGAAGATGAAAATATGATTAAGGATATGAATGAGAATGCAAATGAGTGTAAATGCGAGTATGTATGAAATCATGCATGAGAACACTACAGTCTCGATACTTATTTTACTTTGGTGCTGCTGCAATAGTGTAACATATCATCACTAACACCGACATCAAGAGATATGATTATTTCTTACCGAGCGTTTCCACTGCCTGAATGAACGAAGAATTCACCGTTTGTTCAGGCAGTGGAAACAGTTTGGTGCGAGCGCTATTAGTGCAGTGGAAACACTTTTTCAGCACGAACGAACTAAGATGATCTCGTCAGTTGATCTCGTCTCTTGGCCGGTGACAGTCGTTTGTCTTGTGTTGTTTTTTTTATTGTAATTTGTGTTATACCAGTGTTTGTTTAATTTCGGTATGTGCTGTATTTTTATTTATTTGTGATTGAAAATTGTTTTTAAGGTGACCTATAGTGTTTTCATGCTGTGTGGTTGAATTTTTTAATGTTTTATTGTAGTACATACATGTGTTGTTTTAATTGTCGTTTATAGTTTGATAGCTGAGCTGCTGCTTATATACTTTTTTCTTTCTCTTTTTTTTCTTTGCGTTCCTCTTTGTGCGTTGTTTGTTTATTTGCATAAACTAAGCACAGAGAACTGTTGCAGTTGCTTTTAAACTGAAACATATTATATTAACCCATTAGCACTTAGTGGACATTATTTTTGCTCACATAAAATTATTGAACTTTGTTTATTCGCTATGGAATATTTTTCCGTAGAAAATTTTGCTGCTTGTTCTTTAGACGAGCTTTGCAAAAGTCAAAACATTCTGAACCGTATGTTCAGTTGTTCTGGCCCATGTGGGCGTTTGTTCCATACATCATGTGCTGGGATCTCTAAGTCGTGTCTTGATGATTTAATCTCACCACGATCAGGTCTTCGCTGGTATTGTGCTTCGTGTAGGGTTCTTTCACCAGATGAGTTTTTCTCAAAAATTAAGCTTTTCGGTGATAGTCTTAACGCTTTAAATAACAATTTTAAAGAAATTGTTACATTTTTTAATGAAGTAAGCACCTCACCCAGTACTAGCATTTATAATGAAAAGTTTTCATCGGTAAATATTTCGACCGCATTGTCTCAGACTCTTCCAGCCTCTTCTTCTGAGACTCAAATAGTTTTATCTAAAAAAGACCTAAATATTTCGAAGAAAAAGAGAAATAATTCCAAAAATAAAAGTAATAAGCGGCGCATGACGCTTCCAGCCACTTTAGAAACGAAGCAGATCTCGTCTAAACCAGTGTTTACGCCAGTGAGAATAGATAATATAGTTATTACTCCATCTTCTCCACCTGTTTCTCCCCCGGCTAGAAATGACATGACTAATGAGCGCAATAGTTCATTAAATTTAAGAGCTTTGTCGAGAAAAAAAAAGATTTTCATTTCACGTCTTCAGCCCGACACAACAAGTGAAAATGTATTGACGTTTGTTAAACACAACCAATTAGTAAGTCAGGCTGCTTTCTGCTCATGCAAGAAAATTGGCAATAAACCGTCCCACGCATCATTTATTCTCACAGTAGCTGCTGAAGAGTTTGCAACTGTTCTGAGCTCTAATCTGTGGGCTGATAATATCTTTGTTTCTGAGTTTAAGCCTAAACACAGGTCTAGAAGGACGAATAATATCACCAGTCAGACCCAAAAAAACTAAATAGGCTTTTCCTTTACTATCAAAATGTAAGGGGATTGCGTTCAAAGACGCGCGACATTTTTTTGTCAACTCAGAATTTTTCTGAAGATATTATCGCGTTAACTGAAACTTGGTTGAACGGAGGAATTACTGACTTACAACTGTTTGACAATAGTTTTCAAGTATATAGGAAGGACAGACACGCTGACAATAATTGTGCAGTTGGTGGTGGTGTCCTATTAGCTGTAAGGAACTCCTGTGTTAGTTCCTTTATTGATATTCCCTGCTCTGCTAATATCGAACTTATATGCGTTAATGTTGAACATTGCAATTCTAATGTATTTGTTATTAATGCATACGTTCCTCCAAAGAGCAATGTAGAGGTCTATGCAATCCGCAAGACTTACATAGACCTCTTGCATAGTAAATTTATATTAAATTTACTTGACGTTAATGACGACATTTTATTGTTGGGCGATTTTAATTTGCCTGACTTAAAATGGCATTCTTCTGACGATGAAACACATTTTTGTGCATCTAATTCGAAGACACGCCAAGAACATATATTTGTTGACAATATATGTTCTGACTTACAACAAGTTAGTTGTATTTATAATAGTCTGGAAAGGCTGCTTGACCTAGTCTTAACTACAGACAGTAACAATGTCATTGTTCAGAAGGCACTTCATGCTTTGACTACTATTGATAATTACCATCCACCTTTGAGTATTTGGTATAAATCCGATAGGGAGAATATGGTAAATTAAAGCTCTGTTGACACAGTTTATGAATTCAATTTCAAAAAAGCTGACTTTTTGGGGTTGAATCATTTACTTTATAGTAAATTAAATATAATTACAGAATACATAAATAATAATAATCTTAACAGTTCAATAAATTATTTCTATACGGAGCTCTTTGCCATGTTTTCTCAGTCTGTACCATATAGTCTCAAATTTGCGAAAAATTCTGCGTACCCTTGGTATACAAAGGATTTAAAGACTCTTCGCAACAATAGGAATAGGGCATGGAAGAAATATGTTTGTAGTTTTGACTCAAATGACCTAGAAACATACAAACGTTTGTTTCTGGAATTTGAGAATTGCTCAGCTGCATTATATAATGAGTATTTGGATAATATGAAGCTGAGTATTTTGTCTGATCCAAGAAAATTTTGGGGATTTATTAATGTTAAGAAGAAGACTGATGGATTTCCTTCTTCTTTCAAATTTCAGGATGGATTTACTGACAATTCCACCATTATTTGTGGCTTATTTGCCAATCTTTTTAAAGAATCATTCTGTTCAGATTCTTTTAATCCTGATTTAGCGTATTTTGATTATATGAACAACGCATCCAGAGTTTCTTTGGGGCATATATCTTTTACCTCAGAGGATATTTTTAAGTATATTGAATCAATCGATGAGGATTTTAGCGCTGGACCAGATGGAATTCCTGCCGCAGTGTTAAAACAATGCGGCTCCGTTTTGTGTCGGCCTCTCTCGTTACTTTTTAATAAATCAATTAATGAAAGTAATTTTCCTTTTTTTTGGAAAAAATCTTATATCAGTCCTATTTACAAAAAAGGTTGCAGGAACGACGTCACTAATTATAGGCCTATCGCTAAATTATCTTCGATTCCTAAACTTTTTGAGCGAATAGTGTACGATCGAGTGAAAATTCACTGTGGGCAAGTCATGACAACTCGTCAGCATGGTTTTGTTACTGGCAGATCCACTGTGTCTAATCTCCTTGATTCCACTACATTCTGCTTAAAATCTATTGATTCTGGTAGCCAGGTCGATTGTATTTACACTGATTTTAGCAAAGCTTTTGATAAATTACCACATAATCTAATTTTATTTAAACTTAAATTAATGGGATTTCCACAATATTTTGTAAACTGGATCAAATCGTATTTGATGGAGCGATCTTATCAAATACGGTTCCGAGGCGTGTTATATTCTGAATTTGTTGCAGAATCGGGTGTTCCTCAAGGAAGCCACCTGGGCCCACTTCTGTTTATTTTGGCTATTAATGATGTTACCCACGTCATTAAACACTCTCATTTGCTTATTTATGCAGATGATATGAAAATATACAGAACAATTGATTCTAATGACAATTCAGACCTGCTCCAGTCAGACTTGAACTTCTTTGAAGTTTGGTGTTCTAAAAATAACATGTTTTTAAATCCAGATAAATGCCAAACTATGACCTTTTCGCGTAAAAGGAACAATTTTATTTTTGATTACAAAATTAAAGATACTGCTTTAAGTCGTGTAACTATCGTCAAAGACCTTGGTATATGCATGGATTCTAAATTGTCGTTTAACATGCATATTGATACAATTTGTAAAAAAGTGTCTTCTATGCTTGGTTTTATAAAACGGTGGGCCAAAGAGTTTGATAGCTTAATAACAACTACAACTCTGTATTATTCAATCGTGCGTCCTCACTTGGAGTACGCAAGTCAAGTATGGTCCCCACATTACAATGTGCATGTTGATCGTATGGAAAGAATTCAAAAACGTTTTGTTCGGTTTGCTCTGAGAGGCTTGTGTGGAACTGACACATTTAATCTTCTTCCATATGAGGATCGTTTGAAATTATTAAAAATGTAATCTTTAAGTGAGAGAAGAAAATCTGCTGATATGGTCTACCTACACCAACTCATTACTGGTGTATTCGACTCTCCAGAGCTTCTTTCTCTTATAAATTTTAACACTAACCGTAGAAGCAGTAGAAACTCTAACAACTTGATTTATTTACCATTTAGTAGAACAAATTATATGTTAACTGCTCCATTAAATCGCATGAGTGCCTTTGTTAACAACTGTAACGTGTTTGATGTTGTCGAAAGGTCAACTCAAAAGTAGATTGAAAACTAATGTATGATTAGATCTATGTAAACGCATGGTTAGTTGTTATGTCTTGTGTTGTCCCTGAGCCCAACCCATATTATGGTGGGTAAATTTTTCTCCCTTTTGGTTTTTTATTGGACCACTTTTATCGATATCTTTGAGTTATTTCAATGATATTGGATTGGTTCTTAAAATGATCTATTGCGGCGAAAGTGTGAAAAAGCTGTAGTAGCTGAACTCTATTGTTATTGCATGTCGTAGATTTGTTGAAATGGTAGTTAAAATAAATTAAAAACTTAATGGCGTTTTCGTTTCTCGAAAAAATTAAAAAAATTTTTTGGCCTTTTTGGAGATTCTGTCCTCTTGAGAATAAAAATAGTGACCTCTAAAATTGAATCGTGTTCTTTTCGCGAAAATGTTGACCTCAAAAGAAGAAAAAAATTCAGATTTCTGAAATAGGACAGAAAAATGCAACATTTTTTCAACGAAAACGCCATAAGACAAAAAAAAAACACTGTTTTATTTGTGTCAAGTTTTCTTACTAGATCGCCACTTGTGTTCGTGTGGGAACCGTTAGAGCGAACGAAGAATTCATCGCTACGTTTTGTTCGCGATGAATTCTTCGTTCGTTCAGTCCGTGGAAACGCTCGGTTAGGGAAGTTGTTGTAAAACCAATCCATCGCTATGAGAGAAATTTTGGGAACTCCATCGTTTCCAACTTTCATATATGAAATTTTCATTGTTGGCAACATACCTTTCAGGCGAAGATTTTTATATTTTATGTTTTTTGGCCGTTAATAAAAGAGTATTTACGGCTTCTTTTCCATTTTTTTGGTTATAGAAACGAATTTTTATTAATTGGTTTTAATTCTATTTTAACAGCAAAACAGCTTCTTTTTTCTTTTATTTCTTATGTTATTTTTACAAAAAGCACTTGTGTTAAGATAAGATTAACTTTTTTTTAAATTTCGTTTTTACAAAAGAACTTGTACCGACACAGGACGTTTTGGCGCAATGAACGCACGCGATGAATTGATTTAAAACTCAACTTGTCTCAGATAAGTGGTGAATTTTTCAAATTTTGCTTTTGACAAAACGACTTCTTTTGAAAGAAACTGTTTTGTCAAAAAGGAATTATTGAAAATGTGCTTTTACTAAATGGAGACAGGTTGTTTTGTCAAATGGTCGTTAAATGGCCGTTTCAGAATCTTTTGAATTGTCTGATAGAAGGTGTTTTGTTATATTGCAACTGAGAATAAATCTGAAAGAGGTCGTTTTGCCACTTGCGTATTTATCTTCTAAAATTCGTAGAAATGCGGCGATTGGACCAAAAGAAGCGCTTTAAATTTTTAAATTTACTGCAAAAAAATTGGAAAATTGTCTTATCTCGAGAGAAGTCGTTTTGTCAAATGTCCACTGATATGATATTTTTCCTTATCGCAAACATGATTAATTAAATTCGTAGACATTATGTCTCAGCAATTCGGTCATACTGACCATTTCAATTCAGCCATAAGGTTCTTGGACATTATGTCCCTTTGCGAAGTAGACATAAGGTCCACGGACTTAAAGATCGTTTTGAACGGACGTAATGTCCATGGACCTTATTTATCCAACACCTTGTTACAAGTAGTGTCCGACCAAAATCGGAATTTTAGCCGAAACGTAATATTCGGCTATTTTATAATATTCGGCCGAAACCTAAACTGGTTTTTAATATGAAAATTTAAGTTTTTTACAAATTACATGAATTAAATTGCGAGCTTTAGATCAAGTAAGTTTTTAAGAAGGCAACAACAACAACTCTGTATAGAGTCAATCACTTAGCTGACTAGACAGTCTGTTTTGGAAATCGCTACATTTTCCTCTTCAGTAGTCTTTTAGTGATTAAGCTGTGATCAACTCACTGTTTTACATTAGTATATGACTTCGCAGATTTAGGAATTCATTATTTTAAATTGTATGGCTGCTAATCATATGACAATTCAAAGCATTAGGCTATTTATAGATCACTGCCATCAAATCTACCAAGGTTTCCATCTGTTCTAGTTGCTTCTTTATTTATTTCAATATTCATTGGTGTTCGACAGTTTGTCGAAATGCACCATAGAAATGAAACGAGTTTTTTGCTTCGTCAGAAGCTAGTGTTCTAACTTAAAGGTGGCTATTTTTTACAAATAATTTTTTTTTTATTAAAAGGAAACAAAAGTACTATTTCATACATATAAGAAAAAAAATAATATAAAAAGTATTATTTCAATATTGAAGGACTTAAGGACCTTAAAACAATACTCTCTCTAACGTATTTCTCTAACTTACTTATATCACCCACATACTTATTAAACTCACATACTTATTTAACTCACATACTTATTCTACTCACATTCTAATTTAACTCACTAATGTCATAAACGTTTTAAAATAATAAATCTTTAATTTTAATGATTATTTGTCTTTTTATTGAATTTTAATAATCTGTTAAAAAATTACCGACTGTTCGCTTCAATCACGCTTTCAAACTGAAACTTCTTTTTGTTCTTCTCTGTTCTTTTGCTTAACATCGTCTTTTATTTAATGTCAGTGTATGTGTATTTATGTTTCTGCCGTTACATAGTGTTGGTCGTCTTGTCTAGTGGTTTATAGTGTTGGGTAGCGTGAAGATATTTATGACAGCTCGGCCGATCCTGATCCTGACATCGCCCCGATATCATCCTGGTCAAGCTTCTCGTCAGCAAAGCCGTAAAATTCTTCGTCATCGTCGTCTAATTCCGGTGGAGCTGAGCACCACGGTTTGATCTTATCAGCTGTATAAACTGGATTTCCATTGCGAAACTTGAATTCCTGGGATGTCTTCCAGCAGGTATCGGTCGTTTCCAAGCACAAAATTTAGCAATTCGCCAGCGGACTGCTTTTGGCACAACAAATAAATGTTTTTATCCTTCCCGTCGGTAAAGTCTCTTATTTCGCAGAGAAAATTCCGCTCTTATCTGTTTATCTTGGTCAGACTTAAATACACGCTGAAGAATAGCTACTGTTATACGTACTTTCTCGTCCTGCAATTGTATTGTTAACAGCCAATCGTCGCTTGCTACTTGTAACTGCATAATACTCGATATTTCTTGCGCTTTTGCTTCTTCGACAGGAGCTCTTCTAAGAGCGTCGACGTGACCCATACGATTACCGGCACGATGAACAGTTTCGAAGTTGTATTCCATCAGTCGCATCCACCAACGGGCAATTTTCGGAATTATTGGCGATTTTGCTTTCAAGCTAGTTATTGCCGAACGATCTGTCACCACCTTAAATTGTTTTCCAAGTAGATACGTCCGAAATCGTTGTAATGCCTCAACAACCGCTAATACCTCTAATTCGTAGCTATGGTACCGCGACTCTACCTCTGTACAGTGTCGACTGAAGTACATTACCGCATTCCACGACTTGACTTGATCCGTTGACTGGAGAAGTACTGCTGCTAGCCCGACACTACTGGCATCCGTGTGAGCCTCGTGCATGCCATTATAATATAATGTAAGTACTGGTTCGCTAATCAAATTCTCGATAAGTTTTTCAAATACTTTTTGCTCTGTTTCGCCCCAAATAAAATGTTGATCGGCTGCTTTCGTTGTTAACCTTGTAAGTGGTCTGGATATAAACGAATAATTTTGTAAAAATTTTCTGAAAAATCCAGTCAACCCTAAAAATCGTCGCATTTCGGTTACGGTTTTTGATATTTTTAATTGCTATTGTCTTGCGTTTACCTGGAACTATGCCACGCCCACTTATCTTGTGTCCAAGAAAATCAATTTCACGCGCTAGGAATTGACATTTATATAGCGCAAAGTCAACCCACATTAACCTACAACTTCTAAGAAAGTTTCTAGCTTTTGGAGTCCCTCTTCCACCGTTTTGCTTGGTAAGACAACATCGTGCAAACAAGCAATAGCTGTATTCGGTTTCAACATAGAAATTTATTTGTGCATTATTCCTTGAAATACTGCGGGCGCGTTTACAAGTCCAAACGGCATACGATTGTATTCGAAGTGTCCTTCTGCAGTGGTAAAAGCCGTATACTGCTTTGAGGCCTCTACAAGCTCGATTTGGTGTAACCCATTTTTAATTCTAATGAAGTAAATATTTGTTACCGGCTAGTTGCACGAATAATTCGTCAATTATGGGCATCGGGAACTGCTGCTTTACCGTGACGCGATTTAACTGTCTATAATCGACACACAAACGAAACTCATTGTTCTTTTTTTCCACCAAAACAATCTGTGACGCATACGCTGAAATCGAAGGGCGTATAATTTTCGATTTTAACAAATCACGAATGATGTCTTTGACTATCGCGAGTCTGGCAAAAGGGATCCTGTACAGTTTCATATTAATAGGCACATCCGAAGTAAGTTTTATGGACATTTTTGCAACACTACATTGACCTAAATTTTCGGTTGCATGGCAAAATTGATTTTTATATTTCGTCATTATATTATCTAACTTTGCACAATTATCATCGGTCAAATCACTGTTCAGTGTGTTATCACTATCGTTTTTTAACAACCAACATTGTTCACCTTCAATCACCAGCCGATTTCCATCCGCACATAAAATGTCTCTTCCCAACAACACGTCATGGGAAACATTTTCGTCGTCTTTGATTAGAAGTTCGGTTTCACAAACTTCACCATCAATTTCAATTTTTGTTTTAACTTGCCACTAACACTCATAGTGACCACCACCGAATCCCCTTAAACGCACAAAACATTTTTTGTGTTGGCTTAAACTTTTTGCCATGTATTTTCGTACAAGCGAACCTGAACCTGAATCAATAAAAGCGATTGTTTCAATATTATTAAATTTAATTTTTTTCGTTGTAAATTTTGAAGATGCGTCTGTTATTTTATTGCAAACCGAATCATTCATTTTTCATTGCTTTTAACAAAATAATTCACTGTGGTATGACCCGTCTTGGAACACTTTGCGCACCTTTCACGTCATTGTGACTGGGAACAGTCTCTTAAGAAGTGGCCCATTTCGCGACAGTTAAAACACACGACAATATTTTTGGTTTCTTTTGTTGGAACATTTTTTTTTCCATTTCTTTTTTTACCAGTCCCATATTGTTTGGTACATGTATAGCTTGAAAATTCTGTTTCGGATTTGTTATGTTTTTTGTATTATTGTACGAGCAATAATTCGCAATAGCCGTCAACAATAGCCGTCAACAAAAGAAAAGACTAGGTTTAATAGCTTAACAATTACAGGAGATATATGATATATACACAAATGTATGTGGATTAATCAATAACTACAATCAGTTGGAAATAATAGCTGACGAACAAACCCCAGACTTCATAATTCTTACAGAGACTCATATAACAAAAGATATAGATGAACGAGAAATACAACTGCAAGAATATGATCACTATAATACAAACTCAAACTCAAACAGGACCGGAGGAATTATTATTTATTTTAAAAAAATATGGAACGTTACAAAAATTGGTGAAAAGATTTATGATTCGAAATTCTGGATAAGCGCATATATGGTTAAACGTGAAAAAACCCAATTTATAATAATGGCGGTTATAGATCACCTAGTAGTAGTGAAGCAGAATTTTGTGAAGTTTTTGAACAAATAGTAGAAGATATATCTGAAGCAAATTATGACATAATAATAGCTGGTGATTTTAACATAGACTGGAGCAAAGAACAAACATATAAAATCAGAATAGAAAGTATTTTACATGATAATGGATTGAAACAAATAGTAAACGAATATACCAGAATCGCAAAAAACTCGAGAACGATAATAGATTATGTGATAACAAATAATGGCAACATATCTACAAAAAACAACAGTGCAAATAAAATAGCAGATCATGAAGCAATCGATATAAAAATCAAGTATATAAATAAATCTCAAAACCACACAAATAAGAAAGAAATTGAAAAATTTACATATAATAAAGACGTTTTCAATAAAGAACTAAGTGCAATGATAATATATAATGAAAATGATAATGTAAATAGTAGCGTGGAACTAATTGACAATTGCCTTGAAAACACTATCAGGAAATTTTCAAGCAAAAAAATGGTTAATACAAGAAATGATATAAACAAATGGTTCAACGAAAACTTAAAAATAATGAAAAGAGAAAAAATTATTAAATACCAAAATGCTAAAACAGAAAACACAGAAAATGCATGGAATGATTATAAAGCAGTAATAAATATATATAAAACCAATATTGAAATCGAAAAAAACAATTATGTTAATAATAAAATAAATAATGCCAAAGATCAGAAACAAATGTGGAAAGAAATAAAAGACTTAGTATTAAAAAAGAGCAACAATGTGATAAAAAGTGTGATATTTAATGATATAGAGTATAAGGATAATTATCATATCGCCACCCAATTTAATAACTATTTTGTCAACAGTATAAAAGCAATTAGTGATACAAGAGAAAAAGTGCAATATAAAAACAACATACCTGAGATAGCCTCTAGATTTAAATTTCGTGCAATATCTTTAATAGAACTTAAGAACACAATAAAGTGCTTAAAAGACAAACCGGACTTTAATAAAGTCTCAACAAAGATAATTTTAGATAATTGGAACACTATCAGTAAAAATATGCTCAACATCATAAATAAGTCTTTCGAAACTGGTGTCTTTCCTGAAAATTGGAAGTACTCAATGGTAACACCAATAGAAAAAATATCAAAAACTAACAAATGTGAAGAATTCCGTCCAATAAACACCTTGAAAACATGTGAAAAAATTATAGAAAAGATTGCTAAGGAACAGTTGGAAAATTATATGGAAGAAAATAATTTGTTTTCAAAATATCAATCGGGTTTCAGAAAGAAATACTCATGTGAAACAGCAGTTACTTATGTGATAAATAAATGGAAATATACACACAAAAAACTAAGGTAATGGCAATTTTCCTAGACTTCAAAAGAGCATTCGAGACTATTGATAGGAAGTTACTGATTTCAAAACTTTGTATGTACGGTATTAGAGAAAATTAACTGAAATGGTTTAAATCATATTTGACAAATCGAAAACAAATAACAAAAATAAACGGCGTTAAATCGTGTAAAATCGATAATAATTTTGGGGTTCCACAAGAGTCAATATTAGGAGCATTATTGTTCATAATATATATAAATGATATGCCCAATATTATAAATAAATGCGAAATAATCATTTATGCTGATGACACATTCATTTACGGTGAAGGAGACACAGAAGAACAATGTAAAGATAATTTAATACACGAAATCAACAACGTAAATAAATGGCTGAAAATGAACAAATTAAAACTAAATGAAAGTAAAACCAAAATAATGGAAATAAACATGAACAGTAACGAAATTTTTAAAATAAATAATGAAGTAATTGAAAAAGTTAAGCAAATAAAATATCTAGGTTTCATTATTGACAAAGACTTAAAATTTAAACAACACGTTGATTACATATGTAAAAAAATTGGCAAAAAAATCGGATTTTTTAAACGGGTGCGCAATAAAATATCAACAATAACGGCAATAAATATGTACAATACAATTATAAAACCACATTTCGAATTTGGCACCACAATTTTATATACTTGCTGCACAATAACACAATTAGAAAGACTACAGAAACTTCAAAATAAGGCAATGCGATCAATATTAAAATGCAATAGATTTACTCCTATTAAAACAATGCTTGATACACTGAAGTGGCTTAATATACAACAAAGACTAGAAATAAACACGCTTAATTTCATCCAAAAAATGAAGATAGGAAAGGCTCCAGAATATTTAATCGAACAAATAAATTATGTTGGAGAAGTACAACCATATGCCTTAAGAAATGCAGAAAACTTCAGATTGCAAAGGGTGACAACAACAGCAATGCAGCGATCGCTTTTCTTCAAGGGGCTAAAACTATATAATGCGCTACCTACTAATGTAAAATTAGAAAGAAATACTAACATATTTAAAAGAAATATCACACAATTTGTAAGAAATTTGTAAGGAATGTAGAGAAAAACAAAAACACAATTGTTTGAAAAAAAAATAATTATAAGTTTAATTAAAAGTATAATAAATACTACTAATACACTGAAAAAAAAAAAAAATTCGTTGCAAGTGCTATACAGTCTAGCTGACATACACTTTCTCAAATCGTCATCATTTAAACCATGAATTGCAGATTTTATAATCGATTGGTTTTATAATCAACTTCGTTTGCACGGCAAAAAGTAAAATTCGGTCGTCCCATCGATATACAAGTCGCAGTTATTCAATCCGCGCGATGAACTGCGTTGGGGTTATGTTTCGATCTACCGGGTTAAACGATGGCAGAATCGAAATGACGTCATGAACGTTACCGAATACGCTGGGAACATGTTGCGGCGATATCCCGTTTTGATCCATACGTTGCACCGGATCGTTTACTGGAAATGCTCTGCCCCTCCTTAACGTCGGTGGTATCGTCGCAGGCATCCCGCTCCAGTGTACATTTCTACAGTTCATGTACTGCGTTGGCTGGTCATAAGCGGCGGCTGTGTAGCGTGGTGCAAAATTGGAAGTAATTGCTGGCCAATTTTCTTGCGCTTGCGCTTGCGTGTACTGCATCGTCGCAGGCACACCGTCTTGACAAACAAAAACCGAATTTGTGGACAAACAAAAACCGAAAGGTGGTTCTCGTCGCATCTCGTTTTGTGATGATGCGTAGACAATCGGAGCACAAATTTTTTGTACAGTCCTTTAAGGATTTGTCGGAATAGTAACGTCCTCTCCAGTTGTCGTCAACTGTACAACGGCGTCATGTGAAACAAACATATTTTCGTCACGTAGATTATCGTCCATTATCGTTCCGTTATTCGTGTCGCGATTAACGATTTGCATGCCCGCGATTGTTTTTTCCAATAATGCGATGCTGCATGCTCCCGCACTGTGCACTTGTAAAACGTTCATTTCTAAAATATTCTTCTAGTCTTTCAACAAGTTTTGCTTTGTTTCCCGAGCACGGCAACCCAAGTTATCGCAATTTAACTTTGAGTTCTTCAACTTTTAAATTCACAAAACTTATAATTTTTATTAATTTCCTTTAAGCGCGTTTGTTTTATTCCACTTCTGAAATTTGTCATACACGTTTTAAACTCATAAATCTTTAATTTTAATGATTATTTGTCTTTTTATTGAATTTTAATAATGCTGTTAAAAAATTACCGACTGTTCGCTTCAATGACGCTTTCAAACTGAAACTTCTTTTTGTTCTTCTCTGTTCTTTTGCTTAACATCGTCTTTTATATAATTTCAGTGTATGTGTATTTATGTTTCTGTCGTTATATAGTTTTGATCGCCTTGTCTAGTTGTTTATAGTGTTAGTGTTAGGAGTTAAGATGTTAAGCAGACTTTGTTCAATAAATATATTACAATAATAATTAATTGAAGTTTACTATAATAATAAATGAGATAATTTTTTATTCTATTTTTTATTACAAAAGTTTTTCAAAAGGTGGTCTTTTCGGTACACACTCAAAACAGTAGCACCTACAATGTACATTTTTATAGAAATACAAAACAAAGTATCTTTGCTTTTTTTGAAAAGGTTTAGTATTATAAAAATAGAAATATTTCGTTTTCTTTTCCTTAACCCTCTAACTGGCAAAACTGAAATAAAAATGCAAAACAATCGAGAATTTTTTCCACGATTAAAATCGGTCTAAAAAACCTTAATCTGATGTAAAAAAATTAAAATAGAGTTTAACCTTAAATAAAGTAAGGGCACCTCAGAGTGACTATGCCGGTTTAGCTGATAGATAAATAACAATAATAAGGCTAGGTGGATTTTGTGGTTTGTTAGTGTTTAGACCTTAAATAAAGTAAGGGCACCTCAGAGTGACTATGCCGGTTTAGCTGATAGATAAATAACAATAATAAGGCTAGGTGGATTTTGTGGTTTGTTAGTGTTATTATTAAAAAAAAAAACGGGAAACTGAAAATACCTTATATGTTATAATTTTTATTTAAAGAAAAAAATAAATAGTGGAATTAGATAATTATAACTGAAAATACACATTATTTTCGATGGTGGTAGTCATAAAAACAATTCTTGGCTGCTGAACAGCATAAATGTAGATCACATTTTGCACAGATGCATTGCGTTTGGGATAATTTGCAGAGTTTGAATTTTTTCTTGCCACCATCTTTACTGAGCCATCTTGAAAAGTGTCTATAATCATCATAACGGACATCCTCAACTGTATGTTTGGCTTTAGTTCTGATCTGTGAAGAGCTATCGTGTGTAGGATTGAATGTCTGCTGCAATGATGGTGGTCTGCCAACTGCATGTTTTTCTACGTAAACAATAAGTGCAGCAACCATATCCTCCCTGAATTCAGGACTCTGTAGAAGTTTTCCATCTTCTGGAATGCTATCCGAATCATTGCATTCTTCAACATGCATTCAACGATATAAAATGTAACAATTCGTAGCAGCCATATTAATGAAGTGGTAAAATAATCTCGTCATTGGATTGCGAGTCTTCACTCGGATATGATATCGACCCATTAGTCCATCCATGAGATCCACTCCACCCATATGGCTGTTATATTTTCTTATTATTTTCGGGCATTCCTTTTCGAGATATTTTTTATTCTTGCGACAATATCGCGGTACTTTTGCTGCTTGATGGCTGGATTGGGTTCTTGAGAAAGGTTCAACGCCGACGTATGTAGAAGCCAACCGCACGTTTTTGTTGTCTTTCCACAAAATAGTTGAAATTTCGACTCCATATGCAGAGCCCACGTATTCAGTTGAATAAACCCTTTCTTTGTGTCTTTGTCGAGAGGAAACTTGGAATTTGAGATTCTGTTTGCTCGTATCGTGCCTAGGCTGTAGATTCCTCTAGCACGCAAATAAGTTAGTAAGGACAAAGAGGTGTAAAAATTATCAAAGTAAATGATGTGGTGAACGAAATCGGGAACTGTCTGGGTCAAACGCACGACGACGTTGGCAGTACTTCCCATGTCCGGTGTGCCAGGCAAGACGACATTGCCGCTTGCGCTATTATATATTTCGAAGCGATAAACAAAACCGTATGAGTCGCACAAAACAAAAAGCTTCATGCCCCATTTGTGAGGCTTGTTTGGCATATACTGCCGAAGATGGTACTTTAGCTTTGTGCTACACATTTGTTCGTCAACACATAATCGCGCTGTTTTTTCAACGGAATCAAACCGAGCGCATAGCTTGTCAGCAAACTTCCGGATCCTAAACAATGGGTCGTAACCAGGCTGGCCTTTCCTAATGCTTGGGTTTCATCTTGAAATGATAAATACTTCTTTATAGACATGAACTTTTTTATTGGCATTGTGTTTTGAATAGCCGGTAAAGCGTTTTTACTCCAGTAGCTTTCTAAGTTAGGATATCAGCACACAGACATGTAAATCAGGATTCCAATGAAATGGTGAATTTCATCAGGATTGGTTTTGAAGTTTGAGTTTATGTTCTCCTAAAGGGCAGCTCTGTTCGTTTCTTCGACTATAATATCAGTTATTTCTTTTGAAAAGAAGTAACAGAAAATCTCAGTCGGCGTGTTCAGCTCCTTTATTGAGAGAGGGAGCTGTGAATTTCCACGAAAAGCTACGTCGTTAACGTGGTCTTTTTCGCCATGTTATTGTTGAGAACTCTTTCGAGGTTTTATCTATTTCATGAAAGCCTATAAAAAAAAACAGTATAGTATAGTCTTATTTTTTAAAGTTTGCTTTGCCAATACCAGAGCCATTGAATCCACCTCCAGAAGACACAACAAAAGGACCCCTTTTTCAACTAAGTGTAGCGGAGATCGAGCTTTTTTTATCATAGCGAACGCTTATTCGCTTTATTCAACGCTGCACAAAGTAGCTTCTTGAACTTATTTGTGTTCATAGTTTATAGTATGAGCAAGAGAGATGGAGATATAGATGCTGAGAAGCATTTAAAAAGGTAGCTTTATGCTCGGCGTCTATATGTGTATATGATTATACACAAAGCGTTTTTCGGCTAAGTCTCTCAGTTCAGCCAAAATCGTTTACTTTGAACGCGGCCTTAGAAGTAAAGATAACGTTTTTAAAATTTCAAAAAGTAATCTGTTAAACGTAGCATTAAAATTATAACCTGCCACATTACTTTCATTGGCAGGCCTGTTTTGCTTTTTATCTGGGTGACAACTACAAATATTCTCATAAACCGGCATAGCCACCCTGAGGTTGCTATCTTTTTTTTTGTCGCTGCTACAAAAACTATAATGGTTTTTCAGCTTTTTTATACTCACATTAACGAAAATACTCTAGTTACTTACCAAAATAATTATTGAACCGATCAGTAAATTTTAACTATTTTTATTTGGCTGTAGAAAATTTATTTGGACCAGCGATAATTTTTTTTGCAAAAATGTCAACTTGGCATGCAATGGAGACGAGAGAAATGCAATGGAATATCGGAGTGGATTGAAATTGATTTCAAATTGCCTCTAGAAATGTGGGTGAGCCGATTAAACTAAATTCACAACACAAATTCGTTTGCCTTACGAGTATTCGGGCGAGAAGTGATAGCCTCCCTGAGGTGGCCTTACCAGTTAGAGGGCTAATTCCATACACTCAGAATTCGTTTGGAATTATAAATTTTTGGCTTCAGCAAATGCGTTGTAAATATTTTGTAATAATCTAAACTTTTATATTTGAATTAAATGAGTAATACAATAAATTTTTACCAAAATATTAGGCTTCGGTTTTTTGGGTTCGGCCATATTGAGTCCGGACACGTGATATAAGTACCAAAAAATGGCTAAGTTCAAAGATTTGTATAAATAATCCATTATTTTTTATAGAATTTGATATATTTTTTTTTCCAAAGTTGCAATCCTTCAACAATTATCACTATGTTTTTTTTTATAAATTACAATGTGTTTTTCTAAAAACAATTAAAAGTGGACTTGACTATTTTAATCAAAATGATAATTGAAACTTTCTCATTCTTGAATTGGAATATGTAAGATTATTAAGTTAATTGCAGTTCTCATATAAAAATTATCATAAACACCATCCACCAAGCAACTTGAAAAAAACAAATTACAAAATTATTAATTAAAAACAAATTACAAATTACAAAAAGATAGTATAATTTTCTTTCTCTTTTTTAATTTTTTTCTTTTTCTTCTTTAATTTTTTTAATTTTGTAGTTTTAAAGCATACACTAAAAAAATTGTATAGTAGTTCTAAGTACTCTAATACAACCACTGTAATATTTATTTTTGGCCAACAAGGCTTCTTTATATTACATGAATAAATAAATAAATAAATAAATAAAATTAGTTTTCTTCTTACAGGAATGCTTGTGGTGCACTTCGAAACCTATCCTATGGAAGGCAAAACGATGAAAACAAACGGGCTATCAAGAATGCAGGAGGGATATCAGCACTCATAAATTTATTATGTCGTGCCACGGACTCCGAGTTGAAAGAATTAATAACTGGAGTCATATGGAACATGTCATCCTGTGAGGACTTAAAACGTTTTATAATTGAAGATGGTCTCAATATTATTGTTATAAGAGTAATTAAACCTAACTCGGGTTGGGATCCGGTCTGCCCGACTGAATCTTGCTTTTCAACCGTATTTCGAAATGCTTCTGGTGTGTTACGGAATGTAAGCTCTGCTGGAGAGTTTGCAAGAACAAAGCTTCGAAGTTCAGATTACTTGGTAGAGTCCCTTTTGTATGTGGTTCGCACTTCCATAGAAAGAAATAATATTGGAACGAAAATTGTTGAAAACTGTGTGTGTATATTACGTAATCTTTCATATCGATGCCAGGAAGTTGAGGACCCGAATTATGACAAATTAACATTTTTTGTGCCAACTATATATCCAAGTAAAGGTAAATTTAATATAATAAATACTTTTCGCATTTAAAGGCGCTATTAACTCTTAGAACTGGAAAAAAAATTTCTTTGTAATTGCAAAAAATATTTTCTAGAATTATATTCGAGCTTAATGCCAAATAAGTTCATGAAGCAAAAGGTTGCAACAACAACAAGTTTTTCATGATGATGAATTTGCAGTGTAAATTCGAAATATTTAATATAAAAATCAGCAACAATATTAAATATAAAATCATTCTATTTTTATATTTTGAAGAACTAAAAAAGCCAGTCAAAACAACTCTTGAATTTTCTAGAATTATATTTGAGCTTAATGCCAAATGAGTTCATGAATAAACCAGTGTTTACATGAAAATTTATAACTTATTTGGCATTAAGCTCAGATTTATTCTATAAAAAATTACTATTATATTGACAAAAACCGAATGTCATGTTCACAGCCTTACTTTGTTAAAACGTCGAAAAACGGTATGTAGGTAAAAGAATTATGAGCTTGTTGAATTGAATCTAAACAACACCGTATTTCTGGAAGCTACCCTTGTAAGTATATCTTTAGTAATTGTTAACCGATTTAGAAAAATTAAACACTGAACGAAATCAAATTTTGATAACTTTCTTAAGAAAAAGAAGAATTTTTGGCAATACATATACATGTTCAGAGGTTTTTGGTTCCTTTTTATTTAATATTGTTTTTATTTTAATATTAATTTTACGTTACAAATTTTTTGATTATTTTTTGATTGACAATAATGAAAATAAATTTTTTTAATTATTTTGTAAATTAAAGTAAAGAGTATTTTCTAATGTATGTGTGGTTTGTGTGTGTTATTTATGTGTTTTATTTATGTGGTGGTAAGGCACCACATTATTCCCCCCTACGGAAAAAGTGTTTTGTTACCCAAAAGGTTAAAATGTACTTTCTTATTTTTACTGTGTTTTGATAAGAGTGTTTGTGTTGTTTCTGTGTCTAACGAAGCTGGTTTAAGTCTCTATGTTAACTGTTATGTTGGTGTTGTTTTTACAAATTGTGAAATATTTTAGTGTTATGACTCTAAATTTTCCCTCGTATGGTTCTTGGAGTGATTTGCGAATTGTGTCATTGCGGACGAAAACGAAGTTGCATGTCTTGAGTGCTTGAGGTATATATTGTTGAAACCTAGTGTTGTGATGTGAAATATTTGAATGATTGTTATTGACGACTTCTTTAAGTTTGGCCAAGGTGTCCGATGGATTGAAAATTTGATTATTCTGAATTACTAATTGTTGTGGAAATCTGAGTGTTTGACCAAAAACCATTTCTGCTGGGGAAGCCTTAATATCTTCTTTGACTGTGGATCTGAGCCCTAGAAGAATTGTTGGTAACTCTGAGTACCAGTTTGTTTGGTTATTTCTAGTTATAATAGAAGTTAATCGACGATTTTAATACCGATAAGCGGTAGTTGTTATGTGTTTGCTTCCTAAACTTTTAACAACATTTCTGAATGCTGTCAATGTGAGCTGAGGACCTCGATCAGAAGGAATTTCCAGAGGAACTCCAAAACGTGATATGTATTCTCTTTGATGTGTGTCTACAATAGTGTTGGCGTTAGTATCTTTAAGTGGATACGCTTCGGGCCAACGTGTGTTTCGGTCGATTAAGGTAAGTAGTAGAATTCGCCAACTATCGGTAGCCGCAACCATCGATATTGGTTGATAGTTTTTACTAACCATCGATAAACTATCGATAGTTTTCGATAGTATTTATGTTACACAATTAAAAAAATAGTAAGTTAAAATGATGTAAGATATTTATAATATTAAAATAATATTTATAATAACATTACAAACAATAATCACTATTGTAAGTATTCACATATCTAAAAAATATATGCTCGTTTCAATTTCACAGATTGTTGTTCCAGTGGCACTGAAATTTCTTATCTTCCCATATTCTAGTTTTTTCTAGAATGTAGCCTTTTGCTAAGCTACAGAATAGTTCAGGTACTATAAGAGTTCGAGGCCCTCCTCTTGGCAAGGCAGTCCACCCTTTCGTTGCCCTCGAATCCTTTGGAACCTGGAAATCACCATAATTCTATTTTGTTGCTTTGTCCCAGCGTATTTAATAGCTCTACGCAGTTGGAGACTAATCTTGATTGAAGTTCGTAGGCTTGAAGGGCTTTTTAAGCCGCTTGACTGTCTGACAGTATGTAGATGTGAGCCCCCTTTGATTTCCTGCGGAGACATTCTCTGACACAAACTTCAATGGCATATACCTCCGCTTGGAATATTGTCGGCGTGTATTCCATTGGAAGAGCTTTATGGAACTTGGGACCATATATCCCCGCTCCCGTTACTCCATTTTCGAGTTTTGACCCATCAGTGTGCCATATCTGTGAGCCAGGATCCACTGTGTAGCTATCATTCCTGCATAGCCTATTGGGTGTAACGACCTTGTAGCGTTTTGTGAAGTTTAACTTCGGCAGCATCCTGTCGGGGATTTTTAAAAAGGGGTAATTTTCGAAGCTTTTTAGTATCTTCATGTGACCCGTGAAATTCCCTGCCTTGTAATCACCGATTTCCTCCATTCTTAGTGTACTTAGATATGCCTCTTTTTTGATAATGATCTTTAAAGGAGGTAGCCCTATTATTACATTCAGAGCTTCAGATGGGCACGTTCTCATTGCCCCAGTGATACTAATGCACGCCATTCTTTGCAGCTTTGTCAGTTGATTAGCTGCTGTGCGAAGTTGGACCTTTGGCCACCATGCAAGTTCTGCATACGTCACCATAGGTCTCACAATTGTTGTAAACGTCCAATAAATCATTTTCTGTTTGAGGTCCCACATTTCGCCATGTAGGCATTGATAGGCAAAAAGGGCACGTGTTTCCCGTCCTGTAAGTGAATCTAAGTGGGTGTTCCAACGGAGCTGCTGATCAAAAATCACTCCTAAGTACTTGACATTATACTTATATATATATAATACTTTTCAAAGTTAATAACTTTTCCATCCAGGGTTGGTCTTACCAGATTTAGGCTCTTTTTCCTGGAGTAGGTGACCAGAATTGTTTTGTCAGGATTTATGCTTAACCCTTTTTCCTTACACCACTTTGAAGTTATACGGAGGGTACTCTGCATTGTAATGTACACACTTCTACATTAAAAAATACTAAAACAAATTACTATAAAACATATTTAACAGATACACATCTTTACGGTACGTATCACCTTATTCTATTTTACTTCATTATACTAAAATAATATTCTAACAATAAGAACATATGTTCATACTAAGCACTACTATCTATTTCATTCGCACACATGTACTAATATTGCTGATTACAAATAATATGAAATTACATTTTTACTTTTACTCCTATTTTTATTTTCCATTCTGTCCGACATCGTCGGTTCATGACTGGCCAGACTTGAAATAACCAGATCATCCGCATATCCTCTGGTGTCAAAACCCTGATTGTTGAGACTTGCGATAAGTTCGCCCACGACTAGGGTCCACAGAAGAGGTGAAAATACCCTCCTTGAGGGCATTCTCTAGTGGCAGTAATCGTGTTACGAATTCCACCAAGCTCAAACGTTATGATTCTGCTTTTCAGCATGATAAGAATCCAGTGTATGATAAAAGATGGTATATTTTTAATCTGCATTGCTGCTTTACTCGACTGTGGCGACCGTAGCCTAGTGGGTAGAGTGCGTGGCCCCTAAGCTAAAGAACCGCGGTAGCCCGGGTTCAATTCCAGCTCAGACAGAAAAGTTTTTTCAATTGAATTAATTTTTCTGTTCGGTCGTCACCTCTCTGCAGACAATGGCAAACCTCAGAGAGTAAAAATTGCCATGAAAAGTTTCTGGAGAACATAAGCCGTTCGGAGTCGGCATAAAGCACGTAGGTCCAGTTCTCGGTCATTTGTGATCAAACATTTCACAACACGCACAACACAATTGATCAATAGAAGCTAGGTCAAAGTCCTTCCAAGGGCTGAAATGGCCAGTTTATTTTTATATTTGCTGCTTTACTCGCATTGTATGACGTGTTGTCAAAAGCGAATGTCGATGATGCCTTCATAGCCTTTTGACATAGCCTTTTGCTAGGCCACATTCCTCGCGAATGGACAAAGGTTAAGGTCGTTTTTATACCAAAGGTGGGTAAAAAACCCGAACAATTGCCTATATCGTATAGACCGATCAGCCTAAGTTCCTTCTTTTTAAAGACAATGGAGAAAATATTAGAACTAAATATTAGGGAGACTAGCTTGAAGACCTTCCCCCTAAACAGGCTTCAATTTGCCTACCAAGCCGGCAAATTGAAACCTGTTTAGAGGGAAGGTCTTAAAGCTAGTCTCCCTAATGTTTAGTTCCAACATTTTCTCCATTGTCCTTAAAAAGAAGATTCCTATGTGCCTCATAGCGCTGTTTATTTTGCTTCAAAAGCCTTTTCGATCGGGCCGGTAAGGCTGTGTATGGCGGTGACAGTGGATTTGCCGGCATGGTAGGCAAATTGAAACCTGTTTAGAGGGAAGGTCTCAAGCTAGTCTCCCTAATGTTTAGTTCCAATATTTTCTCCAATGTCTTTAAAAAGAATGAACTTAGGCTGATCGGTCTATACGATATAGGCAATTGTTCGGGTTTTTTTACCCACTTTTGGTATAAAAACGACCTTAACCTTTGTCCATTCGCGAGGAATGTGGCCTAGCAAAAGGCTGGATTTAAAAATCCGAGTGAGTGGAGGGACAATGGAATCAATGCCTTGCTGTAGTAGGCACGGGTAGATACCATCTGGTCCCAGAGATTTGTATGGGCTTAATTTAGATGTGGCCGAGGTCCGACCAATTTCTAGGAAATGCTCAATGTTCTTAAAATTAACAATTTTTATTAATATCTATTAATAATTTAATTTGTATTTATTGTATATCAAAATTTTTTTTTTTTTTTTTTTTAGACTGAACCAACGCTCAGGGGATGCCCCCTATAAATGCGTAAGCATTGTGTTGATTCGGAAGATGGGTGATAGTTAGTTGGAGGGTGGATAGATGGAGTAGTGTCGGTGAAGATTTGTTTTGAATTTGCACAGCTCAAAACTGCCGGGAAACACGCTCGCAGGGAGACTATTCCACAACTTAACCGCGCGACTAAAGAACGAATTATCGCGGTAATGCGAGGTTCTATTAGGCATCGATGCAATGGTAAAGGGGTGGGCTTGGACAGCTGCCCGAGTGGACCTGGGAAACACACGAGCTGGTGGCGTCAGGCCATGTATCTCCCTTGAACACTTCCCATGGTAATACCTATACAGAAGGCTTAGGCAACCTACATTACGTCGATGCTCAAGAGAGTTGAGAGAGGATGAAATACTTTCATCTCCAATCAAATATATCGCACGACGTTGAATTCGGTCCAGAAGCTCCAAATAAGATCTTGAAGCCCCTGCCCAAATGTGCGAATTGTACTCCATTTTCGGCCTAATATATGAGGTGTAGATCATGCGAAGATCAGCTGAAGTGAAATATTTTTTGCACCGTTTTAGAAAACCTAGGCACTTGCCCGCTTCTTTCGACACATCGAAAATATGATCATTCCAACGAAGATCACATTGGATCGATATGCCCAGAACGTCAAGAGCAGCTGATTCCACAAGATCCACACCATTCATATTGAGGGGAGCTAAGGGGCAATCCATCCGCTTGTGGGTTAACAGACAACACTGGGTCTTGCTTGCATTGAACTCTACTCTATTAGCAAGACCCCACTCGGAGATTTTTTGTAGATCATTAAGGAGTGTGTCATTCATAGTTTGCCTTTTTCTCTCAATCTCCATAGAGCTTGGGCGTTTTTTGAATGAATATGAATGACAAATGCTGCTGTCGTCCGCAAACGAATGAATTGGGTTATGCGTCAACGACAGAAGGTCGTTGATAAAAACCAGAAACAAGGTTGGCGATAGAACTGAACCCTGCGGTACTCCTGCGTTGATGGCGTGCTTCTCGGACGAAATACCGTCAACTACGACTCGAATCGTTCTGTCCTTGAGAAAACACGTGATCCATCGAGCAAAATTACTACCAAAACCATATGCAGCAAGTTTTGACACGAGCGCTTTATGCCACACTCGGTCGAACGCTTTTGAAATATCCAGAGCAACAACCCTGCTCTCGCCGAAAAAGTGAACGCATTTATTCCATTCTTCGGTTAAGAACGCCATAAGATCACCAGTAGAGCGAGCCCTACGGAAACCATATTGACGGTCACTGAGCAGTTGGTTGTGCTCCAGATAGTTCATAACGTTGAAGTTTATTACGCTCTCCATAACTTTGGAAAGCGTAGAGCATATCGCAATGGGTCGGTAGTTTGCAGGGTTCGTGGCATCACCCTTTTTAGGTACCGGCTGGACATTTGCCACCTTCCAACAAGATGGAAATATTCCTGTTCTGTAGGAGATGTTGAAAAGGTTGCGCAAAGGCCGAGCCAGCGAAGAAGCACACATTTTAAGCACAATTGGCGGTATGCCATCAGGACCAGAGGCTTTGTTAACGTTGAGATTTGTAAGGACCCTTTTAACTGCTCTCGTTCGAAAGTATATCTCCTGCATTGCAGAAGATTCACCCTCAACAAAGGGCAGTGGCTGATTGCTATCCGAGAGAGTGGAATTTTGTGCAAACAATCTAGCCAATAGGTTCGCTTTATCAGCCGAGTCAGTGAAGATTTGGTCATCTTTTAAAAGAGCTGGAATCGATGACGATGTCTGGTTCTTAACTCTTTTAACAAATGACCAAAAATTTTTGCTCCCTTTGGGGCAGAGAAGAACCTGTTCTCGAATGCGAGCTTCGTGCAGAAACTTTTCGCGTTTTAAAATTGCATTACAGCGATTCCTTGCCTCGATGCGAAGTCTTTTAGTATCAGTATTCTTGTTAGAACGCCAATTCTGAAAAGCTTCCTCTTTGGACCTGACTGCAATCCTGCAAGTCTCATTAAACCATGAGTGGTCTTTTGGTTTAATGCTTCTCATCTTATTGGGGATGAAAGACCGCATACCCAATAGAATAATTTCTTGTACCATGACAGCCGCGGCATTCACATTTCTATCAGCGAAACATAATTTCCAATTGAAGCTGCGATAAAAATTATTTAATGCAGTCCAATTTGCCTTTCCATAAAACCATGCAGTCCTCTTCGGGGCTTTAGGCGTAGAGGTGCAGGGGTTAGAATATGGAAAAACAGCGGAGATGGTACAATGGTCCGAGTTACCAAGAGGTGCGTTGACACTCACATCATATTTTTCATGATGTGAAGTCAGAAAAAGGTCAAGGATATTATGGCTTTGCAAATCACTTTGGGGGAAAAAAGTGGGTTCCTTCACTAGTTGAATCAGTTGGTTCGATTCAGCAAATAGCTCAACATATTGTCCAACAGGTGTCAATGGGCCCGAGTGACGTAACCAAGCCGGGTTGTGGACATTGAAATCGCCTGCTACAACGATCTCACTGTCAGGAAACAACCCCAAAATATGCGTAATCGAATCAGAGAGAGAGTCCAGTTTGTTAAAAGTGGGCTCCCTTCCTAGATTCGGACTTCTATAAATAAAGCAGAAATGTAGCAAGTGAGAGTGAAGCCTGAACCTAACCCACATTGAGCTAAACTCTGGATCGGTCACGTTCAGACTCCGCTCACACTGGTACGCTACATCTGTTCTTATAAAAAGGGCAATGCCCCTATGCAAAGAAAACAATGGCAGTAAGCGATACCCAGGTATGTGAAAATCCAGTGGATCTGCATCCTCGGCCACCTGGGTCTCGCTCAGTGCCATTATTTGAGGCCTATGTAGAGTACAATGTACATAGACCGAGAAAAAAATTCGCCCTCAGTCCACGAACATTGCAGAAATCTATGCGAAAATGACCCGACATTTCCGCACCATGCAAAAATCAAACAAATAAGGGCATACAAGGTAATTAGTTACGGCTGCAAGAGAGCTACACAACATGAGCAATATAAAAAGTACTGAAGCAAGTGTTATGCCTTTACTTCAGCACAATTCAGCCCACCGTGCAACCCTACTTACAAACGTAACTAATGTGAAAGGATGGGGGAGTTGACGGAACCGAAAAAAACAACAACAATAACTTACACGGCGAGGAGCATAGAAAAGCCCCTCGCGTGGTCAGCAAAAAAAAACTCAAATGCTGTCCAGCGATGTTGATGTTGCAGCTGGCGGCTCTCTGCAAAACAGGTTTTGCTGCTGAGTTGCTGTTGATGTGGTTGCTGGAGTCACGGTGTTGTTGCTTGTGTTGCTTTGAGTTTATTTATTTTTTTCTTTTTTATTGCAATTTAATATTTTTTTAATTTTTATTAAATTAAGTTATTTTAGTAAGTTTAGAGACAAAAAACATTTTGAACACTTGACGGAGAACAAATATCACACACGGAACATTTAATCGAAACAATAACAATGAACTGCAACATTAAAATGAAAATTAAAATTATGCTCGGGGACGGACGGACGCACGTCTACGCCCTTTGAAATCACGAACTAAACCCATGCGGGTTAAACAATTATTAAAATTCAAATCTTATTTTTTGGTAGCAAATGTTGGCGGCCCAGTAGAAATTTGAAAAGTTGTAACAATTTGTCTGAAATGTTTTGTTAAACAAATTTCATTTACATATTCAAGTCATGAATAAGGTGAATGTGTATATTTTTTGTTATTTTAAACTAAACTAATTTTAAAGCGATAAACAAATATATCAACAAAATGCATATTAATTATTCATTTAAAGTTTTTCATTGTCTGATTTGGCCAGGGGGGAAGCGGTTGTAGTAGGGGGGGACATTGCCCCCTTTCCCCACCCTGGCTACAGGCCTGCGTGCGACTAAAGAACGAATTATCACGGTAATGCGAGGTTCTATTGGACACCGATGCAATGGTAAAGGGGTAGACTTGAACAGCTGCCCGAGTGGACTTGGGAAACACACGAGCTCGTGGCGTTAGGCCATGTATCTCCCTTGAACACTTACCATGGTAATACCTATACAGAAGGCTTAGGCAACCAACATTACGTCGATGCCCAAGAGAGTTGAGAGAAAATAAAATACTTTCATCCCCTATCAAATATATCGCCTTGACAAACTTCTAGAAGGTGATCTACGTCTTGGAGAGTTATTGCGATTAAATCTTCTCGAGTTGTAGTGCGAACGATTGTTTTGTTCGTTCCTAAGCTCTTGTACCTCGAGAGAGAATTTATTGAATTACTATAAAATTTTGGAAGTATTTTCGGAAAATTTTTGTGTTATATTGACTAATTCGGAGTTCGGAATGGTTTTCATTGCATGATGAGAATTGTTGTTAATTATTGAGACTGCTGACTCAATGACGACTTCCCATAAGTTATCTGCTAGTTTAAACCTGTCTTCTATTTCTTTGAGCCCAGATTCAGTCAAAGCGATATTGAGGCTTTTGGGTAGTTTGCGCAGCCATAGTTTTTGAATGATGTCGCTATTGACTGATGAGCCTGCTAACATGAGTAGTGAGCGGAAAAATTGAGATGGTTTTTGGTCTCCCACTTCGGAATCAGATATAATTTTATCGAACCTCTTGTTCTCGCTTAAAGTGTTTCGGTCAATCAAAATTTTTTTCAAACCTTCGTATAGATTTGTTGAAGGTGGTTTCTGAATAAAATCGAGCACTGTAATAATTACCTCTTGCGGTAGAGCGGTAACTAAGTATTGGTATTTGGTTTTGTCTACAGATATTGCCTTTGATTGGAATTGGATTTCCGCATGGGCGAACCATGCTTCAAAACATGACCGCTGTCGCGTATGTTTCTGAGTGACTAGGTATTTCCAACGGACTGACTAACTCAGGTTTGAGATTGATTAATGAAGTGCGATGATCGCCTTCGCCAGTGTGAGAGGTATGTAAGAGAGCGTGAGAGGTGTGAGGAGGTGTATGTGTTAGATACATTTTGACTAACGTTTAATAGCTATTAACCCTAACACTGGTACTATTTACATATGTAAATATTTCACTTTTTAAATGGCTACAAATTTGATGTTTTTGGCACGATTTGAATATAATTTATATTCAGTGGCTAATTTTGTTTATTTAAACAAATTGAAAAATTAGCCACTCAATGTAAATTATATACAAATCGTGCCAAAAACATCAAATTTGTAGCCATTTAAAAATTGAAATATTTACATATGTAAATAGTACCAGTGTTAGGGTTAAAAAAAATATATATGTGTTCCTATTAATGTGTACCGTATAATGTGCTCCTGTTTGTTTCCTAACTGTATACCAGGTGCAGCGGAGTGCCTACGATGTGAAACGATTGAATTCTCCCGTCCCGATCGTTTCACTACCGTGTAAAAAGTTACCTCGTGGAAACCCAAATAAGTGTGATTTTTTTTACAATTTTATAAAAATTTTAAAATACATAAATTTTTTTTTGTTTAGTACTGCTTCTGTTAGCGTCGCTGTCGCTGTTGGCGTTGCTGCTGCTGCTGGCGTCGCTTCCGCTATTGGCGTTGCTGCCTCTGTTGGCGTTGCTGCTGCTGTTGGTGTCTCCGTTGGTGACGTAGGTTGCGACGTCGGCAGTGTAGTTTCTTTTGTTATTATTTCTGCTGCTATGGCTGTTGTAGCTGAGCGTGCTGTTGTTGTTATTGTAGTTGTTGTAGTTGTTATTGCAGTTGTTGTTGTTGCAAAAAATATTTTTGCAAAATTTTGTTGCACGTAGTGTCCGTGTCTGCTGCGATTTGGTTGTTGTTGCTTAGAAAGAATTTTTATTATTGCTGTTGTAGGCGTAGTCGTTGGTTACGTTTTGTTGGTAGACGCCAGTGAAACGGATGGTTAGTGAATCCAGATGTTGGTCTTAGAGGTTCCTTTTTATTTTATATTGTTTTATATATAACATTGCGCGTTGAATGAAATATTTGGTATGAATTATTATTGAACAATTTTTTGATTATAAAAAATTAACAGAAATGAAAAGAAATTTTTTAATTATTTTGTAAATGAAAGTAAAGTGTATTTTCTTATGCATGTGTGATTTGTGTGTGTTATATATGTGTTTTATTTATATGGTGTTTAGGCACCACACATGTGTGTAGCGGAGGTCCGTGGTTTTTTCTTGGAACGATTTTATTTTATAAATTGATTTATTTTTGAAAATTTTTTTGTACAAAGAATAAAACGAAATGTTTGACAAAAATTATTTGAATGAAAATTTTATGAACAAATTTTTGATTATTAAAAATTGACAAAAATGAAAAGAACTTTTTCAATCAATACAAGGGGAATTCCACGTCAAGTGTACCACTGTAAAACTTCATCCCTCCGATTTTGATGAAACTTGGTAGTGTTGTTGTACTATTCAGTTTTGTACGGGTAGTGTTGTTGTACTATTCAGTACATAAAAAGTGCAAAGGGAGAGGAAGTAAAAAGCACAGATTGCTGAGTTATAGGAGTTTAAAGTTTAGGTCCAAAATATATGTTTAAATTACACTCAAGGTTAAAAGAAAAGCCGACTTAATAATTTAATAACCCATATTCTTTTTCTTGAATTATAAAACAGTGTGCCGAAATCTCACAAAAAAAAACACAACCGAACTTTATAGAAATTCTTAAAGAGGGATATGTTGAGAGTCTATCGCACCTAATTTTTATAAATAATTGGAAACATTCTTATATCGTCCCAATCCATAAATCTGGTTATAAACAGGATATCATAAATTATAGAACCATTTGTAAACTTTCCTATATCCCTAAGGTCTCTGAACAACATGGGTTCTTAATGTAAATCAATATTTACAAACCTGGCACTCTTTTGCAATTTTGTCATTACAAACTTTGAAACTGGCCTTTAAACTGATGTTATATTTACTGATTTTGCGAAGGCGTTCGATAAATTCTGCCACAAACATCTAAATTTTAAACTTGCCTCCCTTGGAATTCATGCGAATCTATTACAATAAGATGGTTCAAATCATACCTATCTAACCGCATCCAGTCTGTAATAATAAAGGATATCACATCTAGCATCTTTGAAGTTACATCTGGTGTTCCTCAAGGAAGCCATCTAGGGCCCCCTCCTGTTCCTTCCATTTATTAACGATTTGCCCACGGTCATACGTCATTCCCAGTGCCTTCTTTTTGCGCATGATCTTAAACTATTCCGATCTATTTAATCATACGCTGATGTAAATTTACTTCAATCACTCAGTCTTTACCTGGTGTGAATTAAATAAATTACATCTCAATGTTTCCAAATGCCAATGTTTTACTTTATGTAGGTCATCATCTCCTTTAATTAGCCCTTATTCCATAAATTCACGTGAACGGGTTACTTTAAAGAAAGATCTTGGAATTCTATTAGACCCCTGTTTATATTTTAAAGATTACATCAATCTTACACCCTAAAAAGATTATATGCTGTACTAGTTCGACCACAATTAGAATACTGCTCACTCTTATGGAATCCTGCTTCATCCACTTAATCTCTTAGAATCGAAAGAGTTCAGAAAAAACTCACAAGATTCATGGTTTTCAAACTTAACTGGAACCTCCCTCAGCCTCTACCTTACACCACTAGATGTGCCTTTATTGATATTCTCTCACTTGAATATAGGCGTTCAGTTTATCACTTTTATTCGCGATTTATTCCATTACCAGATTCAGTGTCCAGCTCTGCTTGATTTACTAGATTTTAATACCCCATCTCGATTCCTTAGTACTCAGTTTAATTTTCGTGTACCTTTCCATAGAGCTTCTTATGCACAAAACGAGCCTATTACACGTTGCACCATTGAAGCTAATCGGGTCTTGTCTATGATTTAGTTCTCTTTGATAATATTCCAAGAAATCGCTTTAAAATTAACCTTAAATTTCTCTAAATATATCATGTCTCGTAGTGCTATTAATTTTTGTCCAATTATTATCATATACACTTTTATTTATTTTTTGTTAATTTTATAATAATTCTGTGATATTTTAATTACTGTGTTCTTCTTACATAATTTCCCACTGTTATTTTATATTACATTTTATTATATTCTTGAGTATTACATAATTAACCTATAGGAGTTTATGTCTCAGTATGCAGGAAATCTAATAAATAACAATACTCTATAATGTCCACAGGTGCCATGATGCCTAATTTTATTACCTCTCAATTTGTATATATCCTTCAAAATTGTTATTGTTTTGTATTGAATTTCCTTGAGCGCACGTTCATTTTTAAACTATTAACTATATTTAATTTATGATTGTTATTTAATGGCAATTTTAATTTTAGTAGATTATATATAGTATAATAAATTGTTAAGTAGTCTATAAGAGAAACTGCTCTGATTAATGAAATAACTAAATAATAAACTAAACTAAGAATTAAAAATTTAGTTTAAAAGCAAAAGAACTAAAAAATAGTAAACTAAGTAATAATTTTTTTAAATTTACTTTTCCGTAGGGTCAAATTTTGAAAAATCCCTCTTTGACCCATTTAGAGTGCCCCAATCGAGTCCAAATGTATGACCGACCCCTTCTAACTTTGGAGGGCCGATCCACCCATGCCAGTGGCACACCCCTGGAACCTCCCTTTGGTGTTCCCCATACAAACAAAGTTCCACATACAAACATTTGTTCCCCCAGAGGGAGTTCCAGGGGGTGTGCCACTGGCATGGGTGGATCGGCCCTCCAAAGTAAGAAGGGGTCGGTCATCCATTTGTACTCGATATGGGCACTCTAAAAAAGTCAAAGAGGTGTTTTTCAAAATTTGACCCTACGGAAAAGTTGGGGTATTAGAATTCGTTTTAGAGGTATAGTTCCTCGGGCAAAGTTTCTTGGTTCTCGGGAAGTCTGCAGATATCGTCTATTTACACCAACTCATTACATACTAGAACAAAAAAAGCGGGCGTAAAGTTTTTAAAATTTTGCCTCCAATTTTAAAGCTCTTTCCTATGAAGCTAAAGCTCTTGCATCCAATGTCACTAACACAAGCACACGATACACTTTCATGTACACATGTGGTGCTCTGTTACATCACCACATAGACTAAATCTCTACATCCTATTTTACCTTTTGTTACATTAATACTTACCTTTTTGTTACATTGTACTTACCTTTAGTTACATTAATACTTACCTCTCCTGACGTTGATTTTTATCTTAACTTACATTTCACTTACCTTGATTTATCATAATAACGTATTATATCATTTTAGCAATTATTGAAAATACTTACACTTGTCTATAAAACTTGTCTAAATAACTTGTCAGTTATTATATTTTCAGAAATTTTCATTTTGAAAATTTCAGCTATGAAAAATTGTTCAAATAAAAAAGTTATAAAATAAAAAAATTGTTTGAATAAAATAAATAAAAAATTATAAGCCTTCGCACCAAAACTGGCGATCCTGTCGTATTCGAACAAATTCATTCGAACAACGAAGAATTCAAACTACATCAACTGAAGACATTGCGGCTTATAACAAACATAAGCAAATGCCCACGACGACGACAGCATAATCGGAATTTTGAACAGCACAAACAAAACAACAGAGAGCAAATTTGAAGTCTCCTCGACATCCTTACATAAACTCCTCCAGAAAGTCTCTGACCATCACCAATTTTGCAAAACAACAACAACACGCTATTTCACGCAAAAACGACAGGAGTAACAGCACCAACATCAACAAATTTTACTACGAACAACATCATGGTACAAACACTGCAATAAGAGCACTGCTAAACAAGAGCAACGACAATTACAGCAGCGAGAACATTAATAGCAACAATAACAACAGTAAACAACTGCTAAACAACAACAGCAGCGATAATAAAACGCAGCAGACGCGGTCACTGCGTACAACAACTACATCGACGTCAACGCCAACAGCGGCACTAATAGCAGCAGCGACGTCAACAGCAACAACATCAACAATAAGAACAACAACAACAACATTTGCAACAACAACAACAATAACGTCGGCAGCAACAACAATTTTTTTTTACATGAAATTTTATATTTTGTAAAAATCTATATTTATTTTTGTTGACATTTATAAAATATTTTTTTTCAGGCTGCGTATCACTTTAGATCATCACGAGGCATACAACGTAGCTTCTAAAATGAATTTTAGACGATAGGGTCGTAAGAAACCTATCGTCTCACTTTCGTAGGTACTACACTACACTAGGGACATAGGTACTCTAAAAAAAAAAGGGAAGACTTAGAATTTTCAAACTTAAGCAAATCTAGAGAGAAGAATGCTACGAACACCCCCACACACACCCCTTACTCCACTCCCACCCCTTATTCCACAAACCGGAGAGGGAGATAACACACCATTCATAGACTTTGAGACTAAGCCTCTCACACCACCAACACAAATACACACGGTTTCGGTAAAATTACCTACATTCTGGACGAGTTGCCCAGACGCTTGGTTCGCACATGCGGAAATACAATTCCAAGCGAAAGGAATCACAGTTGATAAGACTAAATATGAATACCTACAGCGAAAACAAGCGATTTGATAAAATCCTTTCGGATTCTGAGATGGGTGACCAAAGGCCATCTCAGTTCTATCGGTCACTTCTTCTACTAGCTGGATCAACAGTTAGTGGCGATTTAATTTACAAATTATGGTTACGCAAGTTGCCAAAAAGTTTAAATATCGCCTTGACCGGGTCCGGACACAGAGAACTAGAGGCACTCTTAAAACTAGCAGACGATTTATGGGAAGTCATGACTGGTAGTGAAATTTCTACCATGTCTAAAAAACCAGCTTCCGGCTCAGAAGAAGTAATGGCGATTACCCAACGTTTCGCGGAGACCACATCCAAAATTTTAGAAAACTTTAATAAGTTGACACTGGAGGTACAAGAACTGAGAAGTGAACGTTCTCGATCACAAAGCTCAAACTTCCAAAGGTACTCCAGACGTCGTTCATCTAGAAGAGAAGTGTCACAACAAAGACCGGCCAACTGGGTTTGTAGGTACCACTACAAATTCGGCAGAGCGGCCAGACGATGCGAACAACCATGCGCGTATGTTCAAACGACATCCACACCAAACCACAATACACCAAACACATTAAACTAAAAAACACCATCATTGCAACGGCTAACACTAACACGCCGTTTATTCATATTTGACAAGGACAATAACTTAAATTTCTTAATCGACAGTGGCGCTGAAGTTTCCGTATTGCCATTCTCCAAATTCAAAATTTATAAAAAACCTGATTTGACACTCCAAGCTGCTAATGGCACAGCAATATCGACTTACGGAAAAAAATTGTTAAACGTAAATTTAAAACTCAGACGAGAATTCCCTTTCACTTTCATATTAGCAGATATTACAAGACCGATCATTGGCGCAGAATTTCTTACCAAATATGGACTCCTAATAGATCTAAAACACAGAAAACTCATTGACCCCCTTACAAAATTATCCGTCAACGCAATTTCGAGATATTCCGATACACAATTACCAAAACTATTTACACTCGACGATAAATACACACAGTTACTCAAACAATTCCCTTCACTCTTCACAGAACCAGATTACACTGCACCAATCAAACACAAAATAGTACACCACATAGTTACAGAAGGACAGTTACCATTCACACGACCACGACGTTTAGACCTATCAAAATTAAAAATCGCAAAACAAGAATTCGACTTTCTAGTCAAGTCAGGAATTTGTAGACCGTCCGACTCGAAAACCTCTTCTCCACTACACCTTGTAGCCAAACGCGAACCAAATGACTGGAGACCATGTGGCGACTACAGACAACTGAACGCTATTACTGTACCTGACCGTTACCCTTTACCACATATACACGACTTTTCCATCAATTTACACAACACAAACTTTTATTCAAAAATCGACCTGATCAGAGCATATCACCAGATACCGATGGATCCTAGCGACATCCACAACATACTTATAGCTAGCGAGACCGAGACAGAACAAATAAAACACTTAACACAAGTTTTCCAAAGACTTTCAGAATACGGCTTAAACATTAAACCTAACAAATGCACTTACGGAGCATCAGACATAAACTTCCTCAGTTACAACATTTCTAAACAAGGTATCCGACCCTCAGAAGAACGTACACAGTGCATACGAGACTACCCACAACCCACCACAGTCAAACAAAAGCAAAAATTCATAGGCATGACAAATTACTACCACCGTTGTATCCGAAAACTCGCACACATTACTTACTTACTTAGTTGGCGCTACAACCGTATGTCGGTCTTGGCCTCATCTAAGAATTTGCGCCAGCCATTTCTGTCTTTCGCTTGCTGGCGCCAGTTGGAAATTCCAAGCTTCGTCAGGTTGTCCTCTACTTGGTCTTTCCAACGAAGATGCGGTCGTCCTCTTCTGCGTTGACCTCCGCTGGGTACCGAATCGAATGTTTTCTTCACTGGAGCATCGTCTTTCATGCGCTGAACATGACCAAGCCAGCGAAGCCGCTCGATTTTAATGCGCTTGACTATGTCGATGTCAGCGAACAGCTCATACAGTTCATCATTCCACCGTATTCGGTACTCGCCATTGACGCAGATTGGTCCGTAGATTTTACGAATAATCTTTCTCTCGAATGCTCCTAAAGTCTTTTCATCTAAACTGCTCAGCGTCCAGGTTTGTGATGCGTAAAGTAGGACGGGCATGATGAGCGATTTATAGAGCGTGATTTTCGTTTGTCGAGAGAGGGCTCTGCTTCTCAATTGCCTACTGAGCCCAAAGTAACACCTGTTGGCAAGAGTTATTCTTCGTTTGATCTCAATGCTGATGTCGTTGGTTGAATTAATGCTGGATCCCAGATAAACGAAGTTCTTCACAATCTCGAAGGAGGTATTGTCAACGGTAACGTGGGTTCCAAGATGCTGGGACTGTTTGTTTGTTGACACTAAGTATTTCGTCTTATCTGCATTCACTGACAGACCCATTCAACTTGACTCTCTTTCTAATCTGGAAAATGCTGCACTGACTTCGCGCGTATTATGGCCAATGATATCTATGTCATCAGCATACGTAAGCAGCATAACACTCTTGTAGAATATTGTGCCACTACGTCTCAGATCAGCAGCTCGGATGATCTTTTCCATCATCGACCACAATTTACACGTTCCGTTCCACTCATAACACTTTATGGGCGTGGTAGTAACGCTCCGGGTTTCAGCTGGTTAAAAAAAATGAACAATTGGGAATATATCGAAACAAAAATTAACAATAAAGCAGAAGAATAGTGACATCGGTGCGCCAAGATAATAACCTTTTAGGGAAATTTATTTCTGTAGGGTAGCAGCGACACCTAGCGTGAAAAAAGACGTCGAAAACATAAATTTTGCATACGATTTTTACATTGAGCCAAAATCCTAGCACGATTTGATGAACTTATATTAAAGAAATATCAGCTTGAAGTTGAAAAGTGTGTAAAATTTACACAAAGAACCGATTAAGGTTAAAGGAATTTTCTGCTATTTTCGATTAAAATATAAAATAAAAATTTCAACAGTATTTATACCGATTAAAATATAAAGTAAAATTTCCACAATATTTATACCGAAAAAATCAATTGTTGTTTTTTTAAAGTTTTAGCTTAGTTGGGAATTTTTAATATATTTTTGAAGGAAAGGAAAGTTTGATATTTTTCCTTTAAAAAGATATATATAACTTGATGGGGAGAGAAAAATTATAGAATAATCCAAACGGTTGAAACTTGTGCATCGCATGCGCCAACTGTACTGTGCGTACGCGACGCTGTAATTTGTCTTCTGTCATATTTTTTTAAACGAAGCTTTTTACGCCTCGTTTTGTGATTTGCTTGAGTGAAATCTCAAAAGCGACACTTTTTTCCATACACCTTTTTCTTAGAATTGTTGTTTTTTTACTTGCGTCTATTAAAACAAGAGGCACTTTACTGAATGCACGTGCTTACTTGCCGCTGTTTGACCTCATCAGCGCTGCAGCGTCATCTCGCAAAAAAAAAATCCGTTAATTTTGTGGAACATTTAAAAAGTGGAAGTCAGTGTTATGATAAACGCATTCCAGCCGAGTGGCACTTTCTCTGCACAAACTATTCCAGGGATACACAAATATCATATGTTCCAATTTTTGACACAAACCTTGAAATTAAAAAATATTCTCTACAAAAGACTTACAATTCAAATAAAAGAACGAAAAAATACTTTAAGAACGTTAAACTATTTATTTTTATATAACGATAATTTTTGACTTGTAATTTAAAATATTTCGGACCTAAACTTCACACTCCTATAACTCAGCAACCTATGCTTTTTACTTCCCCTCCCTTTGCACTTTTAATGTGCTCTAATAGTACAACACTACCAAGTTTCATCAAAATCGAAGCGATGAAGTTTTTCAGTGGTATACTTGACGTAGAATGCCCCATATATATAAGAAAGTGGAAAAAAAGCGTCTTTTTCCCTCTGCTGCCCGCAATTTTCAACCAATTTAGTTAATTTTTTTTTAAATGTAGATAGTTATGATGCGAAAGTTATAGACTTTACGAATTCGGTGGGCGAACACTAGGTAAAAATGGGTTAAAATAAAAAAAATTTGGCCATTTCAGCCCTAGAAAGGACTTTGACCGAGCTTCTATTGATCAGTTGCGCGTGTTATTAAATGTTTGAACACAAATGATCGAGAACTGAACCTACGAGTTTAATGCCGACTC
This sequence comes from Dichetophora obliterata, assembly GCA_963920525.1. NCBI lineage: Eukaryota > Metazoa > Arthropoda > Insecta > Diptera > Sciomyzidae > Dichetophora > Dichetophora obliterata. The sequence goes on along the minus strand of OY986437.1, from coordinate 148,621,924 downwards.
CGGACGGCTTATGTTCTACGTGGCAGTTTCACTCTCTGAAGTTTGCCATTGTCTGCAGAGAGGTGACGACCGAACAGAAAAATTAATTCAATTGAAAAAACATTCTGTCTGAGCTGGAATTGAACCCGGGCGACCGCGGTTCAATAGCTTAGGGGCCACGCACTCTATCCACTAGGCTACGGCCGCCACTGTACCGGTAAAAATGGGTTACTGAATCTGAATCCGTTGTCAGAATTTCAAAATTATGTAATTTTTTACCATGGGGTTGCCACCTAAATTTTTACGACTTTGGTGCAAGGGCGAACACCAGGTAAAAACTGGCCACTGATTCAGAAACCATTGTCAGAACTACAAAAATTATGTAATTTTTTACCATAGGGTTGGCATCTAAATTTAAAAATTTTTACGAAGTTGTTGCTGTGCGAACATTAGGTAAAAATGAGTCGCTGAATCCGAATCCGTTGCAGGAATTTCGAAATTACGGCCCCTACTATGTATTACAACTCAACTTAAGTTGACTAGATTCAACTAATTTTTTTTCGTATAACTTATTACATACATTTCAGTTGAACTACGTCGTTTGAAAATTCTTAATAGATGGTAGCAAACTACATGGTTCAATTAAAATATATGCAATACGTTATATGGAAAAAATGTAGTTGAAGCGAGTCAACATCGCATACCATCGCATACATAATACGTACATAATAGGGGCATAAGTGTTCTTTCAACAAGGCTGCCACCTTATTTTTTTTTTATTTTTTACGTATTCGCTGGTAAAAGACAAAACAACAAAATTCTTTAAAATTTTTAAAAAAAGCACTACCGATGCAGTTCATATAGAAGGCTTTTCGGAATACAGAAACTTCACAGACACTTTCATCAAAAAGACAACACATTCGAACAAATAATTTGTTCACACATGGCTACTGTTGCAGTTTTAAAAACATTTAAAACTTTTTCAAAACATCATACTTTTCATTGAGTGCATGTCGCAGTAATAAAATAACTTATTTCGAACAAGCGGTCATCGCACTAAATTTTTGTTTTCGTACTCAGCTGTACCTGCAACTATTTTCACCTCATCGTGACCTTCAAATATTCATCATAATTGCACCAACAACAAAATCACGCCAATTTTCGGTAAAATTTTCTAAAAACATCATCTCTTTGACTCCACAGCCGCCACCACCCCCACTTCAGCACTTTATCGTCGACTCCATGCATTCACATAAAGTTCTAAGCATTTGAATATCAACAAAAGCATTTTCCTGCCCTTCGTCATTGCTTGGCTCACTTTATTTTAACATTTAAAAAAATTAACAACTACAGCAACAACAACATTACACAGCTTCTACCGCTAATCAAGACACAATAGAAAATTGTGCGCATAAAAAATGCAATTGGTGGCGCGACGCTTTTTTCCAAACACTGATTTCGCTGCGCTGGCCTTTGCTAAGGTTGCAAGCAGCATAACTCAAGACACATCAATCACTTGGTTTTTTTCATCGTTCACATCCCGCGCATTAATTTGTCTAATAATAACTAATTGTAATTTAAATTAAATGAATATATTTGAAATTAGTATTTCAAAAGAGCGTGTTTTTCCTTAAGGTAAGACCTGCGGTTAAAAATTTTTTTCGATTATTTTTTTTCATAAATATTTTCTAAAACCCTTCAAAAATAATGCCTTAAAAGGATTTTTTAAAATTCGAATTATTTTTGGAGTTACAGAGCTATAATATGTATACAGTGACACATATTCGTATAAACGCACTCTTAATTTTAAATCTGCTACCTTCTCTCTCTTTTATTAATGCATTTTTCAAAACAAATTCAAACTCATATTGTTCACTAAACTAACGGAAATTTGTACTGAGTGCAAAAAGCTGTTTTCGTTGTTGTTGTTTTATATAAATCAGTTCAGTTTAAATATTTTACTAAAAACAAGTACACATTCCTTTAAACGCACCTGAATAAGGAGGTCGAAAATATATTAGTGGTTTAAAGAAATAAGTATTTTCTTGTATTTAATTAACAATTGGTAAGTTTTGTTTAATTTAAATGTAAAAATATTTTCTTAATGATATTTTTTTAAGATTTTATCAAAATGCCAAAGGGAAAATACCTCAATGACACAGAAAAAGTCCAAATCAACCTGTACCATAAAGAGGGTTATTCAAATCGGGAAATTGGGCGGAGACTAGGAAGATCGGAAGCAGTCGTCCGCTCTTTTTTAAAAAACGGTGTTAATTATGGAGTAAAAAAATCCACGAAAGGCAATCGAAAACTGAGTATTCGCCAAGTTAATCAAATTAGGAAGGAAGCCACCACAATTTTTTTGAACTCAACTCAAATAAAAGAAAAATTAGATCTTCCAGTGACAACGAGGCACATTGCACACATTTTACGTAACTCAGATAACGTTAAATGGAAAAAACCGGTGAGCAAGCCTGTGTTAAAGCCGCATCACAAAAAGGCGCGCTTAGACTTCGCCCAAAAACACATGCAATGGTCAACTGAGTGGGACAATGTTGTGTTTTCCGACGAAAAAAAATTTAACTTAGATGGCCCAGTCTCTTACAGCCGTTATTGGCATGATTTGCGAAACAATGACGTACGTATGTCAAAAAGAAACTTTGGTGGTGGCAGCGTTATGGTGTGGGCGGCATTTTCATCTAGAGGTAAAGCAAATATCTGCTTTGTGCCGCCCAAAATGAATTCTAAAAAATACACGGAATTGTTGGATGATGCTCTCATTTCATTTTTGGATGATAAAATGGATGAAGACAGTATTTTCAACAGGATAATGCTGCCATTCACGTTTCTAAAGAGTCATTAAAGTGGTTTGAAGAGCACAACATCCCACTTATGAAATGGCCTGCATGCAGTTCCGATTTGAATCCGGTGGAGAATCTTTGGGGATGCATATCACGCAAAATCTATGGACAAAAAGCCCAAGGACACCTTTACAAAACCGTACTAGAGCTCAAGTTGGCCATTAAGGAAGCTTGGGAAGATTTATCGTCAGTTGCTGGAAAATTTAGTGAAGTCGATGCCGAATCGTATATTTGAAGTTATAAATAAAAATGGTGGACCAATTAATTATTGAAAATTAAATAAATACCCATTCCTATTGAAAATTAAGTTGGTGCGTTTAAACGAATATGTACTTGTTTTAAGTAAAATATTTAAACTGAAATGATTTATATAAAACAACAACAACGAAAACAGGTTTTTGCACTCAGTACAAATTTCCGTTAGTTTAGTAAACAATATGAGTTGGAATTTGTTTTGAGTAATGCATTAATAAAAGAGAGAGAAGGTAGCAAATTTAAAATTAAGAGTGCGTTTATACGAATATGTGTCACTGTATATACACTCGCGCCGAAGTGCAGTAATAAAACTTTAAATGCGTTACTCTCCAAATCACTTTTTTCAAACTTGGGTGTTGTTTTTCTGGAGAACCAGAAGTCGGATGAAGATGTAGCGGGCGGCGCACAGTGGGGCCAAATGCATGAAAAGTGGCGATTAATTCATAGAAGTCGTAATTTAAAAAAAAAATATTTTTTATTAATGGATATTTATAAATTCATAAAAAACCAACATTTAAAAAAAAAAACAGAGTGAAAAAACACATTTTTTAACCCTTTATGGGCTATTTTGTGTTCTGTAAAAAATCCTCTTTTTTCACATTTTTTGCTGTAACTTTGGAACGGTGCGCTATAAATTATTCAATTAAATTGCAAATTAAAGCATACTAAATGTACTTTAAGAAAAACAAGTAATATTTTTTAAAAATAATAAGGAATAAATATTTTATATGTATTTTTATTAGAAAATGTTTAAATTAAAATCATACCTTTTTTCTCGAAATTTGAAAATTTTGCTCAAAAATGAAACATTTGAAAATATAATTGTTTTTTTATTGATAAATAACCATAAACACACTATTTAAAAAAAATTTAATTCAATTCGGTTATTCTATTTTTTTTTTTTTGAAAACAACAATTTTTTATTATAATCATTATTACCTTCAATGTTAGTATTTACTTCACATTCAATTTCATAATCATAAATTAATTCGTTACAATAATCTTAATCTTCATCTTCATCTCCATCTTCATCTCCATCTTCATCTCCATCTTCATCTCCATCTTCATCTCCATCTTCATCTCCATCTTCATCATTGCTGTTTTGATTGCTGGGAAGTACAAGCAACTCCAATGCAGATTTTGGCATTAGCTCTTTTTTCTTTTTAGAACTATTGTTCATGCTTGTTATAAACGGATCTGAACTTAAGAGAAATCTATTAAAGATATCTTCCATTGTTTTTTCTCGACTGCATTTACGGGCAAAATTCTCCCTATAACTTTTAAAATTTTTATTTCTGGCTTCCTGAGACTCTTCGGTTAGCTGACCAATTGGCAATGGCGATAATGATATAATTTCAGGCCCATGAATAAAATATTTGTGAAGAGTAGGAGGCATATAGTACCATGGATATTTTTTCACAAATAGCCTGGCAGTGTTATTAGCGAAGTTTGTAAATTTTTCAATGTTGACCTCAATACCACTAGAAACTACAATTAATATTGTGTGCATATTTTTGATCAACTCTAAATCAATATTAGTAATTTCAGCAGATACTTCTGCATTCTTAAAAAAACGTCTTGCAGTATTCCCGTCATTAGAGTTACCAAAACCAGGTTTTGGTCGATCAATGATCAATCCCGTTCTCTTTTTAAATTCGCGTTGAATACGACTTTTAGTTTCAGCAATAATTTTTTTTTCTTCGTCACTTCTTGCCTGCAATTTTTGAATTGGAAGTTTATATGCCAAGTGAATAAGACATTCAAAAAATCTTATCCAGCCATGTAGGACAGACAAACCGAACTCCATGAAGTCTACGTTGGAATCTCTAGAAATCATTTGTTCAATATTGTTGAACTCCTTGCTGGTAGCGCCACATATGTAGCACTTTTGTGTGGACTTTGTGTCTGTAATCGCGTTACACACTTTACCGTCAATCATAACGAGAATTAGTTTGTGGTTCACTTTTATCTTTCTTTCTCCAACTGATATCACTGTATCGATAAGAGCATTTTTTTCTGTCTCCACTCTTTCTCTTTCTGTTTTAATACTGTTGACCGTTTCTTTCATAAATTCAATTTTTAATGGCCTGCAAAACCTAGTTGAAGACGGTCGAGGATTATGCCAAATGATTTTGTTTTTACAAACTAATTTTAATGGTACAATTGACGTAATAAAAACAGAAGAATCAGATGCATTACTGTCATGAAAGGCTTGTTTGTAAGAACTATGCCCTGAACTTCCGTCAAAGCCCCACTTAGTGTATAAAGTAATTTTTTCGATTTCTTCGTTGTCTAACGAATTTAAATCTGCATTTTTAACCGACAAAAGGCGTTCAGTGGTATGATCCAATATTCCTTGTAGGCTAACTTGCGCTGATGTTTCAGAAATTTTCATTTGTTCTCCCTTTGGGTAACATTTTTTCTTAGCTCTTTGGACCAATTTATATGATGGAAATTTCTCAGGTGCAACCTTTCTAATAACATTATATTGGTGGCGACTTAGCTTCGCTTCTACCAAAACGGACAGAGCTTCATCCGGAGTTAACTGCTGTGGTGGTACCTGTGCTATACTTTTTCGGTATTTTTCGGCTTTTGTTGGAGATGATATTATTTCCTTAACAATTTTCGACTCATCTATTTTTCCAGCAGCTCTCAAGCTCATTTGTGTGGCGTAAGCCAAAACAGGCAAAGAAATTTGATCTCTTATGTCTTTACATTTCTTAACTTTTGTTTTTTCTTTGCACTCTTCAAATGAGAGCTCATTGCGACCTCGTTTTTGTTGTGGTTCTGGTGGTGGACTGAATGAGATTGATGCCAGCCAATTCTTATTATTTTTTACAAAAACTTCATTCTTTCTATGACATTTCTGCCACCGAATCTCATAGCTAGAGCAAAAATTACGAAACCTTGTCATAAAATCTACCATATCCGAAGGGTCGACACGTTTTATTACTTCCCATCTCAAAAGTTTAAATTTATCCTGAAGTGATTTAGGTTCTGCACTCCTCATAAAATTATGCAACTCATGACGAGGAATGAAAATTGTTTTGGGAGATGTTCCTAAAATTAATAAGATTTGTATTCGTTTAAAATTTGCAAAAAGTAATTCCTTTAACCCTGTACCGAATAATTTACACTTTCACAACACTTTAAATATGTAACATCACATCACAAAACATTGACAGCTAAAACAATAAATAAACGTGTCAGTACCGAATCAATAATTAGTACCGAGTAAGCGTGAATTAAAGTTACTCACGCCCCCATCTCTAATTAACAACACATTTTTTAGCTACAATAACAACTACTATAACGAAAATAATGACAAAACAAAGTAAAAACAACTTGATGCTTTGTTTTGTTGTTTTTTTTTTCATATTTGTGGATTTTTAGCATCTTGAGTTATTTCACAAAAACAAGCATAACAGAAAAATCTCAACAAATCGCCAAAAAATATTTTGGGGTTTATTAGTTGAGATCTGATATTATAACACTATATAGACGATTTTACGCAAGCTCACGAACAAAGTTGTTGAAACTCCATATATAAATCAAAAATAGCCCATTTTTGGGCTAATTTTATTTTATTAACATTTAATATTTTTAAAACATTTATTTAAACAAAAAAACATGTACTATATAGTAAACTACCTGAAGTTGACGGCTCCATTATAAAAATTTAACTTTTAGAAGTATTAATAGAAAAAATTATCAATTGAAATATCAAAATTTTCACTTTTTTTCAATATGCACAAAAAAAAATAACAATTATTCAACTTTAAGTGCTCACTTCAACTAAAGCAAACAACATAAAAGTAAAATTTTTGCAATTAGTGATGCAGAATTTTATCCACTTTAACCCGGTACCAAACACGATCATGAATTTTAAAGTTCATATTTTGAATTAATCGCCACTTTTCATTCATTTGGCCCCAATTTGCGTCGTTGAGTGAAAAAAAAGTTCTCAGTGGTAGAATCAGTGCGGAGCATATTAACATTAAAGACGCCACAAATAATCAAAAAATCATAACTAAGTACCCTACTTGAGAGATCAGTAAAAAAAGATTCAACACTATTACAACGATGGGGGTTATAAACACACGACACAAGGATACTAGTATTTTTATTAAAGATTTCTACATTAAGGAACTCACACATACCACTACCTTTATTTACAAACCTAACATTTAAATAAGACTTACAATATATAGCCACACCTCCACCTCGTTTTCCACACCTATCACTGCGAAAAAGTTTAAAGTCATTAAAAGTATAAAATGAATCAAGTATATCATGTTTAAACCATGTCTCAGATATACAAATTATGTCAGCAGGTGAGTTTCAAAAATATATCTTGCGTAATCAAGTTTAAATCCATTCAAACTTCTGGCATTAAAATGAATCACGTTCAAACCATTATATTGTTTACATAAAACATGAACTAAGGCTTTGTAATTATTAATCGCACCATTAGAAGATTCATCAGAAAAAATCATAATAAAGCAACAAAGAATGTAACAAATAATACATCAAAATAAATAAAAATAAAGTACTAAGACAAGATAGGTGAATGAGAAAAGACAGTAGTAATAGATATAAAAAAAGGTTAGTAAATAGATAAAACTTAAAGATAATATATTATAATATAGGCACAATAACATTAATTTTAGTTTTACAAACATTCTCCGATAAAAAGGCAACAAAACAACTTTAATACTTTAGTTAGAGATTCCAGCGATGCAGTCAACGCTCCTAGTGTCGTAAACCAATTTGGCCTCACCATCACTCGATGCTCTTACATACACATGGCCACGCAGTGAGAACGCAGCAACAAGTCTATTCTCTCGCTTGAGTTTGCTAGCATACAGCATAACCGCCCGGTTTGTTTTGGTAAGGCTTTCGTGAAGATAAAATTTTTCTCCTCCTCCATACCCAATATCATTGAGTGTAAGCTGACGCTTTTTGGCTTTGCGAAATGCAGCAGCAGCTTTGAGCAAACAATTGCGATCATAAGCAGACGCAAGCTTAACTATGATCGCCGAATCTTTTTTGTTATTTTTAGCTCTCACTCTGAAGATGTTGTTAAAAGTTGGAGTGTAATAATTGATGGAGGAGCAAATTGTATCAAACAGACTAGCGAGGTTCTCATTTGCACTAAAGGGAATTCCGTTAATAATGACGTCTGTTGAAGCAGCATCATTCTCATATTTTTCAAGTTGAGATCTGAGCACATTTACCTCGTCACTAAGCACAGACGAAAGGGGGTTGTGGATAAGGTTTCAATTTTTGTTTTTATTTCATTTACTTCCTCTTTTAACACGCCGAATTCTGCACAAGCTACTTCCACCACAGAAACTCTCTCAATTATATTCCGCAAGGTGGATTTAATATTAGCAAGCTCAGCGGAGACTTCCCCAATCCTCTCCATTACTCTCCCTTCAGACTCCGTTATAGCTCCAGTTAGCTGTTCAACAATACTCTCCCTTATAGAATTCAGCTTAGTTAATAAATTATGCTCCAAAAGCGAAGGTGTAGTTGGAATCGCCGAATCATCCAGATGCGAGTTGATGGCGCAAAGGGGTGTAACCGGGACAGCAAGTTTTTTCATTGTTGCAGCACTTCGGGTGTTTTTAGCAAAATTCGACATGATCACAAATTTAAAATCACGATATTATGACTAGTTAAGTAAAAAAAATTAAATAGCTATGCTGCTGCAGACCACTTTATTTAGTGATAATAAAAAAAATTGGTTTTAATTATTTCAAAATATAGATTTTATCGCGTTGATATTGCAGACACTGAAAAAACACGTCTATTCACTGTAGATTGACATGATCGAGATGACATTTTATCTGCGGAAGTTCCAGATGAAACCACCGATCCAGAATTATTCGAAGTGATCATAAAGAACGTGATCAATTGTCCACTAAACATGAGCTCACCAAGCATGATTGATGGTAAGTGTTCGAAACGTTACCCCATAGCATTGACTTCAGACACAGCTACAATCGAGGGATACCCGTTATATTGTCGCCGATCGACAGAGAATAACGAAAAATCAACAACTATCAAAATGAGAAATCAGTACACTGAAGTTTACAATCGCTAGATCGGTGCCGTATTCATTGATTCTGTCCAAAACGTACAAAACCCACATTAACGTGGAGTATTCCCACTCGGTGAAGTCAATAAACTACATATGTAAATACGTAAATAAAAGTAGTGACATGGCTGTGTTTGGTGTACCTGATCCAAATAGAAACAACGAAATCACTAAATTTCAATTGGGGCGTTACGTCCGCAGTATTGAGGCGGTGTGGAGAATCTTACCGTAGTTCATTTAGCTGTCCATCTTGAAAATGGTCAACACGTTTATTTTACCGTTGAAAACGCTCAGCAAAGAGCAGTAACACCACCATCCACAACATTAACCGAAATACTTGGGATAAATCAAAAAAATGTACCAAAGGCGAAAGCAAGGACAACCAGTCGATGACTATCCAAACGTGTTCTCGACGGCAAAACGAAATAATAGACCCCAATTGAAATAAGACCTAATGCAATAACACCCAATGAAATAAGTCTCAACTAAAATTAAATAAATTAAATTAAATAACACCCAACGAAAAAAATGAAATAAGCTCCAATGAAATATCCCCCAAAGAAATTAAATAAGCCCCGTGTAAAAGATTTCTAAACTTAAAATGAAACTATCCCCAAAATTAATGAAGTAACCCCCAATGAATAGGCACTACTGTACTCCAGTTATAAACAGGATGATTTTGTGAAAAGTTTGACTAGTACAAATAAAAAAAAAATTTATGAACCAACAGAAAATAAATCAACGCAAAAAAAAACCTTTAAAAAGCCTGAAGGCGACCACATAATATGGAGGATATAATCAATTTTTAATTTATTTGTAATTTATTCCTTTTTCCGAGAGGGAACCTACAAGTCACGATTAATTACAACTACTTTTGATTTGTGAATGGTTTAAGTACAATTCAGTTATTTTCTTTGATACGATGGAGTTCTTTTAAGATCAATGATAAGCCGGAAATTATATTACTGTATGAATTGTTGCAAAATCCAGAAAATGGAAGGCGTTATTATAGTTTCAATGTTATAAAAAACTTGTTATGTACTGTAATGGAGACATAAGAAAATATGGTCAAAGAGTCATTTAATATTATAAGTATTAAAAATAGCAAATGTAAATAAATTCAAAAATTACAACAAATCTATAAATTCATAAGCATAAATGTAATAAAAGATTTTATACAATATATTCAAAATGCCTATTTATTACAATTATTTACAAGAAAACTTGTAAAATGTCAACTTCACTTCTACATACTGGACACATTAATGTTTTGGAGTCCATTTGCAATAGCCTGAGCCTGCAGACTTAGAACGCACTGGTTACATGATTTTAAATGCTTACAAGGCATCATTACCATATTGGAATCCACTTCCATACACACAACGCAAATATTTCGATTAGAAAGTTGCTGTACAGAATCTGACAAGATGTTGTCTTTCTCGTCTTTCAAATATCTGTTAAAAAGTAAATTTTTTCAATAATATTATAGCACAATGATTTGTGTACTATATTAATATGCGCTTTTTACAGAATGAAAATTTTGGAAAAGGCGCAGCTACTTGGAAAAATAATGCAAAAAGTTATCAAAATGTAAGTTGAAGATGTCAAAAAATTCGTTTTAAAATAAAAACAAAATAAAAATAATGGAAACTTGGTTCATTAATTTATAAAAATCTTCCATTATTCCAAAAATTTTTAATTGCATTATTCTTTTCTGATCTTATACTACAATATGCTTCTGACTTACCCTCTCTGAATATTGGATGTGAATTAACACAAGTTGCTGAAAACATCCAGTTGGAACTACTGCAAAAGTTCCATCAATTAATACTTTCCGGCAATATGAAAATTTAAGTTTTTACAAATAATTTTTTTTTATTAAAAGGAAACAAAAGGACATATACACATAAGAAAAAAATTTAATATAAAAAAGTATTATTTGAATATTAAAGTTTATAATAATTAATTGAAGTTTACTATAATAAAAAATGAGGTAATTTTTTATTTAATTTTTTATTACAAAAGCATTTCATACTTTATATTTTCAGTACACACTCAAAATAGTATGCACCTACGTGTAAATTTTTATAGAACTAAAAAATAAAGTATTTTTGTTTTTTAAAGGTTTAGTATTATAAAAATAGTAATATTTCGTTTTCTTTTCCTTTATTCCACACACACAGAATTCGTTCGGAAGTTTCTTTGTCATTTTTTGGTTTCAGTACCTATAAAACTAATTGCAATAGAGATGATAGAATCGAAAATGATAGTGTAATGTTAGAAGCGCGTATTTTAAGCAATGTGTTGCTTACGTGGCTTACGCGTTTTAATGTTTTTCGCGTTTGAAAATTACTTTAATATATATTTAATTGCCATCGCTTAAGAGCGCTACTGGACAGTTTAAAAAAAGCGCCTTCAGGCGCTTTAGAATAATAGACATAAGGAGCAATGAAGGAAGCTCAAGACTTAATGACTTTATTTTTAGATTTTGTTCGGCTTATAAAGTTAAATAATAGTATTATTTTTGACTTAAAATAAACACAAAATTAAATATATATCTAACTTAATATAATCTTAAATAGCTAGAACAACATTAGTTTATGTAGTCAATTATTAGTGTAGTTATGTAAAACATAAAGTGCACTGACTTTATTGATGTACATGCGAGTTAGAATGTAGACAACAGTTATGTGTTTGTTTTGTTTGTTTGCTAACAAAAATGTGTTTAGGCTACGTTTATAGAACTATTTAGTTTGTAGAATAGATTATTATGCGTTAAATGTTTATATATAATTTGTGCATAAAATAAATGTGTATAAGTTGCAGTTATAGCAATGTTTAGATTGAAGTGCACTACAATAGTTTCGAACGCATAAAATTAACCAAAATGTTTTGCGTTAACACGAGAAATCAAAGTATAGACGAATTAAGAATTTTTGTTTTGTGTAAAGCGTTGTACATATTTTTATATTTGAATTAAATGACTGATGCATGAAGTTTTTATCAAAAGTTTCGGCTAGTTTCGGAAACTGACAAAACTGAAATTCGGTCTGAATATCAATTCGGTCGGAGACTACTTACTACAAACTTCTTGGAATGTTTTTCTTATACCACTAAGTGTGTTTGCATCACCCATCATGTTTTCATTGTCCAAACATTTTCTTTTAATGCTGCTGAGGATTTTTATTTCATCATAAAAGTCTTTTTGTTCCCCATGATTATGGCTACCAGAATTTGAACATTTTGAACACACTCCGTTCTCAACTACAACACGACACTTGCAATTGGAATAGCAACAAATATTATAAATTTTATTTTTATATATAGATTTCTTAGAATATAACTTGCTTTTCGCCTATTAAATAAAGTAAATTAGAAGTTATTCTTATGAAAACTTCATAATGAAGTTATTTCATTATGAAAAAAGACCCAAACAAAAGAATTAAATATTTCCCAAAATTTATGAAATAGCCCCCAAAAATGGGGAGTTATTTCATATGAAGTAACAACCAAAAATGTATGAACTTTTTTGGTGTTTCCTTTTTTTTTTGGGCTTATTTCAATTGGGGTCTATTTCGTGGTGCCGTTCTCGACAGATGCTTTGGGACGTATTTACACGGCTCACCCCAACAATGCTGAGTGTTTCTATTTGCGTTTATTGTTGGTTAACGTTCGTAGTCCAGCATCATTTCAAAGTCTTAAAACAGTTGATCGGCTATTGTGTGCCAACGATTGCATTTGCTGGAATATGACGCACACTGGGAGGCTTCCCTTATCTATGCTGCAGTTTCATATACTCCTCACTAAATAAGAACACTATTTGGAATAATTGTATCATCATGCTTTCCAGCAAGTCCACTTGAACTGGAGATATTATAAAGATTTCATGACGGAAGACATTATGAACAGACTTCACCATAGTACGTCAAATCCACACTTGCTGTATACGCCGGAAATGCATAATGAAACATTGATCATAATTAAAGACAATTGCTTAGCAATTGCAAATAAAGCATTGTCACAACTTGGCAGGGTGTCACCAATTCGCTCAATGCATGATCTGTTTAAACGAGATTTGCAGCGTGAACGAGATTACGATTGCAACGTATTGGATGCATTCGCTCAAGCGAATATTTCAAAATTGAACAACGAACAAAAACATGCATATGAAACGATATGCACGTTATCAACGATGAAAGTGGTGGAATGTATTTTTTGGACGGGCCTGGAGGAACAATGTAACGAAGCTGCCGGTCTCCCGGCTCTATAGCTGAGATATTCTCAGTCGTATCCAGGATTCGTTACAAAAAATAGAATTATTTGTTTCAGGTTCTTCCAAATAAAGCTTTTATTTAACGTTTTAAGTTTGGTTTCTTACAATATTTTACGTATTAACTAAGTAATAGTAATAGCAAGGCGATGTAGTGAGCAATGCGATGGTGATTGATTGTAATGGACGTTTACGTGCTGAGTGGGTGGAAACTCTGGTGTCTTGGTTACAGTCCTTATGTCCAGCCGGTGCCCTACTAGCAGAGTTGGGCGTAGTGCACTAAATGCTGAGTGCACTCAACTTTCAAATATGACTGGTTTTTTGACTATTCGATAAGACTCGAACTAAAAAAATCTATATTTAAGAAAAACTATTTTTCGAGCTTCAGGTTGTAATGACTAAATTTTACACTGAAAATTTCATTACATCCTAAAAATATTTTCCTTAACTTTTTGAAACTATAAACTTACTTTAATTTATTGCCTGAATTATTTTATTATTCATTTGCTTAATTTTTACTTAAAATATTATACTTATTGATAACATTAAATTTACTGTGAAATATTTTTCATTTATTATACTTCAATTGCACATATGCACACTTATAAAATCATAAAATATCTTTTATTCATTCTTTCATTTTATTGTGAATGCTTTCTTTTTATTTGCCTTATTATTAAAGAAACCATTACACATATACATAGAAACATTGATTGAAATAATAAAATAACTTGAAATTATTGTGAATTGTTCTGGTATATATTTGCCTAAATTATTAAATAAATAACTTACACACACACAATCATCACGCCACATGCAGCTGATACCGAGACCACTCTGGCATAGCAACACAAAAAGGTTTTAACATCACGCCATATGAAGCCGCTACCGAGACGATACGCACATAGCAACAGAAGACAAAATCAGAACCATTTTTAGCGCCATCACGCCACATGCAATTGATACCGAGATCATTCCTGCATAGCAACACATAAGGGTTTAAAACATCACACCACATGCAGCCGCTATCGAGCCGATACGCACATAGCAACAGAAGACAAAGCAAATCAGTTTTAGCGTCATCACGCCACATGCAATTGATACCGATATCATTCCTGCATAGCAACACAGAAGGGTTTAAACATCACGCCACATGCAGCCGCTATCGAGCCGATACGCACATAGCAACAGAAGACAAAACAAAACCAGTTTTAGCGTCATCACGCCACAGACAGCTGGTACCGAGATCATTCTGGCATAGCAACACAAACTAGTCGCAGCCAAACAAGTTTTAACATCACGCCACATACATACACAACCACACGACACAGTGAGAGCGAGAACGGTTTTAACGAGCCGTAACACCGGATTAATCATCGTGCAGTCAAAGGAATCGGACGTTCAACAAACGTGTCTGGGAAGTGGTGAGTGTTACCTGGTGGAATTAGTGTCTGTTTGATTTACAGTATACATATTACGTTGGTCAAACCTCCTTCTAACGTTAATATTTTGATATACCCTTAGTACCGTAAACATAGCCGTAGTCATATTACATTCGTCAAGCCTCCTTCTAGAGTTAATATTTTGATTTACTTAGTACCGTGAACATAGCCGTAAACATATTACGTTGGTCAAGCCTCCTTCTAACGTTAATATTTTGATTTACCCTTAGTACCGTAAACATAGCAGTAATCATATAACATTGGTCAAGCCTCTTTCTAGAGTTAATATTTTAATTTACTTAGTATCGTGAACATAGCCGTAGACATATTACGTTGGTCAAGCCTCCTTCTAACGTTAATGTTTTGCTTCACTCTTAGTGCCGAAAACATAGCCGTAGACATATTACGTTGGTCAAGCCTCCTTCTAACGTTAATATTTTGCTTCACTCTTAGCGCCGTAAACAGAGCCGTAGACATATTACGTTGGTTAAGCCTCCTTCTAACGTTAAAATTTGGCTTCACTCTTAGCGTCGTAAATATAGCCGTAAACACAGCCGTTGACATATTACGTTAGTTAAGCTTCCTTCTTGTAAATAAGGTGAAAGAGTTGCAAACCATATTAGATCATAACCACCCAGGTAACACCACTCAGCGGACAATATCCCAGTCTACACGTTCCACCATCCGATCGTAACAAACGCCCTACATGTGACCACTTGCCACTCAAAATCGCCAAGTCGTAACGTCGACAACTCCAACCGCGCAGGAAGCCCCAGGGAGCGCGCTAACGTCGTCTATCTCAACCACGCTACAGCCCCAGGAAACACGCTAGCGTCGCTCGTCGTCATCGCATCTTTGTCTCCGGAGCTACGTACATTGTCACAAGGATAAGGCTCCGTCACGTCATCTTCTCAAGTGCATCAGACATCAAAATAAGATTCAGGTCAAAATATCGGGGCATAGGTGTGTGTGTGTGTAAGGTCCTATACCATTAAGATATTAGAGTAACGCCAATTTTGAATTGTTAATAAACTAAGGAAATATTAAAGAGAACAAAGCGAAAGAGTCTTTATTTACAAATTTCTGCAACGAACGCTGGACACCGGCGAGTATACCCCAGCTGTAAAAATCCGGAAAACGGAAGTTCGTTACAAGGTCATATATGTTTTCGAAGAAAACAACAACAGCTCTGAATGAGCATCACCAAGCTAGGATCAGATAGACAGTTTAAATAAAATTGGTGTTATTTAAAATAATAGTTTCATGAAAGTTAAATTGCTTAAAGCAAATAATTGTTAGCATAGCTTATTTTTCTTGTTTTAAGTACTTAATATTTTTATATTTGACCAAGAATAGCATAGAAACATAAAAATTTCTGTGTAATATTTAAATACTCAATACTACATGTAAACTGTTCTTGTTTTCTTTCAATTGAGTGATTACTTTCTGTGCTTTACCACTATTAGTGCAAGTATTTTTTTTTGCACTACTCATTTAGTGGAAAAAAAAAAGTTCCACTAAGCTGTAAACATATTTTTTTCCACTATTCTTATATGAATTTGAGTGAGAAATTTTTCACTATCACTATCACTCATGTAGTGAGGCTTGCATTTTTCAATTCAGCAGTCAAAAATAATAGAAGATAGAGAATAATTTTACACTATCAGTACATGTAAGCTGAAACTGCAAATTTAGTGCACTACGCCCAACTCTGGTTACTAGTACTACTCTTTCCCTTACGCTCTGATACCGCGCTCCTAGCTAGGATGATGCCCCTTGAGAACTCACACTATGCCTCCCGAACTGAAACCAATTGTTCCTTGCGAGCTGACGCTGCGCCTCCAAAGCTATGACCAATGTCCCTTGCGAACTGACGCTGCGCCTCCAAAGCTAGGACCAGTGTCCCTTGCGAGCTGACGCTGCGCCTCCAAAGCTATAAAAAACCAGTTGTTCAGTTGCGCCTCCAAAGCTATGACCAAAGTCCCTTGCGAGCTGACGCTGCGCCTCTAAAGCTATAAAAACTAGTTGTCCCTTGCGAGCTGACGCTGCGCCTCCACAGCTATAAAAAACCAGTTGTCCCTTGCGAGCTGACGCTGCGCTTCCAAAGCTATGACCAATCGTTCCTTAGTTCGAGGTAAGGTTCGTCCTCAGTCTTTGTCTCACCTGTTATCCTCGCCACTTGTCTAAATTGTCCAATCACTTTGACACAATCTTACTTCTGTGCGTATTCTTTTATGTTTCCTATGTCTTCCTATAGTTCGGCAGCTACTCCCTTCTGCACTATCGCTCGCTTTAGTGGTCCGTCAGCAGCCCTTCAGTAAGCCCAACCGCTCGCTTTAATTGTCTGCCAGCCACTCTTTAGTCAGATCGACTCTTCACTTTAATACTTCGTCAGCAACTGACTGTCTCGTCATTCTTCAATTCATTGCGTTGTTGCGTCCTCCCGTGAGGATGCACATAGGTCCTATTCGTGGCCCTACTTGTCAGACTGGGAACTCGTCCCAAGTCCTGGTTATTCTTTCTCACCTTATTGTGCTAGGCATGGTGAGTTATGCCGGTCTGTAGGCAGCCGTGAGGGTGCCGGAATGTTACCTGTATTATACTTACTCATGCTGATCTGGGTGGGAATAAAGTCCTCTGGTCCTTCCTTAGGTCCCTTGTTCTGGTTAGAGAGAATAATGCTTCTTATGTTTTCTTTATCGGTCACTTTAGTGACTGTATACTTTTATTATTACGGTTTTGTTGGTGTTTACCATTGACAATCAACTCTTTTCACAGTTATTAAATCAACTAACTATTCTCTTAAAACTACTTATATTTAACACCTCGGTTTTTACGATAATTGGGTGTACTCAGCATTTGTGCAAGATGCGGAAGGCAATCTTGCACAATAATTAGTCTTGGTTTCTGGTTTACAATTATTTCCTTATACATACGTAATTTCTTAACAATTAGGAAATGTTCATCTTGCATTTGGTCTTGCATTCTTGGCCTAGGTTATATCTGGCTCAAGAATTTACTCTAATTCCAATTAATTATTCTTTAAAATATACAGACATTCTTAAAGTAAACATTATTATTCAGTCTTACATTCCTACATACTTATTTAATAATGCCAACTTAGGCCGAACAAACATACAAACATGTATAACATGTGTAATTGGGTCATATTCCAATGTTAAGTTCTTATTTAACTTATACTTGTTTTGCGTTATTCGCTTAGCCAAACTTTGTGTATGTTAAATACAACAATAAAATATTACAATTAATTTACCTCTGGTTTTTGCATGCTCAGCAGTTGACGCTGAGCTATGAAAGCTGATCGCCCAACTGGCGTCAGTGTTTACTTTAATAGCTTCTGTTTTGAAGGTGCCGACCTTGGCATTGAATTAACTTAAAGCGCTACAATGCAATGAAAGCTGATCGCTCGATTTGAGGTAGATCAGTTCTCATTGCGGGCACTTGAACATTTAAAAGCAGATAACGTTTTGGGGAAGCCGCGTTGTGAGTCACAACATTCCTCCCCCCTTACACAAAGAAAATTTTTACCTTGAAGAGGTTAAAATTTTCGTCAATATACTTTAAAATCTGTTGTTTGTATGCTTGTTTTGCTTGTCTAATAATTTTATGCGCTAAATGATCACAATTTTATATGCTAGTTCATTTTTCAACATCATTCTTCGTTTGATTTAATTTAATTTGGTTTACTTTAGGTAATTACATTTCTTAAATTTTTATTAATATCATATTTGATATTGTACTATGTTCTTAATTCTTAAGTTGTTAATTTTACAAAGTTCCTTTGATTCATTGCCTATTCTTGTTATGTACATCTTAAGTGTATAAATTTCTACTTGTATATATAACAATTTTTTAATACTTTTAATATATTTAAAGTCACTTCTGTCTTGTATGAATGCATCCCTTATGGTGTAATCTGATCCTCGTTGGTCTGCTACTGCCTGGTGTGTGGTGTCTATTACTTTTAGTCATCTTCTGGTTTCTTCTGTTGTTTTTATTTCTCCCCCCGTTGTCCATCAGTGTGCCAAAAATATCACGGCGTGTTTCCTGTCTTTCATTGGTACAAAGATTTTTCTTTCGTACAATAATGCCAATTTGGTTTGTTCTGCGGTGTCCACGGTGTAGTTTTACATCATGTATCTTGGTTTACAATTGAAGTTGCTGTTCCATCTATGTTGAATTAAATTTTGTTGTGTTTTATATCAGCATTTTGAGTTCTAGATGAGTTTGTTTTTATATTCTTCTGTCTCTCTCGCTGAAAGAAATGTTTTCTGCTGTTGTGTTATATCGTTGTGTGGTGGGCTCTTGAACCACTTAATGGTCTTATTCCACTTGCTTATAAAGTCGGTTCCATTATTTCTTCGCACTATGCTCCACAGAAAAACTGCCAGCATATATTTGAAAAATGTTAAAACAAAACATAATTTCAAATTGTTGCGATACGTCTAACATCTTTGCTTAATTAACATAATGTACTGCAAACCTGCACTTCCGTTCCATTTTACTGTGTCTTTTTGACTTTGACTCGTAACTGTTGATATTTTAAAACTAATGCCGCTCCTTGTGTATTGTAGCTTCTTCTCGCTGCCCATATATCTGGTTAAAACTCCATTATAATTATTTGTTGTACGTGACCTCGTATCAGAATGCAAAAATAAGGTTGTATTTGGCCACTTTCGGCTTTAGTCATAGAATTCCGTTGCATCTTTAGATCCAAAGTATTATCCTGGTGTCTATGCTCGTTGCACTCCTGCTATTGTGATGCATACAAGACTATCGGTAACCCTCATATTAATTTTTTGATAAAATTAATACTTATGTCTTATGTTAATATTTTCATTTCAAAATTACTTAATTTACAGCCAATTTTAAATTTAAATCTCGCGCCAAAATGTTTATGTACTGTTTTAAATTTTGCGCTAATTATAACAACTATTACAATATATGAATGTTTTATTTGTTCTTTTCAGAGACATTCATATATAATACTAATATCTTTTTACTGATTTTTTCTTTCTTATATTTTCATGTATGAATGGGCTCACTCAAATATTCTTTTGCAACAGTTTGCTTTTAGATAAACTTATTCATATCTTAACATGGTTCGTTTAACATCCTTTATTTCTCAATGGTTAATTTTTTAAATATGTTCATCCATATTTTGACATGTTTCAATTATGTATTTACTTATATTAAACATATTATTTTCTTTGTGAACCCTTAATTTTATTTTTCTTTTTCAAAATACTACTTTATTATTCATTTTAATCTTAAAGCTTTAATTCAACAGTTTTCATTTATATATTAATCGAATCTCAATATTTCCGCATAATGATAATTTTTATTTTAATTTTTATTTTGATATTATATATATTATATATAAATATATATAATATATTATATATTTTTATGCGAATTTGTATTCTTCTTTTCAATATTTCAACGCTTAAGTGCATTTTATTTCTCTTTAAATTCATTTCAAATTTAGATATTTACAATCCCAAAAAAAAACTTTTTTTTTATCTTTAAAAAAAACTTATTTTTCTCAAACCGTAAAATCAAATTTCCTTTTATCATTTTTCTGTATTTTATTCTTCCATTTTATGTATTTTGTTTTACTGCGTTTTTAAGGGACGTTGTCAATTGTCTCCTTTTTTAATTATGTTTTACTACGTCTTCATTTGACGTTATCAAATTTCTTTATTAACCTTTTCAAATAGGTTTTAATTTTTAATTTAAATTTTTAATTTTATTAACCTTTTCAAAGTAAAAGGTTGGCGCTATCCTGGAATCTACAAGTAGAATGCGTGACCACGATAAATGCCTGCCAGGGATTTCCGTAACTACGTCATTCACTTTGAAAATTCCAAGACAATTACTTGTTACTCCAGATTATTCTGCTACTATCTTTCACAGTTCCATTATCCTCCTGCTGTATTTTCCTGCTATCTTCTATTACTAAAATAAAGTGGCACTATTTTGGGATCTTTAAGTAGAATGCGTTGTACTAGATTTTAATCCTTGCGCGGGATTTCTGTATCAACGTCTTTCACTTTGAAGATGCCAATACATTTGCATTTTAATTCAGATTTTCTGTACTTTTACTACCATATTCTGCCATTCCGCATTTCTTCCTATAAAATAATTCTGAAATAAAACTACATAAATTTAAACTTTAATTTTTCATTACATAACTATTATTGATTGATTTATTTATAGTCATTTCGTTTTAAATTTTTATGTATACTTGACCCCGCAGTACTCCTCTGTGTTAATCTGGCATGGTAATTTTGGAAGTTCCCGATTGTCGTTTATGCGCGTCGACCGTGCCATTACTTGCGCGTGCTTCACTATATGTAGTGGCACTCTTGGTGTTGGTATTTCTGTTTCGCTCATGACTTCGGCTACCGCATTTCTCCGTATGAGATTATCTCTCACTTCTTTCCTAACATATACAACTAATCCTATCAATATCGCCAATACCGCCATAGTTGATACGCCGCCGGTGATTCCCATCTTTTCCATGAATATCTGCTTCGCATATGTTTCGTCGTTTATTCTCTGCTGGGTCACTTCGTTTTTTAATACATCAAAACTTTTCTCTCCTTCCGATAATAACGCCCTCATATTCTTGTGATTCGTAACTTTAATAGGCAGCACCGTTAGTGCCTTCTCGTTTTCGTTTTTAGTCCAGATCTGGCTCCACTCTTTCTTCAATAACTCTATGTACTCTCCGTGATCAACCTGGCTGAAACCAATCTCCATTTCACTTGTTTGTGTTTTCTCATATGTTATTATCGTGTCCTTATTTTGTATTGAACAGTCTTGCTTAACTGTTAATATACCCAGCTTGTTTAATGTAATTACGCTTGTCCCATTTTTACACATGACATCAAATATCACCGGTTTTCTAAAACTGAACAACCATACATTTGATTTCTCCGTCTTTACTAGCATTCCTTCGGTAGCTGGCACCGCGACAGGGTAACATGCGTTCCTCTTGTCCGATCTGTGTTGAAGTAATCTAATCTCACACAACGGATTGCTACTAGTGAATATTCTACCTTGATTCTTGCACAGCAGGAATTCCGTTTTATCCTTATCTCCTAAATTAAAACACCTGCCTCTTTCTTCATTTGTCAAACCGATGAACTTAAACTTGTCCTCTGACTCCGCCACGTAGTCAAAATTCGGCTTACACAGTGAATCCCATTCCTCGGTTGCTACCATTGGGATCGGATACGGCTTATAAATCGTAAATCTCTCTGCCTCCGGAATTGGTACTTTAATTACGATTAATACACTCCCTTCTGTGGGAAATACCTTGAGATTTGCTGTTTTGTGAATATCGAATGCGCTCAAAATAAAACTAACTCCGTTTCCCGCTACTCCCGATGTAGTCATTAGTGTCTGTATGTCAGTCGCTGTTACTAAAAGTGGATTCAAGTTTCCCTTATATAAATCGTCAATGATCGATAACTCCGACAATTGTTGCCCTTGTATTTCTATTAGCTTAGCTTCCATCCTAGCTTTAATTTCCAAAGTTTTGACAACGTATTCTAATCTGACTACCTGCTTGGTCCATTCATCTTGTATATCTTTTTGGCTCGATATTGTTCTGTTTAGCTCTATCTGTATCTCTTCTACTTCCGTTATCAGTGTGTCTATTGGTTTTGATAATTTTTTATAACTATTGGCCAACACAGTAATTTGGTGATCCATCATCTTGTATGTCTCCGTTTGCCGTTTGTCCATGTTGCTCAGGTGCTCCATTACTTTCTCTGAATGCTTCCTATCCATCACCCCGAATGCCCAATTAAATGCCTCTCCAACGAAGTCCAATGATCTCTTGATACGTCCATGCCGAAATGTTTGCTTTATACTGTTCTCGTTCCTCAGTAGATTTTTAATTATCGCCTCTATCTCCCTAAATGTCGTTGTACACTTGTCCAAAGTGGTCAGCTCCTCCTCCACACACACTGCCCTCGTCTTCTCTTGCATTTCTCCTATCGTTTTTAAAACTTCCCCCATCTGGATAGGTTCGAATCTTGTGAATATTGTCCACTCGTTCTTAAAAAACAATGCCGTGTCTGTATTCTCGAAAAACATCGGTGTTTCTGTAAGTTCCTTAATCTCTGTTTGCTGCATCCATGTTTCCTGCGTTCCACTTACAATCATACAAAACCACATAATTTTTATATAATTTCCTATAACGAAACAAACAAAATCTTTTAGTACAAAATATTCTATGAAACGCTTCCGTATGTCCCAAGTATATATATTTTTTATTTTTTTTTTCTTAATATTAGTACTCCTAATATGAATCTTATACTATTTTTCCTTTTCCCGTACTTTCTTTATTTTATGTTATTAGATTTTTCCTAAAAAATTATTTTTTTTTTCTTCTCTCGACAATGTATATAATAAAATGTGTTTATAATTTTCCTACATCTACATAATAATCAATTATATCTTTGCTATTTCTTTACTCTAATTACTCTATGTTTGTTAATATATATATATATTTATATAAAATAATTTAAGCAGGTTGTTATGCAGCTTCTTATTCTTTTCTATTTAACATCTCCCTTCATAAACTACTTTTAACTTTCTCTTAATATTTTAATTCATCAACTTCAGCGACCTAAATTTGCTCCTCAATACGCTGATTTTGTTACTATTATACTTATTCGATTGTGAAATTATGAATTTCCTTATTCTGCATTTTAATTTCAATAATTTTTTCTCTTATTGCATATTTTCTCTTACTTCCTACTTTATTATTATTATTATGCAATTGCTTATATATGCATAATACTGAGTATGTTACTTCGATTGCGCGAAATTTTGCTTAGTTTCACCATGCAATCAGCTTTAAATTCAAAAGGTTTTCTTGTTTACTACTGTTTCCGACTAAATTTAGTTCTTCTGAATACTTTGGAACGATCACATCAATATATTCATCATGTCCAACCGTGAGTATTATTGTTTTATTATTCTTTTTTTTTTATGTATTATAATCAATCGACTTGATTTATTAATTTTAGGTAACGTGTATAAACAATACCAGCAATATCGACGCGCGCTGCTCGAGGAACGAGCAGCCGAAATGCCGCCCACTTGGCCGGAGTTCCCGCCATTTGAGGAGGTTGGTCGTCCCATAAATGCGATCCGTGTTTATCACGAAGATCCCCCAGGTAATTTATTTCATTCTTTTAGATGAATTGTTTTATATTGAAAGGTATTTATCTTATTTTTTTTTTTTTTTATTTAAGCTCCCTTCGACCCTCAAGCATTGGTGGAACTTTTTGAGTCCGCATCCGAGCTGAGTGATGACGGTTATAGCTCTGAGGTAAAGGATCCATTCTCGACGGAGTCCCGTCTTTTTTTTCTTGAAAGACATAGGGCCGCCGATCTCGCCGCTATCGAAGAACAAACACAACGACTTAACCACAGCACAACACTTTGGGAGAAGGATCCAGTCGTCTTCCTCGATGAATACCACTCACGCCTAGTCGACTGCTGTTGGGACGATTCAGCCGGATTTGAGCTACAACGTCTCCTCTCATCGTACAGGTCCACTAGAAGTGTCGATGCACTGGTTCAATGCTGTGCTGAGATCTTAAGAATCGATCTTGAGGGGGTGCAAAAACCGCCCGACCTTCCTCTCCCAACTGCTCTACGGTATTTTTGGGAACAGCACAAGGAATAGATTAATGAAATAAATAAATTATGTTATATCCATAAAGTTGTAAATTCTATTTCATGCGCTCAGGCTAAAAATTGTAGGACTTAAGCTATCTATTTTATACCTTTAATTTCATGAAATAATTTAAGTAAATTATTATGCAACCTCTTGTTTTTTCCTTTTATTAATATTTCTGTAGTGACGGGGCTTCTAACCGCCACTACCTCAAACGGACCTGTCCAAATAGGTGAAAACTTATTTTTCCTCACTTGATTCTTTAGGAGTACTCTGTCTCCCACCTTGAATTCTACTGAATTTACTTTACTATCGTAATAGTTCTTTGATACTTTCTTCACATTATCCTGATTTTTCCGAACTAACTCGTGCGCCCTCTGTATTTGAAACTTTAATACTTTCGACGGGTCGTCTGCATTATATACAGGCCCACATTTTCTCCTTAAATTTGTAGGCATTTCGGAATCAAACCCGTACAATGTTCTAAATGGCGTTTGTTTTGTTGACAAATGCGGTGTATTATTATGTACATGCATTGCTGAGGATAACCACTGATCCCAGTTGGACCCATCCTCTTTTGCGAAACTTCTTAAATATTCCGCCAATGGTCTATGGCTCCGTTCTAACGAGCCATTCGCCTGTGGGTGGTAGGGTGTTATATGCAATTTCTTTACCCCCAGCATTTTGCACACGTCTGAAAATAATTTAGACACAAAATTCGATCCGTTGTCTGTTACTAACACTTTGGGTGTATTGTGTCTCGTAATTATTTCATCAAAAAATGCTTTCGCTACGGTGCTGGCCTCCGCGTCTGGCATTGGTACGCTTGCCATATACTTAGAAAAATCGTCCTGAAACGTTAATATATACTTATTACCTGAAACTGTTTCTGGTAATATTCCTACCATGTCCATGTATACCTTTTCAAAAGGTCGCCTTGGTGTATCTGTTAGCACCATCGGCATTTTAGTCAGCCGTGAACTCTTGTTTACCTGACATTTCTTGCAATTTTTCACATATTCCTTTATCTGTTTTTTCATCCCATTCCACCTAAATTCCTGCCTGATTCTTAAATACGTTTTAAGCTACCCTTGATGCCCCCCAAGCCTGGAATCGTGAAAATCCTTTATTATCATCTGTATCTCACTCGGATCTGTCAGCACTCGTGCAACTGGTTTTTCGGGTGGTCCTACGATTTCCTCCCCGTCAATAATCCCTTCCTCCTCCTGTGCTGACTCTTCCTCCTTGTCCTCTTCCCTAATTTTAGATCGTGTCTTAACCATGTTCACGTCATCCTTTGTCTTTTCTTTGTGCAAATTTTTTACCGCCACATTTTCGCTCACATGTGGTACTCTACTTAGAGCGTCAGCATTAAGATTCTTCTTTCCCGGCTTATAAATTATCTCAAAGTCATATTCTGATAACTTATGCCTGAATCTCGCTAATCTGGATGTTTGATCTTTTAAGTTCGCAATTCCCCTTAATGGCTGATGGTCGGTGTATACTTTAAAATGTCTACCCAATAAATATGCTCTAAAATTTTTTGCCGCCCACACTATGGCTAAAAATTCCTTCTCTATAGTCGAATATCTCCTCTCTGCGTCATTTAGAGCCCTACTCGCAAATGAAATTGGTCTGTCTTTGCCTACCTCTCCTTGAGAGAGAACTGCTCCTAGCGCTTCGTTACTAGCGTCTGTTGTTAATATAAATGGCTTAGTAAAATCCGGATATGCTAAAACTGGAGGTGATATAACTGCTTCTTTTAATTCATTAAATGCTTTCTGGCAGCTGTCCGTCCATTTAAACTTTTCGTCTTTTCTAAGTAATTTGTTTATTGGTAATATTATTTTTGCTGCGCCTGAAATAAACTTCCTGTAATAGTTGATTAATCCCAAAAATGCTTGTACCTCTTTTCTGTTTCTGGGTACTGGAATTCTTTTTACGCATTCCACCTTCCCTGGATCAGGTAAAGCTCCTAGTTCTGAACACTTATGCCCTAAATATACTACTTCCCTGCGCAAAAACTGACATTTTTCTGTATTCAATTTCAATGTGTTTTTCCTTAATACGTTGAAAACCTTTGTCAACCTCTCCTCATGCTCCCCTAAATTCCTTCCGTAAACCACTATGTCATCTAAATACACAAAGCAGTCCAAACCCTGTAATCCTGTTAAAATATGATTCATAATTCTCTGAAACGTTGCCGGTGCACCTGTCAGACCAAACGGCATTCTATTAAATTCGTAATGCCCCATTCCTGTACTGAACGCTGTCTTCTCCTTATCTTCTTCATTAATTAAAACCTGATGGTACCCACTTGCGAGATCTAATGTCGAAAAATACCTGCTATTACCCAGTTGGTCCAATATTTCATCTATTCGTGGAAGTGGGAACACCTGCTTTATTGTAGCCTCATTGACTTTCCTGAAGTCTACTACTAGCCTCCATTTCTTTTGCCCGTCTTTACCACTTTTCTTTGGTACTAGCAGCAAAGGAGAATTCCAAGGCGATTTGCTTGGTGAAATTATTCTGTCCTCTAACAGCTTGTTTACCTGTGTATTTATTTCCTCCCTATGGCTCTGAGGCAACCTGTACTGCTTCTGATTAATAGGTGATTGATCTGCTTTAGTCGGTATCTCGTGCTTTAAAACTGGTGTGAAGGACAATTCATCACCCTCTAACAAAAATATGTCATGAAATGATATGCACAATTTTTCTATCGATGATCTCTCCTCTTTATTTAAACTTCTTCCTATATCAATAGATTTCAATAATGTATCTATCCTTTTTCTAATATCTGTTGTTTGGTATGTATTAATTTTTCCACTACTTGGTTCCTTGTATTTATTAAAATTTGAAAATTTTGGCTCAAAATCGGGTTTTAAATTATATTCCTTTTCTGTCGCGTTTAAGATTGGAACAAGGACTCTGTTATTCTTCACTTCTACCAAAGCATCCCCCAAATATATTCCCGTCTCTATTTCCTGTTTGTGTATGATTATCTCCGGTATTTTGGTTTTTACTTGTATGGACACTAATGTTACTGCCCTTGCTTTAACTGTTCTATTTTTATTGTAACATATGTTACCCCACTCGTATGCTGTTTTCAGTGGTAAAATAATGCGCTTCCCGTAATCTTTATCAACGAATACCAATTTCTTATCCAAAGAATCTATTATTGACCGATTCCATAAATTGTCCCTTCCTAGAATACCATCTGCTGGAATCCCTCGTTCGGTTTCCACTACCTGTAACGTGAAACACAGTTTGTCCATTAATAAATGTTTCACTTTAATTGAACCTAAAGTACGTACATATCCCCCAAACGCGCCACTTAATTCTCTCGTGTCCTTTTTGTTTACGTTTTCGAACGACTTCAGTGACTTTTTCTTAATCAAGCTAGTATCCGCCCCAGAATCAACCAGTAAAATGAGTTTTCCGTCTTTTGCTTCCTTACAAGGAACCTGTACGAACACATCATTTACCCCAGTCTTCTCGGGACACGTAGCCTTTCTACCTAAAGTCCAGTTTGAATGACGACCGTTCGTCCTCAACCGACTTAACGATAATTCAGTTAGGCCCCAAAGCACGTAGCATAATTTTTTCAACCCTTTTGTAAATATTGATAATTTCGATTTTGCTCTGTGTACTGACTTACTTATTAACGAATTACCCTTACCTACACTTAAGCCATTAGCAACCTCCAATACCCACACCGTTACCATGCAGAGGCCCATTATTAATAATTGAATACATAGAATAACCAATCTCTTGCAGGCGCTTCCCAATTCAATCCCCAGGTCCTTTATATCCTTCACACATCCTTGTTTTTGTATACCTTGGGCCCCAAATCCTTCTACCTTTTCCGTTATATCCTCTACTTGCACCTGAAGGTTTTCTTGTTCCATATCCTCCCTGTTACTCTTTGATAATTCGGTGCTTACAACTACGCCATTTCTTGACCTCTGATGGATATTCATCTCATCCCTCGTCTCTGTTGATGACAACCTATCAAATGCCTTTCCTGACGCTCGCTTATACCTGCTCTTTGTCTCAATATTATCTATTCTTCCCGATGGTAATGACAACTGCTCTACCCCTTGGTTAGACCTATGATAGATATTCACCCCGTCTCTCCTTGACGGTAATGACAAATTATTCATAGCCCCCTGGTGTGTGAGAGAGATATTCACCCCATTTTGCCTATTCTTTGTGTTTGAGTTGGGATTCCAATCTATTGGCGTAGATTGGCCCGCATGGAGTTTCCCTGCCTACTTTCCATGTTTATTTTTGCGTAACAGTCCTTTTTATAATGCCCTGGCTTCTTGCACCAGTGACATGTCACCTGTTGTTGCTTGCCACCCGTATTATGGGATCCTTTGGTTCCCGTGATATTGTCCCTAAACGGATTATTTCTTGCTTGGCTGTTGTTATATGGCCTAGTGCCATTATTCCCTTGCATATTGCTCCTTTCTACCGGGACGTAGGGTGGTGCACATTTCCACCCTTTCTCGTGCCCATACTCCTGGCACTTCTCACAATAGGGAGTGTTCTTCCTTGTGATACACTCATCCCTTGTGTGTCCTTGCCTGTTACAGAATGAACACCTTACATTCATTCTATACTCCTTGGACCTCTTCTCCTCTCTTTCGGACCTATTGTTATCCGCAAACCTAACTCCTGTTGCTACATTCCTTATCCTTAAACCCTGTTCCAGTCTACTACTCAATTCCTGCACCTCATCCCTTTCTTGTATTGCGTATGTCCTGCGCATGGAGTTCCTTCCTGACTCATTCCTGTGCCTGTCATTTAGCATGTACTCTGTGTCTATCGCTTTCCTCACTACATCTGAAAAATCTTCTCCTGTCTGTGATAATACTACCGTTCTTATTCCCAGATCATTTATCCCCCTTTTAAACGCGGTCAGCACGGATCTACTCAATTGATCGAGAAGCATCTTGTTGTCCCCTATATAATCTCTCCCCCTAGCTTCTATTGAACCTAACCTTCGTGCAAACGAACTTATTGTCTCTCCTGGCTCTTGTTCACATTTCGACAATTCGGTATATACTGAATCATATGTGGTGGCCCGTAAATAATTACACTTAATTAAAATGTATATATCCTCTAATTTGCTAAATCGTCGGGACCTACATAATTCAAAAGCATCTCCATGCAACCTGAGCTTTATGCACTCTATGAAACTTGGCATATCCGCCTCTTTTATCGTCTTCGCGGCTAGGTCGCATCCCTGAATAAATCGATATACCTCTGCCGGTGACTCGGTACCCGAAAACAAGGGTACGAGATTATTCACCGTCTTGGCAATTTCGTTCACGTTCATATTTGTGTTGGCGAACCGCACGTTCTCGTAAATATGATCCGCCTCCCTGCCTGTATCTACCAGTACTTCCTTATGATACAGAGATGTATCCGTTGCTAGCCTTAGCTCGTCCTCCAAATGTCTATTTCTCACCTGCAACTCCCTGATCCTATCGTTTGCCTGTCCTATTGTTTCAAACTCCTCCCTGGCCTGTTGAGCTATCAATCTTTCTACCAGGTCCGTTGAAATGTCCTTTCTTTTAAACAGAGTTCGTAACCTCTCGTTTTCGATGTCTAATTCCTCTGCTCTCTCTAGCTCCCCGACCCTTTGTTGTTCAACCTTTCTGAGCTTTGATTTTAGAGCTTCAAAATGATTCTTATATGATTCAAATTTTTCTACCTGCGCCACACTCTTGTGCTCGTGAAAACTGTCTATGAAATCGAACAGTACATCCGCCTCTTCAACCTTTGTTAAATTTTTCTCAAGCGCATTTGACTGAAGCAGCGCAAAATTATCTTTGTTTGATATCACCACCTTAGCTCGTGCCCACAATTTTTCTACAAATCTTTCTAATTCTCCTATGAGCTCTAAATGCTTCCTTTCTGTTACACTCACGTGGTCCATCTACAGTTATTCACTACCTCAAGATTCTAGTTAACAAAAAACTCTTTTAATTCGCCTTGCATTCATTATCATATATCCCTGTTTATTCTTCTATCCAATTTATTATTTAATTGTCAAGGAAGACAAAAAGATACTTCGCATTATCTCTATTAAAGATCTTCTTGAGGAAATTTTTATTTTCCTATCTTTATTCCTGATGTAAAAAAAAATCAAACTATTCCCTTTAACCAAATTCTTTTTCCTACGAACAATTCGAACACTTCAATAGAATCCACTTCAAAGTATAGTCAAAATCATATCAATAAGAATGAACATTTATTTAATTACATTTATTATTCAACGACTATGGGTACTTTAGATGTAATAAAATGCAGCAACTGTTTTCCTTGTTTGATGCTCGTCTAGCAACTACCCTCCTACGGCTAGCCTTGATGTCTCTTCTTATTCGCCTCTTCCATTCATTGTTTGTTGCCATATTTAGTTCTTCGTACAGCAATGCTCGCTCCACCCTTTGCTTGTAGGCTTTTCCTCCTCTCTTCCTTTTGGTGCTAATGACAGGGGGAATGTATGGTTCTACTTCCTTCCGAACTAGCATATGGTTCCGCCGGCGATACTCCTCTATCGTTATTGGCTTTGGACCTGCTGTCTTCGAGGTAGGCGTATAGACCGGATACCGCTGTGGTGCTCCCTCCGGTACGTACTCTTCGCAGTTAGTTCCGCACTCTTTTTCCTCCTGCACCTGTTCCTCGTACTTTCTGAAAAGTGCCCCTATCTCCTCCGCTGTTGGCGTCTCAAGTTCCTGGTAACAATCTGTAAACGAAATAGCCGTTCTGGTTTAAACAGTTTTCATTGCTATCCTAACTTTTTCCGAAAATTAATTTAATTCTACCGAATTGTACCTCCAACCTTCAGCATATAGAATTGTCGCTAAAGTTAAATGCGAGCAAGAATAGTTGCTTTGACGCAAAGCTAATTTATTAATTTTTGTTAAGTTAATATATAAAAGAAACGACGCAAAACCCTTTTTGCAAATATTTGACTAAACCTTTTAAAAAAAACATTATCCTTGTGGCCCCTGTAATCATAAGGATCCTATCAACCATTACTATTCCAAGTGTTTTTTTTTTTTTTTATATATGTCCTCCCAAAAAAGAAATGTCCATTCTTAAAAAAAAATTATACAACGCAAAAAAAAATTATTCCTATTGTTCCTATAACAATAAGGATCCAATCAATATTTTAAATTCCTTAAAAAAAAATTTTTTATTCCAAAATATCCTTGTTGTTCCTGTAACAACAAAGTCCCACCGATTACTTTGAATCCCTACAAAAGAACTAATGTCCTTACCGTTCCTATAACAGAAGGATCCTAGCTATTACTTTTTTTTTTATGTCCATTCTTTAAAAATTTTTCAAAGCTAAAAAAAACTTATCCTTATTGTTCCTATAACAATAAGGATCCTAAAATCCTTGCTGTCCTTGCGAACAGAAGGAACCTACCGGCTGCGCCAATTTTGTTGCGTCCTCCCGTGAGGATGCACATAGGTCCTATTCGTGGCCCTACTTGTCAGACTGGGAACTCGTCCCAAGTCCTGGTTATTCTTTCTCACCTTATTGTGCTAGGCATGGTGAGTTATGCCGGTCTGTAGGCAGCCGTGAGGGTGCCGGAATGTTACCTGTATTATACTTACTCATGCTAATCTGGGTGGGAATAAAGTCCTCTGGTCCTTCCTTAGGTCCCTTGTTCTGGTTAGAGAGAATAATGCTTCTTATGTTTTCTTTATCGGTCACTTTAGTGACTGTATACTTTTATTATTACGGTTTTGTTGGTGTTTACCATTGACAATCAACTCTTTTCACAGTTATTAAATCAACTAACTATTCTCTTAAAACTACTTATATTTAACACCTCGGTTTTTACGATAATTGGGTGTACTCAGCATTTGTGCAAGATGCGGAAGGCAATCTTGCACAATAATTAGTCTTGGTTTCTGGTTTACAATTATTTCCTTATACATACGTAATTTCTTAACAATTAGGAAATGTTCATCTTGCATTTGGTCTTGCATTCTTGGCCTAGGTTATATCTGGCTCAAGAATTTACTCTAATTCCAATTAATTATTCTTTAAAATATACAGACATTCTTAAAGTAAACATTATTATTCAGTCTTACATTCCTACATACTTATTTAATAATGCCAACTTAGGCCGAACAAACATACAAACATGTATAACATGTGTAATTGGGTCATATTCCAATGTTAAGTTCTTATTTAACTTATACTTGTTTTGCGTTATTCGCTTAGCCAAACTTTGTGTATGTTAAATACAACAATAAAATATTACAATTAATTTACCTCTGGTTTTTGCATGCTCAGCAGTTGACGCTGAGCTATGAAAGCTGATCGCCCAACTGGCGTCAGTGTTTACTTTAATAGCTTCTGTTTTGAAGGTGCCGACCTTGGCATTGAATTAACTTAAAGCGCTACAATGCAATGAAAGCTGATCGCTCGATTTGAGGTAGATCAGTTCTCATTGCGGGCACTTGAACATTTAAAAGCAGATAACGTTTTGGGGAAGCCGCGTTGTGAGTCACAACAGCGTACCTCTGCCGGTTGGTCGTAGCAACATCGCTGTTAGCTAGTTATACTCATGTTTTCGTTAACATGTTGACACCGCTCAGTAGTGTTGCCATGCTCTGCTGCACATGTTCTCGTCGACATGTTGAAACCGTTCAGTGGTTTTCGGAAATATATGCTTCGTGTTTCTGGGGTCACCCTGGGCCCCCATCGAAGTACTCGCGGTCCCGTTGGCGCTTAATATAATGTTGCTAATTGTTGGTAGCTTCACTGTTGCGCTGTTAACTAGCCATGCTCATGCTCGTCGCTGTTAAATAAAACTTGTTGGATTCGGCTCTCTCTCTTTGTCTTTAGCTTAGTGTTTGCTGTTTTTGTTGTTGCTTAATTTTGTCGCATTGACCGTTGCTTATGCCTTATATATAAATAACTCTTAACTATTTATGTTGTCACAGGGTGCGTTGTTCAAAATTATTTAGTTATTATAGTTATTTTAAATTGTTTCTGACTAATTTCCATTTGTAGTAAATAATAACTAAGCATTAGTTAAGTAGTAATTCATGTGTACAAAAGAAAGGTATCTACAGATCAAATAGTTCATGTTTAAGATAAGTTAAAAAAAAATAATTTGTTTTATTATTAATATGCTCCACGCTTGTGATGCTTATGCTTGTGTTGTTGTTGCGTCTTCTTATGATCTTACTGATAGTGGCGTTTTGTTCTTATTGCTGTGGTAGTTACTTTGTTATCAATGTGTTATTGTTGTAGTGTTTAGCATGTGCGGCAAAACTGGGGACATGTTTTGCCTCGTCACAACAGGTAAGACATTCTTGATCTCGTTGCTACTAGCAACGATAGCAACGTAAAATAGTACTGACATTGACTTCTACTGGCATTGCTGCTACTTTATTGGATGGCGGTCGAACAGCACAGTCTGCACTTAAACTGCCCTTGAATATGCAGGGAAATGACAATCTCACATGTAACATAACTAAAACATCTGGAATGGCAAAGGTCTTGCAATAATGTGCGATAACTGTTTGGAATGATTGTCCAATGGCTAACAAAAAATCTTTAAAAGCATTGGATAGAACTATGAAAGATCTACGTAGAAGTCAAGCTTTGTTTGGCTGTGCTTTGATACTGTTATCTGGAGACTTTAGACAAACTTTGCCTTAAATTCTGAATTCTACTGCTGACGATGAAATAAACGCATGCTTGAAATTTTTAACTCTCTGGAAAAATGTAAGAACACTCACACTAAAAACAAACGCACGCGTTCAATTACAAAACGATCAATCAGCAGCAGAATTTTCAATGTAATTTCTGAGAATTGGGGATGGTAAAATGCCAGTCAACAGGAATACAGGAATGATAACACAACCAAACGATTTTTGTACTTTCACTCAATCTCAAAAATAACTGATTCATAGCGTGTTCCCAAACATAGCACAAAACTACACAAATCGTGCTTGGTTAAGCGAGCGAGCAATACTGGCCGGAAAGAACAAAAATGTAAATTATCTTAACGAGGCTACTTTAAATTAAATACCAGGTCTATTATTCATATTAAAATCAGTGGATACCATCATGAATCAGGATGAGGTGGTTAATTATCCCACATAATTTTCAAATTCACTTGATTTGCTAGGAATACCAGCAGCTAAAAATTGGAGCGCCTATTATTATGCTTCGCAACATAAACCAACCAAAACTTTGTAATGGCACCAGGCTTACCGTAAAAAATATTGAGAAATTTGATAAATTCAAAGGCGAAGACGTTTTGATTCCTTGCATCCCAATGATTCTATCTGATGTCCCATTTGAATTTAAGCATCTTCAATTTCCTGTGCGCCTTGCATTTGCCGTTACCATCAATAAGTCGCAAGGACAATCTTTACAAATGTGCTTTATAAATTTGGGAAATTCAGTTTTCTCGCATGGCCAATTCTACGTTGCTTGCTCCCAAGTCGGAAATCCATCTGCTCTATTCGTTTTCACCATAGATGGTGATAAAAAAATCTAGAATGTTGTTTATTTAAGAGCATTGCAATAAATACTTTAATTTTATACAAATTGTTCGAAAAACCTTTTTTATTTGCCAAGCGAAGCGGGTAGTTATTTTATAAATTACAGTAAAGTTTATTTTCTATTGTGTGTGATTTGTGTGGTGGTAAGACCATGGGTCTAGAAGCGATTTACGAATTGTGTCATTACGAACGAAAACAAAGTTACAAGTTTTTAGGGCTTAAGGTATATACTGTTTAAACTTGGTGTTGTGATTTGAGATATTTGAATAATTGCTTTTAACTTTTCAGTTTGGACAAGGTGTCTGTCGATTTAAAATCTAATTATTTCATGAATTAAATTGCGAGCTTTAGATCAAGCAAGTTTTTAAGAAGGCAACAACAACTCTGTATAGAGTCAATCACTTAGCTGACTAGACAGTCTGTTTCGGAAATCGCTACATTTCCTCTTCAGTTGTCTTTGAGTGATTAAACTGTGATCAACTCACTGTTTAAAATTGCATATGATTTCACACATAAGGGAGCATCCATTAATAACGTGAGATGTTTAGGGGGGGTTAAGCCGAATCTCACTCACTCTCACGTGAGGGAGTGGGGGGATCTCGCAAAGATGACGTAATTTTTTTATCCGCAAGAAACAGTGTAGAAATATAAGTTAACTGGTTGAATTGAGTAAAACATGTTTCTCTACTAAAATATGACTAAATTTTACGCACTAATATTTATATATAAAAAATATAAATATTAATAAATGCAATACAATGAAGCATAGATTAACTTATTTACACTTAAAACACGCATTTTGAACAATCTCAGGTGAGATTATTGGGGGGGGGAGGTGGTCGGGCCAAATCCACGATATCTTACTATGGGGAGGGGAGTGGTCAAAAAATAGCAACTATCACCTCACGTTATTAATGTACGCTCCCTTAGGAATTCATTCATTTGAATTATATAGAAAAAAATTGAACGTTCAAATTGGCTACTAATCATATGACATTTTAAAGCAGTAGGCTATTTATAGATCACCACCATCAACTCTACCAAGGTTGCCATATTTTCTAGTTGCTTCTTTATTTATTTATTTCAATATTCATTGGTGTCCGACAGTTTGTCGAAATGCACTATAGAAATGAAACGAGTTTTTTTGCTGTAATAACTTAATAGATCATAAAATTAATTAACTAACTATGGCGGAGCACGGAAAAATAAGTTTTATTAATGTCAAATTAATTAAATAATCCAATAATTGATCGATTTCGGTCACAGTCTTGAATAATTGAACATTTGGTTGTGAAAATAGCCACCTTTCAGTTAGAACACTAGCTCCTAGCGAAGCTATCTATAAATAGCCTACTGCTTTAAAATGTCATATGATCAGTAGCCAATTCGAACGTTCAATTTGTTCTATGTTTATAATTCAAATGAATGAATTCCTAATGTGTGAAATCATATGCAACTTTAAAGAGTGAGTTGATCACAGCTTAATCACTCAAAGACAACTGAAGAGGAAATGTAGCGATTTCCGAAACAGACTGTCTAGTCAGCTAAATAATTGACTCTATACAGAGTTGTTGTTGTTGTTGCCTTCTTAAAAACTTACTTGATCTAAAGCTCGCAATTTAATTCATGTAATAACTTAATAGATCATAAAATTAATTAACTTATCTAATTATTTTGTATTACAAGTTGATGTGGTAATCTAAGTGTTCACCAAAGACTATTTCTGCTGGTGAAGCTTTAATATTTTCTTTGACTGTAGGTCTGAGCTTGTTTGATTATTTTTCGCTATTATAGAAGTTTTTAGTTGACGATGAAAACGTTCCGTTAGCTTGTGGATTATAAGCAGTGGTTGTTATGTGTTTATTCCCTAGACTTTTTAAACAATTTTTGACTGCTGTCGTTGGTTATAGAGTTCCTTGATCGGAAGTAACTTCCAGATGAACTCCAAAACGTGATACGTATTCTCTTTGAAGCATGTCAACAATAGTATTGGCATTAGTATATCTTTTAGTGGATACGCTTCGGGCCAACGTGTGTTTCGGCCGATTAAGGTAAGTAGATATTTATAATTGTTTGATATCGGCCAATGTACATGCTCAAAACGGTCGTGTGGAATGTCTATTTTGTGTACGGTATTTTTCGTGTTTCTATGTATTTTCCACCATTTGTTAATTTGTGTCTTCATTTTGGATCAGAAGTATCATTGTGTTGTCGTTAGAAAATTGTGTGATGAATTCTAGGTGTAGTGTCTGTCTTGGGCTTCTTTTTTTCATAAAAGATCAAAGAACCAAGGCATGTGCCTTAAACAAACAACGTTTGGTCTTTGACCTGAAAGAAAAGGGATAGATTATTAGAGGAAGAATTGATTGGAACCGTACGTGAATTATCGATTAGGCGGAACAAACATGAAAGGCAATTTGATTTGCCTATAACCAAGGTTAATGTTATGAATTAACATCGGCAATCATTTCCAGCCCTCAGTTGTTCTTGTCCTTTAATTCAACATTTTCCATAATTTAGTTGTGGTTTTTTTGTTTAAATAATTCTTAAATGTAAAGAACAAAAAAAGCGAAAATAACCATGCCTGAATCCGAATTCGAACCGGGGACCTCTGAGTTGATAGTCTAACGCACTCTTCACTAGACTACAAAGGCAGACTCTTGCTGTTTTTGAGTGTAGTGCTGAAATAAGTGGTTTGTGATCTGCGTAAATTGTGAAAGTTCGTCCTTCTTAATAGTGACAGATATGTTTGATAGATAGCGATCGAACGTGCTGTATTTCTTTTCGGATGGTGCTAATTTCTTTGAAAAGAAAGCTAATGGTTTTTTTTGATGATTTTTAATGGTTCTTGTTGTAAAACTGCACTGATAGCAGTGTTAGATGTATCTACAACGAAAAAAGTTTTGCTTTACTATTCAAATTATTAAGTAGCACTTCCTTAGTTAAACTTTCTTTTATCGTTGTGAATGCTTCTGTGGTATCATCTGTCCAATTTAAGTGTTCATATTTTATTTTTGATTCTGTTGTTACCATTTCATAAATATGTGTGTGTATGCCATTTTTGGTATGCCTCTGTGGTAATAATTTTCTTATCGATGAATCTCTGCATTTGTTAAACTGTTTTGGGCTTAGGATAGTTAACTATACATTAAATTCTATCGGGAGATGGTTGAGTGCCTTGTTTCGAAATATTATGACTTAAAAATTTATGTTGTTGAAGCCGAAAATACATTTGTTTGGTTTAATTTGTCTAGTCGTTCAAATACTACGTTTAAATCAGTGCACAGTGTTTGATGTAGAACGAATTAGGAGGACAAAGTCGAAAAATGATATTAATGGTTTTTATGTCAAATAAAGTTTGTTGTCAAAATAAAGTATTCAAGAAAACATTTTCGAGTATGAAAGTCAAAAACGTTTGGCACATGCCGTTTTTACAACTTCGCAAAGTTCACATTTCAATATTAAAAAAAATAACCAAAAATATTATTTGCATTAAAGATTCACTTTAAGTCCATTTAAATGAGTGTTACTAAATTTTTAATTTTTTTTAATATGGCTAACATTTCTGGTGGTAAGTTTTCTTAATTTTGTATGTTTCTTTAGCCATATAAATTTTAGTTTAGTAGAAAAAAAAAAATTTAAGAAATATTGGGAAATTTAAAAAAAAAATATATAGAGTATTTGCTTTTGATTTAAATACATATATTTTTTGATTTAAAAAATATAAGATTGTACTATTTCTAGTCCAAATGTTTTAAAGTATTTAGACATTTTTCTCTTAGTATTAATAAAAATTATGTGCCTTTATACGCCGATGACATATTTTCTGCTTTTAAGGGAGCAACAGTAGGTACGATGTCGGGGTTCTGGCTCATGGATTATGGATTAAGGATTAGTATGGGGGTTCTGGCTCATGGATTATGGATTAAGGATTGGTATGCCGGTTCCAGCTCATGGATTATGGATTAAGGATTGGTATGCCGGTTCTGGCTCATGGATTATGGATTAAGGATTGGTATGCCGATTCTTGGCCATGCATGGCCTATGGAGCAGGATTGGTATAGCGGTTCTGGACCATAGATTATGGATTGACGGAGCAGGATTATGGATAGACGGAGCAGGATCAGGATTAAATCAAGTGGTGAAAAAGTGTAGTTGAATTTTGATGGGTGGTGAAAATGTGTAGCGGAATTTTAATTGGTGGTGAAATCGTGTGGGGAATTTTGATGTATTTCACACAGGCGGACGTAAAAGTAAAATTTGTAGGAAATTTTTATGGAACACGAGCCAAGCGTAAGAAATTTTTAATGGGGCAGGAGCCAAACCTAGGAATTTTTATTTAGCATAAAGGAAACCTAGAAGAAGAAGTACGAACACAACACACCCTATGAATATAATGTAACGAAAAAATTATTTAAACGCAACACGCCCTGTAAATATAAAATAACACATTTTAAAAAGCAGTAACTATGTAGCAAAATCTAAAAGTATCAAATTCCATTTTCTGTAGGCAAACGAAAAAAAAAGATTTTTCACACTTACATCTATTTCATCATAATGTGCAATATGTGTGCAAATTTTCTTGCACCACAAAGCAAATAAACTCAAACAAAAACAGGTCGATCTTACTCTTGCATTGATAGAAGTATTTTAAAGAATAAAAAGATTATGTGTATGTCACCACAGGTGTTCTATGAGGAATGGCAGGTGGGAAGAATTCTGAACATGTTATAACATGATTTCTTTGCATTAATCGGAATGAACCCTTATTAAATAAATTTATGATCATCCCAAGAACAACAACACGTATCAATAGCATTATGAATTCCTTATACATTTAATGTGGAGGTGGGGATCTTTTACTTATCTATTTATCTTTGTGTTTCAAAAAGGTCAAGTAAATTTAGGGCCCAAAAAATAGATCGAATAAAAATCAGATACATGTAAGAACAACAAGGGTGTTTTATCAACATGAAGCAGGCACTTGATTAGTTTTCTTCAAATAGTTTCTTAGTCTCTCTCTCTCTCTCTTTTACATTTTCTCTCGGTTGCACTCTCTCCTTCCAAAATTTTTTCCTCTTTTTATAGATTTGTATAAAAAAATTACTATATAAAGAATTTAATGAAGAATGTATAGTTAGTTTGGAATACTACTGCTGATAAACACGGCTGATTTCTAAGCAAGATAATACGGGGATAAACTCTTCTTATTCTATCAATAAAATAATATGGTATGTAATTTTGTTGTTTTATTTTAAATATTAATTTAACAATATCTTTTCATTAGTCTTTAATGCAACAACTTAACGACTGCTACAAAATGACTGGCGCTCAAGGGTATACAAAAGTGGATGATTTAACTGTAGGAGAGGAATATTTAATCACAGGATTGAAGATAACGGAAACACCATTCGGTGATAAAATTGCAGCATATTTAGTTGGAGAACAGGCTGGTCCGCTGTGGGTACTTTTTCCAAAAAAATTAAGTAATATTCTTATCGTTAAAAATCCTTACAATACGCTTCAGGAGAGTGGAATTCAATCCCTTATTTATAGGGTAAAGATAAAAATAGAATGAATATGCCAATGTTTGAATTTATGTACCAAAAAAACAGACTCTGAAATGAAATAATTTTTAACATAAATTTTATAAAATAAAAATCATTTAATGTTTTATATATTCAAGTTTTTTCCTAAATGACCTCTTTATTTATTATGTTGACTTTATATGATTTAAATACAAATTCTAAATGTTTGATAGTTTAAATCAATCAATCATAGTATGATTTAAACTATCAAACATTTAGAATTTGTATTTAAATCATAAAAAGTCGACAGTTTTGGTAATACAATTTTAAAATAGCAATAATAATAGCAGGCTTAACAACTGTTTTTGGTTGCTGATCAGATGCGAAAACTCCTCTCAAGTAGTTTTTTGTGGCATCATGTTACTGTAGAGAATTAGCTATTTGTACCGTTATCATATTTTCTTTTTTATAATGTTATTCTTATGTTACGATTTTTGTCGATATCTAACATGGAGTCATATTCCCAGTAAACTAAACAAGTAATAGCTTCATCCAATGGTTTTGAGAATCTCCCTTCAATACTTATTGTTCCTTGATTCAATAAATTAGTACACATTGTTGTATTTGACTGATCTGCAGTTAAATCAAATGCTAAAATTAAGTAGCCATTATCAAAAAGTTATTTTGTGATATGCATTGTGATATTTAATGCCATTTCCTTTCCTATCTCCAGAATAAGACTTTTTGGAAACCATGCAAAATGTTAGAAAATTTGGTAATTGTCCAATAACTATATTATCTAAGGAGAGAGAATGATTCCCCGGATAGAGCGTAAATGACATAACTTCAACTCTGCTGTGTGAGCACTGATAAGCAAGAAGTATAATAGGGTTAACGGTTACATGGTTCATAAATAATTGCGCCTCTAAAACCTTAAGTGAAGACTCTCCATCTGTATCCATAATATAAAACGCAGCTTTACTAAGTAATAGCTTTTTTTGATTGAAAATATCTCCATGGACTTTTCCATACAGTTCAACTTTGCGACTTTTTTGAAATATTTGTTTTCGCTGTGCTAATCCTTCATTCCCAGTTAAATCTGTAACTGAAATTGAAGATCCTCCAATATCTGGATACCAGCCTGATGTTGTTAAATGAGTTTTACTTGCATTTGTTCCATTGTTTAAAACTGTTTGTATGTAAAAACGATAGTGATAGTTGATATCACTTTGCGAGACCAGTATATTACTTAGATACACTAAGAGCTTCTGAATAATTAATAGAGAATATTATTAACTACTCCTACGGATCCGTCGGTTAAAGCATTATTTTGTTTATCTTTAATTTGTACAAGTCTTAAATAAACACTTGATAATCTCTTTATGTTTCTCCATTTCTGAGACAAACAAATTTAATTGTTCCTGCATTATCTAGAAAAGCAATTGGATTATATGCAACTTCTTCCGTACGTAAAATACTATTTTGCATGGGGAGAGGTTCAAGTAAATCAAGTTCGCTCTTCATGCATTCCATTTGATTCATATTATAGTTTTTTTTTTGTTAGAAGTTAAACAATTGTCAATGAGAAATATCCTGCGGCGTTTTATTGCGACTTAAATATTTACAGAAATTATCCACACGTTTGGTTTTAGATAAAGTTTTCAAATGCCTGATTTTATTAATGTTCTTCCTCTTTATATTATTTTTTCCAGAACCTTTTTGAAATTTTTTACTTATTTTGTTAACGGCTTTATTAGCCAGATTGTTAATTGCAACTTGACCTTGTTCTTCCAATATATTACTTAAAGGCTTTCGACCAAACTCATGGATTATTTCTTTTCCAGATTCAATAGCTTGGTTTTTAACAGCACTCAATCCCGAAATTAATAAAGGCTTAATATAAAGCCCAGCAAAAAATCAACCAACTCCCCTTCCTTGTTGAATTATTCTTGGTGCTATATATAAAGTTCTAATATGACTTATTCCGTTACCTGACTGATTTAAGTAATATTGCGTAAAAAGCTGCTCCATGACATGATGCTTTTAATATGAAACATTTTTACATTTCACTCTCATTTATAGGTTTTTTTTAACATTCTGGAAATGTAATGTAAGATGTATTGAGATTGCAGAAGGTTGAAAACTAATTCCTTCTCCCTTAATATCAGTTATTAGGATTGATATATCCTTAATCGATATTGTTTCAATTGCATAATATTCAAGGCAAGGAAATTTAAATAATTGTCTATTTCCATTATATAGTATGATCCTCAAACATCTTAGGTTGCGATCGCCAACACATCTTGGTTTTATTATATCTGTATAAATATATATAACCGCTAGAACTTAAACTTCACGTACAGAAGCAATATCAATTGTTCGATTAGTTAGAAAAAATTCAGTAATTCCAACTTCCCAATCCTCTGAAGTTGAAGTAGGAATATTATTTATATTCGTAAATGCTGATTTAAAACTGCTTGTATAAAAGTTCATTGAATTATTACTAAGAAGCGTAGCAAAAGATTGATCATTTAGATTTTTCATGATGTTAATGTCGTATATTGAATAATTCGTTTATTTGTGTATGTTCTATTTGTCCACGATATTATGTCCTAACTGAGTAGACTTTTGAGTCTTTTTAATCTTATATCGATTATTTAACACTCGATACTTTTTGTTTTTTTGCTAAATCTTTTCTGTGTAATTTCTTCATCAAACCAATTTTTTTTGGGTGGATTTTCTAAGATACTATTAGTACTTAAAGTCAAATCATGAAAGCGTCTTTTTTCTTTGTATCTATGGAAATAATAAGCAAGAAGCAACTTTTGCTTCGCTGCACTACAAAAAATAGGGCAGCGGCGCAACCCATCGACAACATTATATTTATCACGACTTTACTTTCCATAGTTTTTTTATTATTAATCTACAACTCGCAAAACGTTCTGTATATTTGTAAGTGTGTGCCGCGTCATCAGCGCTAACGACGCAGCCACACGAATCGGTCAAAATCACGCATACTACTTGCCACCATTGACTGCGCTCCTGCACGTATGCTGGTTAGCTACGCCAACATACACACAAGAACGTCAAGCAAGCGATAGCTCACGCTTGTTGTTGTACAGTAAGCAAAGGCTGCCGTCACTTTATCATGTAGGTGATACTCGTCATTATCAAACTTCAGCGTAAGCAATAAATTCTGACTATATGACGAACTGCCATAGGGGCAGTAAGTCGCCAAAGCGATGACGTGACTGAATTAAACGGCTCGAATATCTGTTCATTTAAAAACGCCTTAATGCTGCTTGTTATTATAAAAATTCAGCTATGACTTGTACTCAAGAATTTGCTTGGCTTACCGTTTTTACGATAAGCCAAACTGCAAGTTTGTAAGTCAAATTGACGATGGGTCGAGTTTCGACCGAGTGTCGCCAAAGTTAGAAAAACAAAGAAAAACATGAGCATAGGGGAACAGAGGGTTCCGCCACAATACTCCCTCCTAGCGCTTAAGGCCCGATAAAAAAGATCTATTTGGGGGAATGACTCTTCTACTGCTCCTCGTCTGGACCGGCGCTGAATGCCAGCTTCTTTGGAATGTTGGCTTCTATCTATGCTGGATCGTCTTAGGTTACGCTTCAAGGAATCCCAAGGCGGTGCTAAGAAGTTTTTGGTTGGTTCTGGTGACGGTGCACACAAATGTTTGCGTCCCATGGTGTCCATCGGCGGGCCTGAAAAAGTTGTCAAGGCCTCTCGGCAAGATGGCGTTTTGGTGGGTGGCGTACAATAACCTTGCGCTTGTTTAACGTCGGTTTTTGGTAGAAATGCCGCTTTTAACCTGTCCACGGATATTTTTCGTGATTTTCCTAGGATGTCCACATCGAAATATTTTTCAGCCCTATTTAAAACTTTAAAAGAACCATCGTAACGCGACTGAAGGTGGCGCTGCACTTTGTCGATACGGACAAAAACGTGTGAGCAGGTCTTTTTGTATAAAAACGTGTCAGCAGGTCTTTTTGTATAAAAACGTGTGAGCAGGTCTTTTTGTATAAAAAACTGTGGAGTATCGGGATGGTTGGCTTGCGTAGGTGCGATTTTTTACATCATAAGTCTTAAAGTCTTCACAAATTCCGTCTCATTTGATTTTTGCGGTGAAGGAGAGAGGAAGTCACCAGGTAATTTGAGCGGCGTGCCGTAAACTAGCTCAGCTGAGGACGCCGCGATGTCTTCTTTGACTGAAGAAAGAAGACCTAGAAGCACTAATGGTAT
This sequence comes from Dichetophora obliterata, assembly GCA_963920525.1. Taxonomy (NCBI): domain Eukaryota; kingdom Metazoa; phylum Arthropoda; class Insecta; order Diptera; family Sciomyzidae; genus Dichetophora; species Dichetophora obliterata. Next base: position 148,576,945 of record OY986437.1, on the reverse strand, counting down.
AATCCCGCACCAGTCATCATTGTCGTTGCACATTATCGCTGCCTTCAAAGTTTAGTGCCACCTCTCTATCATTCCATTAAATTGCGGATGATATGAGGTGGTGCGAAAATGTTGGATGCCAAGTAGATCGTTTAGCTGCAGGAACAAATCGGATTCGAATTGCCTACCCAAGTCAGTCGTGATTCGCATCCGGTACACCAAATCTGGCTATCCAAACTGGCCAGCGGGTGAAACGATCGATTATTGTGAGGAAATAACGGTTGTCCCTGGAAACTGGTAAAGGGCCGACCAGGTCAATGTTAATGTGCTCAAATCTCTCACTAGGTTTCTGGTAAAAACCGAGTGGAGCTTTGTTGTGTTTGTAAACCTTGCTTCGTTGGCACGGGATGCAGCACTTAACGAATTCTGCTACGTCTTTCTTCATACCTGGCCAAACAAATATCTCATGAATCAGCTTTTCGGTGGCTCGTTTTCCAGGGTGTGAAATACCATGGATTTTCGCCATGATAAGGCTCCTGAAATTCGATGGAACAAGTGGCCTCATCCTTCCGTGAGCTGTGTCGCAGTATATGGTTAACTCGCTTTCTGGTAATTTGAGTTCTTTTATACTTAAGGAAGAAGGAATGGTCGCGTTGAATAGCTGTTGCACCTGACTGTCTCGCTTCTGCTCACTTGCGAGCTCTTCAAAGTTTACGTCTGGCACTGACGTGATAGAGCATCTGCTACCTCGTTCTCTTTTCCGAAATGACGAATGTCTGTCGTAAATTGGCCGATATAGTCCAAGTGACGAGCCTGACGTGGTGATGCTCTATCTAAATTTTGTTTAAAAGCGAAAGTTATTGGTTTGTGGTCAGTAAATATGGCGAATGCCTGCCCTTCTACCATATGTTTAAAATATTTTACTGACTAATATATTTCCAAAAGTTCAATGTCTTAGGTGCTGTATTTTTTTGGGGTCAGTGTGTTTTTTTGAATAAAAACCTAGTGGCTGCAAAATTCCATCATTTGTTGCTGTAAAACGGCGCCAACAGCGTAATCAGAAGCATCTACGTTGAGAGATAACTTGGCGTTGTGGGCAGGGTGGAACAATAGTGTAGCGTTTGTTAGCTCATCTCTACATCTTTCAAACGCCGAAATTGTTTGCGGTGTCCAAATCAGTGGAGTTTTGTCATTCTTCTTGTTGCCGACGATCATGCCCTGCATTTTTGCTTGTGTTGACGCTGCACAAGGAATAAAACGACGGTAATAATTGACCATTCCTAGGAACCATTTAAGGTCACACGTGGTTGCCGGTTTTGCGTACTCCTTAATAGCTTGTAACTTGCCTTGCGCCGGCTTGATCCCATCTTTATTGACCGTGTAACCCAGAAAATTTATTTTGCTCTATATTTATTACGCTACGCAAATATCATCTATGTAGACGAACGCGTGCTCGGACTCTGACGCTGAGACTTTGTGTATATGTCTTTGAAATGTTTGCGCCGCGTTACGCAGTCCGAATGTCATACACTTAAATTGGAAAAGTCCGAAAGGAGCTGTAATTGCTGTCTTCGGAACATCAACCGGCTCCACCGGGATCTGGTGGTAAGCCTTTTTCAGGTCAATTGTTGAAAAAATAGTTTTTTCATGTAATATATGTATGTGTAAAATCCTGCAAGTAAGGAATTGGATACTGATCAGGCACAGTCCTTTCGTTGAGGGCCCGATAATCTCCGCATAGGCGCCATGAGCCGTCTTTCTCCTGAGCATATGGAGGGAGCTCGCCCAGTTACTATCTGAGGGTTCGCAAATACCCTGTTTAATTAATGTCTTAAATTCTGCCTTCGCGGCTTTCAATTTATTGGGCGACAAACGTCGTGGGCGCGCGTGCGTGGGTGGGCCGTTCGTTACGATACGATGCGTAACGCCCGACTTGGCAGCAACGTAGACCTGTCTCATTACAGTTATATCTTCGAACTGCGCCAAAATGTCGGCATAAGGGTCTTTAATACTAAAAGAAAAATACCGTGACTTACCCCTAACTGCCGTATTCGCCTGAATGAGGCTGCAGCGACTCGCGCTCTATGAGTCTGTTTTTCTTCATATTCACCAGGAGGCCATGCTTTTGCAAAAAATCGGCGCCGATTAATGGTGATATGACCGCTGCAATAACGAAATCCCACGAAAATTTTCTCGGGAACCCAAAATCGAGCACGATATTCTTCGTACCATAAGTCTCGATATGCGAGCCATTTGCTGCAAACAACTTAAATTCATGTGGCCCATTGAAATGTTCGGGACCACTTGGTGGAATAACCGATACGTTGGCTCCAGTGTCAACTAGGAATCGCCTGCTCGTTGCGTTATCGGTTACGTACAGGCGACTTATGTCATTACCACTGTTATCGCCTGTACTGAGAAAACTGGGATTTATTTCTTGAGATATGTGTACGGTTCGCGATACTCGGCCGCAAATATTAATTTTCGTTTATGTTGTGCATAGATGTTTAATTCTTGACTATCCTTGGCTATCCATTTATTGAAATCGCTTACATTTTGGTTATAAAAAATGGGTAAGAGTTTTTAAATAATAAAAAATAAAATAAAATGAATAGGCTGAAAGGATATCAAAGATTACTTCATTGCAACTATTGCGGCAGTAATGAACATTTGGAGGATAAGTGCAAAAAGAAGAATGATAATAAATTGGTAAAGGATTTAAAAGATGAAAAAAGCAAGAAAAATAAAGCAAAACAAGAATAAGCGCTGATTGGTTAACGTAAATAGTTTCAAATGTGAAAGAAAGATAACATGAAAAAGAGTTCTGTATTCAATCGATTGGCAAAATATATAAATACTCCTAAAATTAATATTAAAACTTATTTACAAACCTTAATTCTGACAGTACAGAAACACATCAGAGTAAATATGATAAAGAAAATATATAATTTCAAATGCTGAAACTACAAGTGGACCAGACACTTGTAACTGTGTTTATGGAAAAGAATTATGCAATTTTATTATAATATATATAATACAATTAAATGTAGAAATTTTTTTTTTAAATAATGAATTGAAAAAATAAAGACCACATAATTAAACTCCAACAAAATTTTTTTATTTGATATATTATTTTAAAAAATTTTACAAGTTCATTATATTAATTAGGTCATAGTGTTCCCATGCTAGAGTATCAACACCATTTGGTAATATACATCGTTTATCATCTAAATAACTTAAAACAATTTTACGAATTCCCTGTGTATATAATTGATGTATCTTAGACCTAAATATATACATTTTATCATAAAAGATTTTTTGTCTAATAAGCACTTCCTGTAATCATTAATGCTAAGGTTAACTAATGCAGATTTTTTTTAATCCTTTTGCTTTTTTTATTTCGTTGTCGCCTTCGACGCTAATAGAGTACATTTTTAATTTTAAACCAATGAACTCCCTCATTATCTTTCCATTATTTTCGTCTTTCATTAAGCCTAAAACCCTTTTTGTTTTTTCGTTCAATACCGTATTGATTATTGAGTTTATAATCGGATGTATCAAATTTCGTTTCAATGTCATTCATTATATTCTTATAAAAATCTTCAGTTTTGATTGAATAAATGAATGAATCTGTATCCATATAGCACAAACTCAAGTCAAGTCATACATTTTCCATTTTGATAATTCAAGAACTGAAAAACCTATATAAATTGGTTTGTCATATGTAGTATGTATTCTGTTTAGTTGAATTGCAACCATATTTTCAGTAGACCTTGTAGAGCTATGAAAATTCGGTTTAGCTATTAAACTTCTAGCTCCCATTTTTTCCCATACACTTTCCCACTCACATACAATTTTTATATCACTTCTCTTGTCTTCATTCTTCATTCTTTTTTCATAAACTGCATTATTTAATGATTTAAAAAATTCTTTTCGAACTCATTTTTAGCTTGCGTTCTATGAGAAATATTTAAATCAATATTTTTTAACCATGGATATTGTTTAAATTTGTGAATCTTTTTGAGCTTAAGTCCATGTCTTAAACATTGTTTTAAATTCATGTAATGTATAATATAATTCAATTTATTAGATTAATCAATTATAAGTTTTTGATGTTTGCCGGTGGGACTTTTTTGTTTTCGGAACAAAAAGATAAATCATAATGCAAATCATGAATTTCAGACTTACTTGACTTAGTTGGCGCGACAACCGTATGTCGGTCTTGGCCTCACCTAAGAATTTGCGCCAGCCATTTCTGTCTTTCGCTTGCTGGCGCCAGTTGGAAATTCCAAGCTTCGTCAGGTTGTCCTCTACTTGGTCTTTCCAACGAAGATGCGGTCGTCCTCTTCTGCGTTGACCGCCGCTGAGTACCGAATCGAATGTTTTCTTTACTGGAGCATCGTCTTTCATGCGCTGAATATGGCCAAGCCAGCGGAGCCGCTCGATTTTAATGCGCTTGACTATGTCGATGTCAGCGTACAGCTCATACAGCTTATCATTCCACCGTATTCAGTACTCGCCATTGACGCAGATTGGTCCGTAGATATTACGAAGAATCTTTCTCTCGAATGCTTTCATCTGTGCTGCTCATCGTCCAGGTATGTAATGCATAAAGTAGGACGGGTATGGTGAGCGGTTTATAGAGCGTGATTTTCGTTCGTCGAGAGAGAGCTCTGCTTCTCAATTGTCTACTGAGCCCAAAGTTACACCTGTTGGCAAGAGTTATTCTTCGTTTGATCTCAATGCTGATGTCGTTGGTTGAGTTTATACTGGATCCCAGATATACGAAGTCCTTCACAACCTCGAAGGAGGTATTGTCAACGGTAACGTGGGTTCCAAGACGCAGAGACTGTTTGTTGACACCAAGTATTTCGTCTTATCTGCATTTATTGCCAGACCCAGAATTTCAAAAGATATCTCTAAATCAACTTCCAAAAAATATATTCTATGCCAGAGTTATTAATTGCACATCTAAATTAAATGAATCTATATCTTCTACCCATTCAAACTTGCCTACAGGTAAAAATTGAGACATAGTCCAACCATATAAATTATTGGCATCTAAATACATAAGATAATTCGTTGGTTTTTTGTTATTGAAATTGCCCATATATTTATTATTAGCTATGGCTTGTCGTTTTGAGAGTAGACATCTGCATGAATGCATAAAAAGCTACCCAAGAGATACTCTTTGAAATTTGCGTCATTCAATTCTTTCGCGATGAAACGCAATGAGTTCATGAAAACAAGGGATAAAGTTCATTGAGAATGAGAATAGCGAGAATTTGTTCTCACTGTTCTCGCAACTTCCATGGATCGCACTCAGCAAAACCCACTACACATTATTCATTGCTTGTGTGGAATGAGTGAAGGTTGTACTGAAAAATGATGGCATGTGTGAGGCATGTTAGTGCCCGAGGGATGGGTGTGGTGGTTGCATTCAAATGATTTGAATTATAGAAAGAACTCAAGAACATTGAATGAAATTTTGCATGACGATGCATGGGCATACGCTTTATATTTTAGAACCTTAAAGTTGTTTTATTTTTTTTTTAAATTTATATGATACTTTTATTTATATGTAAATAAATATATATGTATTAAGAGATCAGAGATATTTAAATTTTTTCCAAAAATACATTTAATGGCCCATTATCTTAAACAAAATAAAAGTCGACTCTAAATTTAGTGCAAGCTTTTTGACAACATATTGTATTAAAAAAACAGTCAAAAATGCTTATACTAAATTAAGAGCCGACTTTTATTTTGTTTATGATAATGGGCCAATGAAAATAATATTAAATTAACTTAATGAACAATATGACAACCAAATTAGTTAAGTTCTAAATTGTATGACATAAGCTTTTATTGTTACTCAAAAACATTGAAATCATCTATAATTTTTTAAAAGAATTTACTTTGTTTGAAAGATTTATTTAGAGTTTAAGATCTGTACTTTTAAACCAGTGTCGGGCAGCTTTGCACACTTGAGATTGTGTTTGTGCAGTAAAATATGTATTTATCTCACCTACAGAACGATCAAAGCTTCAGTGTTCAAGCGAATGTCAAGCAGATAAGATCTGCGCTTGCGTGTTCCTTGAATATATTATATTATATCTGCGTCGATAAGCAATAATAGCTTAAGTCGATTTAAGACAGAACTGAGTTATTGATATAGTTGTGTTCCACGCATATATCATTATGAGCACACAAAATCTAGAACTTCTAGCATTACCTTAGCCAAAGATGTGACGCAAAAACAAAAGAACGTCTCATATAACTTATATGGTGATTGAAAACTTTGAAGCAAGATTTCTGGAAACTTTGAAATATGACTTAAGCTGTTATTGCGCATCGACACAGATATAACGTAAGATTACACTGCATAAAATTGTATGTATGCAAAATTTTTGGAAGTATGTATGAAAATTTTTTTATTTTTAGACAATAACGGCATGGCGCGGCAACAGAGAGGTAAATTAAAAAATTATGCATAACAAGGAATTACGATAATTTGCATGGCCAATATAAGGTAAATGTGGGGCATGCTATGGAGAAATTAATTAATTATTTAAAAGCGGCATGTCCACATATATCAAATAGTGATAATTTCCAAATACGTATAATAAAAGCATCTTCATATATTTGTTTTTTACTATTAGTAGACCTTTTTACATTTCCGTCTGCTTATCTGTATTTCACATTATCCGTGTGTCGGAACTTATTAATTTTGAAGAAAAAAATTTTAAAAAAACCAGTTTTGTAATTTAACGTGTATTATGAGTATTTGGTCCAAAAATCAAGAAATTTTAACAAGCCGTTACTTAGCAAAATTAATTTTACTAAAACAGTGGTCTAAAACTAAATTCTTTGTAACTCATTGAAAAAAAAAAACTAAAAAAAAAATTGCAATTTCTTTTTTTTTCATATACACTTCAATAATATTCATAAAAGATATAAAAATTACGACTTCTTGTTTTAGGTGGTTAGTTTCACGAATTTTCACTCAATACAAATCCGAGCAAAAAAAATATTCCATAATGCCTAATAAGATTTCTGCAAAAAGCGCTTTAGCACTACTTCGTTTTCAGTGTGAGCTTTAAAGCGCTCATTAATACATACTCAAGATGAGAAAGTATAGGTGTGCAAAGCTGCCCGACACTGTTTTAAACTCTTAATAGCACAGGTCTTTTATACGCGCATATATATTTCGATGTTTATGTTTTTTTAGAAATGATGCGTAAGATCAGTAGTGCTACTTGTAAAATTCGATTAATATGATACCTGCAGTAATATCAATAATGATTTCGTTATGAATAGCTTAGTTTTCTTAAGGTTACATTGCACGTTTGAAAAAAATGTTACTCAATTTAAAAGATTTATTTTGAATAGACTATAATATATAGAGACATAATTTTTTTAACGTAAATAATACAAAAAACAGTACTCCAAAATATTCTTCTTTTTGTTTTTAATGCTCCTTGTTCTTCGTTTTCAGCCGGGGTCATAAGGGTACTTGTAGCTACAATCTAACTAGAATTACTAAGTATATAATTAAAATATTTTGGAGTATTTTTTTTAGTATATACGTAAAAATTAAGTCTCTATGTGTTATAGTATATCCAAAAAGACAAAAAATCCCTTTGTTTTGTAGTTTTATCACAATAAATGTTTTATTTTGACCCTTTTTATTTTTTCCAACGTACAATGAAGAGCCTGTAATTTTGGGTTGTTTTGGTGATTCCGGGATTATCAGGATTGCACATTTACCGGGATTGCAACTGATTGATATTGCAACTGTAAATAATTTTTATAATTGAAGGATCTTTTTTTTTAAGGGAGTATTCCTGGTTGGCAAACATTTTTTTTAGAATTTTTTTTTTGTATATTTTTATAGCTTGGATATTTGAGAATATCGTCCTAAAAGGGTTTTTTGAAATTCGAAATACTTTGGGAGATGTGGCCTTTTTTGTCCAGCAATGTTTTCGCCAAAATGCGGTTTGCTTAATTTGGCTACTTTTTGAATGCAACGGTTAGAAGCAACCACCGAATTTCGTTCAACGCGTTCTTTAGTAGGTAATAACTTGTTTGTATACGCATTTTAAAAATAAATGAATGCACATTTTAGAGCCTAGATGTTCGAATGTTGTCAGCGTTTAAGTTCACTTTAAATTGAGTTATAAGCTGGACGCGCGTGCGCATGCAGTTTTGATAAAATTTTATGTTTGTGCTAAAGACAATGGATAGAAAAAGTAATAGAAGTAAAAATAAAAGAGACACTGGTAGCATACATGGGCACACTGCAGTAAATATTTACTGCATTACTAGAAGCAGTAATCAGTAAACTTTTACTGATAATGAAATTCAATTTGCACTACCAGTAAATTTTTACTGATTACTGGAAAAAATTGCAGTAAAAATAAATTTTTACTGATTACTGGAAAAAAATTGCAGTACAAATAAATTTTTACTGATAATGAAATTCAATTTGCATTACCAGTAAATTTTTACTGATTACTGGAAAAAATTGCAGTTAAAATAAATTTTTACTGATTACTGGAAAAAATTGCAGTACAAATAAATTTTTACTGATAATGAAATTCAATTTGCATTACCAGTAAATTTTAACTGATTACTGGAAAAAAATTGCAGTACAAATAAATTGTTACTGATAATGAAATTTAATTTGCATTACCAGTAAATTTTTACTGATTACTGAAAAAATTTGCAGAAAAAATAAATTTTTACTGATTACAAAAAAAAAATTGCAGTAAAAATACATTTTTACTGATTACAAAAAAAAAATTGCAGCAAAAATTTATTTTTACTGAAAAAATTTGCAGTAAAAATAAATTTTTACTGATTACTGAATAAAATTGCAGTAAAAGTAAATTTTAACTTATAATGATATATCATTTGCATGATAAGTGAAATTTTTACTAGTTGCTGAAAGTAGTAATTGGTAGTTAAAAATCAATGTACAAGCACTAAGGGCCAGTTTTTCAGTACGAGTTTAAACTTTAGTCAAATTTAACCTAGCTTAATTCACCAAAATTGGACGTTTAACCTCGGTCTAGCTTGATATTCTAGCATGAAGTTAAATAGACTTCAGTTATCATATAATGTATTTTTGTTTGACTAAAGTTTGAAATCGTGCTGAAAAACTGGCCATAAATGAAATAAATAATTTAAGAAAATTAATGCTCTTTACACATGTATTATATATGTATATTATTATGTATGTAGATATGTTTATACATGTATGCACATGTATATACTTATGAAAAAGCTACACGCTGTTAGCTTTTCTTAAAACTAGCATTTCAAAATTATCATCGCTGAGTTTTTGCCTTCTGGAACGATTCACAATCCCAGCGAATGAAAATAACCGTTCTACAGGTGCCGATGAGGGTAATGTGGTATTATATTTCAGAAAAACATTTTTTATGGCTGGATGGTTTCTTAGACAATTTGTCGTTGTGTCTCGATCGACGAGGTATAAAATTGTTTCTTGGAGATAATTTCCCGAGTCATTGGAAACACATTGTATGCTAACTTCTATTGAAGGAGATGAACAAATTCATACATTAATGCAAAAATGTAAAGTAAAGTTAAGTGTAAAATCTTTACCATTATCCCCAAAATCAAGAAATGATTTTTGCGGTGTCTGCGTCAGAACACGAGTTTCGGCATCGGCTATTTTGCCATACTTCATCACATAAGTGCTGAACATTTTTTACTTCTTCTTCTGTTTGTGTTGTTGCTGTTTCTAAAAGAGCTTTCAAAAATCCCAATTTTATGTCAGGAACACATGTGGTGCTCTGTTACATCACCACATAGAGTAAATCTCTACAGACTATTTTACCTTTAGTTACATTAATACTTACCTTTTTGTTATATTGTACTTACCTTTAGTTACATTAATACTTACCTCTTTGTTATATTGTACTTACCTTTAGTTGCATTAATACTTACCTTTTTGTTATATTGTACTTACCTTTAGTTACATTAATACTTACCTTTTTGTTATATTGTACTTACCTTTAGTTACATTAATAACGTATTATATCATTTTAGCAATTATTGAAAATACTTACACTTGTCTATAAAACACTTGTTATAAAAAAACATTTTGAATTGTATTCAGTTATTATATTTTCAGAAATTTTCATTTTGAAAATTTCAGTAATAAAAATTTGTTCGAAGAAAATTGTTGTTTAATAAAAAGTTGTAAAATAAAATAAAAAATTGGCTTTGAAATAAAAATTAATTTTAAACAAAAATCGTAAACCTTCGCACCAAACACATATAGCTGCAATAACAGCATCCTAAGCTGCAGGCTGTATCAGGAAATATTTTTTTGAAAGCCACAGCAACCACAGATGGTTTTATGTTTTTTCCATGTGTTTTTTATGTGGCTGCATTGATCAGTGGATAGTGCGTTCAGTTTTTTAGTAATCAGTCAAAAATTGTTTTAACTGCCGTTTTTTTCAGCAATCAGTAAAAACTTTATTTTGCTTCATTTCATTTAAGTAATTAGTGAAAATTGATTTTTACTGCAATTATTTCATGTAATAAGTAAAAATTTATTTTTACTGCAATTTTATTCATTTATCAGTTGAAAAATAAATTTTTACTGCAATTTTTTCAGTAATCAACTTTTACTGCAATGTTTTCAGTAATCAGTAAAAATTTATTTTTACTGCAATTTTTTTCAGTAATCAGTAAAAATTTATTTTCACTGCAATTTTTTTCAGTAATCAGTAAAAATTTATTTTTACTGCAATTTTTTCAGTAATCAGTAAAAATTTATTTTTACCGCAAATTTTTCCAGTAATCAGTAAAAATTTACTGGTAATGCAAATTAAATTTCATTACCAGTAAAAATTTATTTGTACTGCAACTTTTTCCCAGTAATCAGTAAACATTTATTTTTACTGCAATTTTTTTCAGTCATCAGTAAAAATTTACTGGTAATGCAAATTGAATTTCATTATCAGTAAAAATTTATTTTTACTGCAATTTTACTGGTACTGCAAAGTGCCCATCTATGACTGGTAGCAATCGAAAAACTCGTCCCTTGAAACGCCAGTTTCGTGGTAGCCAACACGAAAGAGATGACACCGAATTCACAAGTTCATCGGCAAAAAAATTTCTGTCATATTTAACGAAGGCTTTTTGTCAATACTTCAAATAATGAACCTAATGGGCATATTTTTTGAAGAAGAGGAAGGAGTTCTTTATGGGGCTGGCATTGCGTATTGATATATGTAAGTATTTCACAAAAAAAATGTTTTATTGCCTAAAATTGCCCAAAATCACGTTTTTAAAATTCGTAGTCACTTTTCTCCGGTCCTATTGAACCGATTTAGATGAAACCAAGTGCAATCGACGCAAAATTGTCGAATTTCAAAATAAAACTGCTTGCTCAAATTTTTCATTTCAATTTTTTTTTTTTTTATGCAAAAAAATAACTTCAAACGCGTTTATCTCGAAACCACGTTTTTCGAGCTTGCGGCCCAGATTGCGCCCGTAGTTCTGAACAGATTTTAATGAAACAAAGTGCAATCGACGCAGAATTGTCAGCATTCTGGTCAAATACATCTGTACTGAATCTAACGCCGTTTACTTCTTCCATTTCAGAAGATCCGAAGTCAAGTTGTCCGGGCCAACTTTGAAGGCCGACAACTTTTTGAACAGCTCCGTACAAAAGAAAAGAAAATTTTTTATTTAATATAATATGTTTTCGTCTATATGTTAATATGTCTGCGTTTTCAAATGAGAAGTTTTCAAAAAGGGTCCAAAAGCAGCCTTCCAACCAGGAATACTCCCTTTACAATATAACACACTTAAAAAAACTAAAATCGATTTTAAAATATAAGTTATTGAAGCAACCGGAAATATTAATTTTTTTGAAAATCGAAATAGTGTTCTTCAAATTTTAATAGCAATGAAACGCAATAAAATTCTTTTTTAAAATGTTTAAAATTTAAAAATAATATAAAAAGGAACAGTTAAAGGAATAGAGAAGGGAATAGTGAAATTGTAATTTTTTAAGGCTGACCGGTGGTCTAGAGATTGTCTTCTGAGAATTTTAAAAACATTTTAAAAATAATTATAAAAAACGGAACTATTTCATTATATTACATTATTTAAATAATACGTTGCAAAAAAACTATACGTATATTTTTTTATTAATTTGGTCACCCACTTTATTTTTATAATTTGTTTCGTATCAAAAAGCACTAAAAGTAAAACTTAATGAATACTTAATTTTTTTTCTAAATGACCTTGTTATTTATTATGTTGATTTTATATGATTTAAATACAAATTCTAAATGATTCATAGTTTAAATCATACTTGATTTTAAATACAAATTCTAGTTGTTTGATAGTTTAAAATCGTTTATTGAGCTTTAGCTCAAAGTAAGAACAATTAATTATTCTAACGAATCTTTCCAAAGAAACAACAACAACAACAACTTTTTTAAATATGAAAAGGAAAAAATCACCAGCTAAATCACAAAAAAAAAATACCTAAAAACCGCCATAAAATATAATTTATTCATATATCCACCAAAGATATAAGTGTTAGAAATAGTTTCCACCAAACGTAAAATATTACCTTTGTGCGGTATAATTGTATTTTATATTTACAATTGTATCCGTTTCAGTATAGTTTTGTTTTAAGTGCCTTTTTTACCATATATTCTTTGATCAAACTGTATTAAAATCCATAATCCCCAATTTTAAAAATTGTAGAATTAATTCTTAATATCTGTCTTAGGGTGATGAACTATTAAAGTCTTAACATTGCGCGATGTCGTTTCCAAAAAAATTTTTACGAACATACACATCTTAAATAATATTCTCAAAAAACATAATACAAAAATATTATTAAATCAATGATACCTTAAATTTCGTTTTCAATAAAATTAAATGCCATACATTTCTCGATCAACACATTTTTATTGCGATCATTTGAATTAATAAATGTATTCATGAATTCATGAATATCAGAATACATTAATGTAAACTTTAAACTGATTTAAAAAAGAGTAGCAGTTAAAACACTTAAAACTGATTAAATAAGCACACTTTTTAAAGTGAGGTTGAAACATTTTTCAAAGTCTTTTATATCAATTTTTTAGTCGGCTAGACAGTGCAACCGAGAGAAGAGAAGGAGAGAGAGAGAGTAAGCGAGACGAAGAAACTATTTAGAGAAAACTAATCAAGTGTCTGCTTCATGTTGATAAAACACCCTTGTTGTTCTTACATGTATCTGATTTGTATTCGTTCTATGTTTTGGACCTTAAGTGTACTTAACCTTTTTAAAACATGTCGGATGTAAGAATCATAAATTAGCTTGACCTTTTTTAAAACCTCTTGTACGTGTGTATCAGAGAACTGCACAAGCCTGCTTGAAGTCTATTTCAAGCGCTTGCTTAAAATACAAGTTCAAGCTAGCTTGAGTTTGATAATTTTGAATCAAGTATAGCTTGTAATTAAATATAAATAAGCCCACGCACAGCTTGCACGTATTCTAGCTTACAAGCGAACGGCACGAAGTTTCAAGTAAAGGAAAGCTTGATGCCTTCGGCAAAAGCTTGTAAGCTCGCAAGTATCCAAATTATTGAATTAAATCAAGTATCCAAAAAATTCAATGAGCTTCTTTAGAGAGAGCTTAAGCGTAATAGGACTTATAATTTTTAAATTCTGAGCACAGATTCGGATTGAGCGACCCATTTTTGATACACCATTTTTTTGCCAGCCCCTAATTTATAAAAATACAAAAAATTAAGGTGGCAACCCTATCCACCATCTTGAATTTTAAAATTCTGACTTCAGATTCGATATCGGCGAACCCCTAACACTGATAAATGATGTTTAAAACCTTTAAAAATACATGTTATTAGGTGGCAGCCCTATTATATCAAAATTTTATAATTTTGGAATTTTGACAACGGATTCGGATTCAGCGACCCATTTTTGGTGTACAATTTTTTTTTGCCAGCCCCGAATTCATAAAACTACAAAAAATAAAGGTGGCAACCCTATCCACCATCTTGAATTTTAAAATTCTCACTTTAGATTCGAAATCAGCGACCCCTTAACACTATTCAATGACGTTTAAAACTCTTGAAAAGATATATTATTAGGTGGCAATCCTATTATTTCAAAATTTTATAATTTTGAAATTCTGACGACGGATTCAGATTCAGCGACCCATTTTTGGTGGACAATTTTTTTTGCCAGCCCCGAATTCATAAAACTACAAAAAATAATAAAGGTGGCAACCCTATCCACCATCTTGAACTTTAAAATTCTGACCTTAGATTCGAAATCAGCGACCCCTTAACACTTATAAAGGATGTTTAAAACTTTTAAAAATACATATAATTAGGTGGCAATACTGTGGTAAAAATTTAGGTGGCAACCCTAACCTCCATCTTAAATTTTTAAACTGTGACAATATATTCGAAATCAAATCCGTTGTCAGAATTTCAAAATTACAAGAATTCGCAAAAATAAAAAAATCTAGGTGGCAACTCTATCCGCCATCTTAAATTTTAAAGTTTGACAGCATCTTCGAAATCATTTACCCTAAAACTTCACACCACGGAGTCCACAGAATCCTTAAAAGTCCTAATACGCTTAAGTTCTCTCTAAAGAAGCTCATTGAATTTTTTGGATACTTGCTTTAATTCAATAATTTGGATACTTGCGAGCTTACAATCTTTTGCCGATCGTTTTAAGCTTTTCAACTTTCTGCCCGACAAAGTAAGCCGAAACTAGCCAAGCCCACGAGCAAGCATGAATATGGCTTGTATCTGTTTGGTATTTTTGCAAGCTGGCTAAAGCTTGCTTTTTCAAGATTTCAAGTACTTGAATTGAAGTACTTGAAAAAGCTTAAACGTCAAGTAGGCTTGTGCAGTTCTCTGGTGTGTATCATAAATTACCTTGAACCTTTTTAAAACACAAAGATAAAAAGATAAGTAAAAGATCCCCATCACCACATTAAATGAATAAGGAATTCATAATGCTATTGATACTTGTTGTTGTTCTTATGATGATTATAAATTATTTTTTTTATTCTTTAAGTAAGATCGGCCTGTTTTTGTTTGATGTTTATTTGCTTTGTGGTTATGATGCCTATTCTTATTTCACTTTTATAGCATAAGAGATGAGAGAAAATTTGCACACACATTGCACATTATGATGAAATAGTTGTAAGTGTGAAAAACCATTTTTTCGTTTGTCTATAGAAAATGGATTTTGATACTTTTAGATTTTGTTCATAGTTACTGCTTTTTAAAATGTGTTATTTTATATTTACAGGATGTGTTGCGTTCAAATAATTTCTTCGTTACATTATATTCATAGGGTGTGTTGTGTTCTTACTTCTTCTTCTAGGTTTCATTTATGTTAAATAAAAATTCCTAGGTTTGGCTCCTGCTCCATAAAAAATTTCTTAGGCTTGGCTCCTGCCTTATTAAAATTTCCTACAAATTTGACTTTTACGTCCGCCTGTGTGCAATACATCAACATTTTTTCAAGATTTCACCACCAATTAAAATTCCGCTACACATTTTCACCACCCATCAAAATTCACCTACACTTTTTCTACACTTGATTTAATCCTGATCCTGCTCCGTCAATCCATAGTCCTTATCCTCCTACGTCAATCCATTATTCATGAGCCAGAACCGGCATAGCAATCCTTAATCCCTAATCCTTGGTCCAGAACCCCCATTCTAATCCTTAATCCTTGGTCTAAAACCCCCATACCAATCCTTAGTCCACAACCCCCATACCAATCCTTAATCCATAATCCATGAGCCAGAACCCCCATACCAATCCTTAATCCATTATCCATGAGCCAGAACCCCCATACCAATCCTTAATCCATTATCTATGAGCCAGAACCCCACATCGTACCTACCAGCAACGTCCCAGTAGAATTGCGTTACCGAATAACAAACGAAGATATATTATACTTTGTTCGCGAAAAATACCTTCTGAAATCGATAGTTATTAATTGTGCTAATGAAGTATTAAAATGTCTACTGTCAAAGCTAAAAATTCATAATCTAACAGTTCTTGAACGCGGAACATACCAGAAGCAAGTTAAGTTTTTCATTGCTCTTCTTTTTAAAAAATGGGTAGGACAAAGGTATGATTAAATCAACAACGAAATTAAAACACTTAGGGTGTGTGTCAAAAGGAAACTTTTCAGTCGTGTTAGGATAGAAAATATCAAGTTGAATAAAATTTGTGTGTGTTGAAATAAATTTGTCTTTTTTGCTGTGTCAAATGGACGATGAAATTTTGACAATTACAAATTTTGACGTTTCACATTTCGGTCGTGGTTTAGTGAAAATATTTTATTTAATTTACATTTTATTCAATTTGCAACATATTTAATTCGAGTGCTTGTACTTGCAACTTATTTCGTAAACTAGTAATATTGTAAACTTAAAAAACTTAAAAATAACAAAATAATAAAAATAAAAGAAACGAAAGTGCTTGAGTTTGTGTGTGCGTGTGTGTGGGCCAACGATCTCCCGGCAAATGCAGTAAAGTTAAATTGGCTTTCTTTGCTGGCGAACGACCTCCAAGTGCCACACCCAGCAGCACAAGCAAGTGCAGTGCAAAATTTGTTGCTAGCCAACATCCTCCAAGTGCCATCACCAGCAACACAAGCAAGTGCAGCCCAAATTTCCTGATTCTTTTGCTTGCCAACGTTCTCCGAGAGTCGCCATGAACAGCACCAGCAAGTGCAGCACAAACCAATTGACTGGTCAATTCTTCAATATTTCAGAAGCACCATTTCAGCATGTCTCAAGCGCAGAGGCGCACACAAAAACTCAAGTACGTTCGTTTATTTTTATTATTTTGTAATTTTTTAAGTTTTTTAAGCTTACAAGTTTACGAAATAAGTTGCAAGTACAAGCACTCGATTTAAATATGTCGCGGAAATTGACGCGTTGTTTTTTTTTCTTTATTTTGGAGTGTGCTAAAAATTCGCTTTCGATTGTCAAAATTTGTGCTAGCCCCAGGGGCTACTTCAAATTTTGACAGTTATATTCACCTCACAAATGCCAAAACTTTGCTGTCAAACAACTGACAAAATTTGATCATCCGACTAAAAAGTTTCCGATTGACACACACCCTTACTTAATCAATCATCTGACGAGCTTTTGCTAGCTCATGGGACTTGTTTCATAATATTAAATGTTTCTTGTGTTTTACAAGTTGTAGAATGAAATATAATAAATAAAAAATATTTTTTGTGGACATGCCAAAATTAACACAATCCTGAATATGAAATAAAGCTTATTTGGTAGAAACGTTGGGTACGATATTTTGCATTTTAGGTATCGATGTTTATTATCTTTGCCAATTTATATATCACCTTTGCATCTTTACCACTTTGCCATCATACCGGGAATCTAATGTCATAAATAAATATAATTAAATACTTTTTAAAACATTTGAATGTCATCAATTTTGTGTAACATTTTCAATTTAAAATAAACATCCTTGTATATCGGAATTATTTTTTTTTTGGAAAATCCTAAAGTAGCATATGCTTAAAAAATTAAATAAAATTGTTTTCAGCGTGATCTTTTTATTTATGAATATCTTAAATATCTTTTAAAATATTATTATTCTCGATAAAGTGAATGTATGAATAAACTAAATATTTGTGTTGCTTTACTTGTGGGTTTCATGGAGGAAATAAAGGTCTTATGCAACTTTATTTGTGGCCCCGGTATTGCTCTTGCATATTCATCTTATGTGCATTAAATTTGTTTTCGTTACATAAGCAGTTTTTAAGTTACATACTTTTTCCCGTAAACTCAAAATATCGATCACTGTGCAGTGTTTGAAATTGCTTGACTATTTTCAATGCATATCTAATTGCTTCGCTACGACTACGAAAAAGGAATCAGCGAAAGTAAGAAGCAAATGCGAAAAAAATAAAAAATAATTTTGCTTCAGCTTACTACGCAGAAGGTTCTGCTTACGAAGTTAGCCGAACGAAATGCTTCGAAACTAATTGCAGCAACTGCCAGCAGTTATCTGTTGTTTTTGTTTTCTTTGCTTTGACTTTAATTTTTTGTAGCTCTAGTTCTTGCAGGCAAAAGAAAGAATTAATGCAGAGTTTGAACTTTTTTGCTGTGCTAACTTATCAAGCGATAACTTATTGCTGTGGTTTGTTGCTTCAGTCATTTATTTTTTAAAGCTTGATCATTAACGAAATTTAAATATTTTTCAATGATTTTTTTGCTTACACGCGGCGCCATAATTAAAAGCTACTACAATGAGAGAACTTAAAAATATTTAGTGACTACAGCAAACGACAGCTATGATCTTACTGCTTGTTCATCACGCACAGCAAACATTTTAGATTTTCGACTGCAAGAACTAAAGCGACAAAAAAGTAAAGTCAAAGTAAAGCAAAGAAAACGAAAGCAACTGCTAACTGCTAGCAGTTGCTGCAATTCATTTCGAAGTATTTCATTCGGCCTTGTAAGCAGAATCTTCTGCGCAGTTAGCTGTTGAGTAAGTATTTGAAAACAAATTTTTTTATTTTATTGAAAAATATGTAAGCAAAGCAAAAATTTTTGTGCTGTTACTATTTTGAAGTAAGCAATTCAAACGCTGGCTACTAGAATATCGTCGAGGTAAACAAATACAAAGTCTTATTCTTTAAGAACCTCATTGATGAATCTTTGAAATGTTTGAGCTGCGTTTCTTAAGCCAAATGGTATTCAGAGGAATTCAAACATTCCGAAGTTTGTAGCTATCGCAGTTTTATGAATATATTTATTAGCCATGAGAATTTGATGGTATGCTCTTACTAAGTGTAATTATGTTCTTATGTAAGTCATATGAAATGTGGACGACTTTGAAGAGTGTTTATGACCAATCATCAAAATCTAATGTTTTATTTTTGCAGCAAAAGTATTATTCTTTCAGTAAGGAGCCGGATGATAACATCGCAGTGTTTCTGTCAGAATTGATGGAAACTGTGCATTTTCGTGACTAAAATTAACAAATATCAGATACAATAATCATGTCGAATATTCAAATGTCCTTGCCTGCAAAATATAACCATTTTCATAACGCTTGGTAGATTATGTTGATAAACCATTATTTATTTTACGATTTTTTTGGACAACTTGAATATATCACAGTGCAACACGAAAAAATAACCATATACGGACACCACTACGTGATAAAAGACAAAAAAAAAGACCCCTGTCTCCCAAAGTCCTCCAGGTTTTTTTTATGGGCCCCCAAAGATGTGGGGCCTTGGTGTCATTTTTGCAAAAAAATGATAATTTTCTCAAGCTCATATCTTGCAAACCGTTCGGAATTTTGATTTACTCTCTGAGGCAAAGTTGTAGCTCTTGTCGTAAAGAACAAAAATTGTGAACATATAAAATAAAAAATTCATCTTCAAGGTCAAAATCGCAAAAAACTTTAAAAAATGAGCGAAAAATGCCCCTAAAAGCGTTTTTTTATTTTCCGCTTTTACGAACAAATTTATTTTATGAAAAATGCGCCAATTTTCTTTGGCCTGGTAGGGCTTACAGCGCTGATTAAAACCCCAAAATTTTTTAAGGAGGCCGATCCAACTTCTTGAGATATAGGCTTAAGTATATAATCGCTTATATCTCACCCATTTCTTATCCGATCTGGTTGAGATGGGTATCGTTGAGAAGACCTTTGAAAACGCTTTAAATCTGTATATAAATATGTTAATTTTTATTAACTCATTGGGGCAAAATAAAAAAAAAATTTTAACCTCACTTTTTTAATAAAAATCTGGTTTTTTCAAAAAACAGCCCTAGTAAAAAAACATTTGAAGTGTAAGAAAATAAGCGATTTCTTAAAAAAAAGTTGATTTCAAAACTTTGAACGTAAATAATTGTCAGTCAGGAGGCCGAGTGTGTGAGTGCACTGTACCTTGACTGATAGTGCATTCTAATAGAAATTCTCAAGCTGGTGGGTGAGTTCCCGTGCCCAAACTGTCAAACAACTACCTGGAAGCAAACATCTGCATTGAATTCACACAAAAACAACCCAAAATATAAAAAAATACTTGTAAACACATTTTAGCTCTTGTCATAAAGATGAAATTGTAAACATATAAAATCAAAAAAACTTCTATCAAAAAACTACCTGGAAGCAAACATCTGCATTGAATTGGCATTGTAGCTCTTGTCATGTTTAATGTCTTGTATGTTTAATTAACGCTGAAAAATGAAATATGCCTGGCCAGAACCATGTGTTTGTCCAAGGGTTAACACCGTTTAGGCAGCTCTTAGGTATCACGCGATAACGCACCGACCGCAGTAGCACAGGCAATGCAGTAAGCTCAGCACACGCAACAAGGGACGCAGCACACAATATAAAAGCGACACGACGCTCACATCGAGGCATTACACAGAGCGACGACAACGAGAGCTCAGCGGTGAAAGTTATAAAGTGAAAGTAAAAAAAGTGAAAGTGTTACAGCATAGTTCGCACACAACATTGGCAACTGACAATTTCAATATGCAGTGTGAAAATATTGATTTATTTTGCTACGTTTGCGGTCATCAAATCAGAAAAAATTTCTACAACATTGGAAAAGAATCTTTTAATTAGTCAATTCAAGAAAGCATATTAGTTGTTTTTCGACGAAGTAGACTTGACCGGTGAAAATTAAACACCTAATATAGTGTGTCGCCAATGTTATAACAATCTCATGGCATGGTTGAGTGGAGGCAAACATAGTATGAAGTATAGTAAGCAGGTAAACTGGATTAATCTCCCAGGTGATCATGATGAAACCAGTTGCTATGCATGCGTAAATTACACATGTGGTCTAAATCGATATGCTGAGAGGAACAAAAGTTATAAAGCAACTGTAACAGCCACACTACCAGTGCTTGCACCTGAAAATTTTGTATCACCAAGGCCGCCAACTCCAGATCGTAGTACAGAATGTACAGGAATGACTAGAGCAAGTGGTGTTACTTATGAAGATCCATTTGATACCGATTATGAGCCCCAACAGGGAAGAGATGGACCACAACTAATAACACAAATGGAAATGGATTTCATTGTGGCCATATTGGGACTATAGCAGCGACTTGCAATATTTTTGACAGCGTTTTTAAAGCAAAGAAAACTCACACATGGTAATGTGAACTCTACGGCATACCGCAAATGGCAAGCTGAATTTCAGAGCCTCTACACTCTAAATGATGACAATTCGTTCGCTTACTGCAACGATGTAAAAGCTTTGGTGGTAAAAATGGGAATGAACTACATCGCTAGTGAGTGGAGATTATTTATTGATGGTTCTGTTTCAAGCTTGAAAGCAGTGTTGTTGCATGTGTCGAACCGAAAACCTTCCATTCCGCTAGCAATGGGTATTAACATGAAAGAAAGCTATGAAACATTGAAAGATATAATGGAAAAAATCAAATATTACGAAAATAAACGGAAGATTTGCTGTGATGGTCATCAACATTTTGCAAGGGATCACCGATAAGGGCGGCTCTCCAAAATTCCTTTGTTTTCTTTGTAATTGGGATTCGCGCTCACCTCTGAATCAATACCAATGTAATTCGTGGAGACCAAGAGGAAGTGTGGAGGAACAAATGAAACAACATAAACTGAGGAATGCATCTGTATTATTTTGAGAAAGAAATAAATGCTGTATTATTTTGAGAAAGCTGCATTGTCTTCATTTTCATTTCGACGATTTTATCAAACAACTCCCTACCGAATACGATGAGCAAGGAGAACGGTTTCACCAAACCACAATTCCCATGGTAAAACGGTTCAAAGGCAAAAAACTCGACGCATTGCTTGCAGAGGTAACATCAATTTTATTGATGCATTGTTTTGCATTCCTTTTTTGATTTATTTTCTAATTCATTTCAGGTATGTTGATGGAGTCACAAGATCACCCTGTATGATGTTAATGAAGTATCTGAAGAAGAAAAAGCTGATGATGGAGAACAGTCTGGAAGTAACGTCCCTGTGGACACCATAAGTTCTGAATCAGAGTCAGACTCGGACGACGATTTGGATCCACAACTTAAGAGAGTGCTATTTGCAAGTCCAAAAGTAAGTTACAAAAATAACTCTAAATGTCAACCCATACCACCTAAGAACTAAGATTAATAAAATCAGTAATAGTATAACAATGAAACCTGCAACATGCCTTTTCACTTACGGGAGAAGGCTTTATAGTATCTCAATGTTGAAGTAAAGAAAAAACAAATGAAATTAAAAAATTTTCGGGAAATTTTTCACTTTTGCGGCTACCTAAGCGCTACCTAAAAACGGTGTTAGGAATCATTCCTAGGAAGTTTATATGTTCGAAAAAGATGTTTATTGAGATTTTAGGTTCATTTTTGTAGTAGATTATTTCCTTGAATTTTGAACGGTTTGCTACCTATGGACCTGAATAGGGGAAAAAAGGTAAAAAAAATAAAATTTTTTAAAGTTTTTTGCTATTTTGACCTTGATGAAGTTTTTTATTTTATATGTTCACAATTTTTGTTCTTGATGACAAGAGCTACAACTTTGCCTCAGAGAGTAAATCAAAATTCCGAACGGTTTGGAAGATATGAGCTTGAGAAATTGATAATTTTTTTGCAAAAATGACACCGAGGCCCCACATCTTTGGGGGCCCATAAAAAAAAACCTGGAGGACTTGGTCAAAACTGGGAGACAGGGGTCTTTTTTTTGGTCTTTTATCACGTAGTAATGTCTGTATATGGTTATTTTGCCATGACTTAAAAAATTACACACTGTGTAATTGTATCACCGTTGAATGAAATAAAATTAAAAAGCATTATTTTACGAAGTTACCAATAAAAGTAAAAAAACATACTTTTATGTGAAAAAGTAAGATTTGTGAAGCAACTGTGAAAGTTACCAATAAAAGTAAAAAAAAATACTTTTATGTGAAAAAGTAAGATTTGTAAGCAACTGTGAAAATTCCATTCGCAAGTGTTTTTCTTGATTTGTTTTAAGGAGGCTTTACACAATTAAAAAATTTGTTTTTTTTTTGTGTACAGTGGACAAAATTTTCCGTTTAATATTTTTTGTCATATCTCAGTTAATACACCTTATCGTTAATTACTGTAACTTTAGTCTTATGTAACGTATTATTGTTTTGCCACGGAAAATAAAAAATAACTTTTCTTACAAAAAATTACTTTATTTATTACTTTATTCACACACTAAAATTACAGAAAATACCATATTTTCGTGTATTCTCATTCCTTCGCCGTTCTTAGCAATAGTGTATGCTCAGACGTGTTTTTTTATTTCTTTTTTATTTCTAGATGCAGAATTGTTCTTTATATCATGCTTCATATTGTTTAAAAATGTCATATTATTTTGAATATTCTTCGCGGGAGAAGAGAAAATGCCTCTATGTCTTCATACAAGTTAATTGAAAACTTTAATTGAATTTTATGCAAAGTTACTTTTTTGAGTTCTGTCGTTATTCGATCAAATGAGCGATATATGTAGGTCCAATTATTAAGGGTAGATTAAGCCGCTTATTTTATTGTCCCGGAATATAGTGCACATATTTAAGGAGCGGAAAGGTGATGTTTGGTAAAAAATTGTTTGGAATTCAATTGCATCATTTGACTTTGATGCACAATGATGCAATGAATTAGCCTTAACGGTGTATCAACGAACCCACCCGCCTTATTCATTTTCGTGCTGTGCTCGTGGGAAGATGAAATCAGTCCGTTGAAACTACTAAATATCTAATGTCAGCGCAATTTTCTGAGATTTTCGTGTAATAAATCAAATTTGTTTTTATTATCTGTTTTGTAATTTATTCAACTCTCTTTTCAATGACACCAGAAACATGTCTTTAAAAAAAAAATAAAAAACTTAATTGAAAATAGAATAATTGTACTGTGTTTTTTTATGAATTAGAAGGAACAAATTATAAAAGTGTTCAAGAGTCCTTTATTGTTTTGAATGCAAGACATGATTATTCTGCTCTTTGCGTTTTTGAGGTTAATTCATCAATTTCTTGTTGTACAAATCAAGCATCTGTGTTTATCCGTTCGATCAACTGCTCCCCCAAAAAATCTTCTGTATAAACGAAGTTTTTAATCCTTCCCCACAAAAAAATCCAGTTTTTGGGCCTAATTGGACCATTTCTTCCAATCCGATAGTTTCTGTCTGTACTGTAATTGCACATTTTCCAATAGCTCCGGATATGTTAAGATGGAGGTAGATTAAAGATACGCTTATGTTTTTGGTGTCATTGGAAAGAGAGTTGAATAAATTTAAAAATAGGTAAGAAAAACAAATTTGATTTATTATTCGAAATTCTAAGAAAATTGCGCTCAAATTAGAAATTAAGTAGAATCAGTTTTTCTGCGGAAAACCTTGTAGCTCGTAAGGGTGTGAAAATAGACCCATACGATTTTTTACTCAACTTGACATCACCTGTCACCTCCGTAAATATTTGCACTCTATTGCGGGACAACTTGTATATTTTTAAAAAGTAAACTATAATGAAAACAAAAATTTGAATTTAGAATCTTTTTTTGAAAAAACATTTTTTCAAACATTTTTGAAAAACTGACACCAATAAAAATAAAATATTCAAATTAGTAAAGTTAAGTTTTTATGTACAGCTGCAGTCACATATAGCTGCGGTCAAAATAATAGTAGTACTCGTATATTCAGACATGTTTGGATAAATAATACTTGCCTACAAATTTCGGATCTTTCTATATGTACTTTAAACACTGGCTCCAAATCTGTACTCAGTTTCCTCCTATAATGTCAAATTTTCAAGATACAGGGTGTTTTACGTTTTTGGTACGTGTTTATTATTGATATAGATTTTAAATTACTCACCATAAAATAAAAAATATTATTTTGTATTTAAAAAAAAAAAATATAAAATTTGCCTTCAATATATCAACCATGTGCTGTAACGAAGCTAAAATTTTGAGATTATCCAACGAAATATCAACAAATTCATGTGCTGTAACGAAGCTAAAATTTTGAGATTATCCAACGAAATATCAACAAATTTTGTATCTTTTGTTTTAGCGGAGCACAGTGGTTTCAAAGTGGAATTAAATCATTTTTCATGTTGTAATTTTTGTTCGTTTTTTTTAATTAAAGTTTAGAAATGTTTCAATAACATATTTAAAAACAAAATCTAAGATAAGTCTTCTCAATTTTTGTGGACGAGCAGTGAATGTCGGCAAAATTTTTACTCTCAAAAACAGCCATGATTTTAAGCCGGATTCTGGTAGGAACTGCTCCTACATAATTGCTTGTGTTCACTTAAATCTTTTTATATACAATATTGCGCTGTATCTAAAATAACTTTTTTTTAATGATAAATATATTTTTTATTGTGTTTTTTTAATAATTTTATTAAGACCATGTTTTTTTCCCAGATTCCAAAGTTTGGTGGACCAGAACTAAGTTATCGACACTTATAGACGGTTTCTAACTATAAAAATCTTAAACTGTAAGCTTTTAGTAAGCATTTAGTAAAATTGGCTGCTAATAGCTGCTAACCTGGTTTTAATGAACAGAAGCGTGAATGCATATTTATACCCATTTGCGTACTGCACACATTGTCATAAAGAATATGTAATATTTTTGTTTTCTTCTTTTTTTTTTTATTTTAATTATAAAGGAAATTCCTAAATGTTATATAATAAGAAAAAATATGTATTTCTTTGATGAAAAATATTAAAAAAAAATTTGTGTTCTCGCTAGGTATTGAACCCTCGGCCAGATATTGACGAATCGTAAACGAAACCGGCCGTTTAGCCAACTAGGCTATCTCGACAACTTGTCATTCATAGTTAATTGTTAAGCCGTATTCTGTTTTAGCATTTCGTTGTCATTTATATGTGGCAATAAAAGTAATCAAAGCAAATTAAGCTTAAATTTATGCTCAAAACATAAAAATGAATAAACTGCACGAGAAAAATTGGCAACATAGCGTTTTTTTTGACCATATTAGAGACATAACATTGGCACTACAATTATACATGTTTGTTTTTTTTTTAAATTATTAAAAAAATATGTATGAAAACGTAAATAATTTAAGTTCATTCAATTTATTTGATTTATTAACGAAGTTAAATGGAAAATATTTCAAAGCAATCGGACGTGTTATTAAATAGCTCCGCAACCTCGCTCACCGTTTTTAATATAAAAACAAAAACAAATATAAAAGCCCTAACTCTCTGTGCAAGTTCTGTTGACTTAGTTACAACAATTAATTATTACGAAAAAACGCAAAGAATTAAAAAACACAAGAATTAATTAAGTGTCAAATTGCAATTCAGCAAAATAATTTCTTTGCGCCAATCCAGTGCGACACCAAAAATAAACTATAAACAAAAATAAAAAAAACCCGAAAAAACCAAAAAATAAAAAAAACAAAACAACAATAAATTACTGCTATTTGGCTAGAACTTAGGCTAAAAACAATTAAAAAAAAAGAGTTTAAATATGGAAAAAACTAAGCTTCATCTCTATGCACCGTGGAAGACCACAATGCAACAAAGGTGGCATGCAAGGGCCTATGTGATAAATCTTTCCACGCCTGTTGTATAGGCTTATCTAAGAGAAGTCGTACATATTTAAATGACTACCTTGCAAACTTTTAATTTTACTGCGATGAGTGCAAGGATATTTCACTCTCACACGTCCTTCTTGCAGTAAAGTGCCTAAGTAATAAAACAAACTCGCTACGGTCTGACAGTAAACAATGTTTAAAAAAATAAGTGAGCAAGTTACTAAGGTCGATGGGGTCTGCCGAAGATCTCAGCAGCTTTATTGAGTCCGCAAAATCTGACTTGGATACAAAAATGTCCAAACTTTCAAGTAACCTTATAACAGTCGCGGACACCTTAGCTGATTTAAAAAATAATGTCTTCTTTTGAAACCGCGATAACCCAAATCAATAACTCTTTAACGCATAAGTATAAAATAACTGACAACGAAAAACGTGTAATACAAAACATATCGGAAAATCTCGCGGTTCTTAGAATGGACGTCGACACCATGATACAATCCAATTCAAGGGTAACTTTACCACCACTTCAGCAGCCCGATCCACTAATTGAAGTTTTATACCATAAGGTAAATGAAATGAGTGATGATCATGAAATATTTCGGGTGTCGCTTGCTGAAATTACTGATTATATCAGAAATGCTTCAGAAAGAGTTCAGAACATCCCAGAATCACCCCAGCATAACGCTTCTTCTATCTTTGAAGAAATCATAGAAGCTACCGATCCTACTCCACTGGTTCATTCATCGCGCTCACCACCGGCGTCTCTCTCTGACAAAGAAATGGGGCCACCTATTGCTATTCCTGTGGCTTCACCGCGCAAATTGATCCATAAGTTTGGAATATCATGGACATCATCTGAATGGGATAAACATATCAAAAAGCAGAAGAGTGAGAATGATAGAATAAAAACCACATTGTTTGTTAAGGGCCTCCCAGTAAAAACTACAGTATCCTGGCTTCGTAATCATTTTCAGAAAAAATTCGGTGTCGCAATTTCTGACTGCATAAAAATATCCATCAAGGCCAGAAAGTTCTGCAGTGTTAAGTTGGACATACCAACTCAATATGTATGGATGTTCCTGAACATCTCTGGTGGCATAATGATGCATGGTAAGTGAAAAATCTCCGAGTGGATAGACAACCCTGAGAAGAAGCTGAAGACACCTAGACCTAGCATCGAAAATAACGATGATCATCATATAATTAGAACTATGAGTAAGCCTGTAAATAATGATAATTCTTCCAAGCTTAATTCAAAGTCTATCAAAAGTAAAGCATCAATCAATGATGGCTATGTTCATCATAAAATTAGAACTATGAATAATCCTACGAATAATGTTTATTCTTCTAAGTTTAACTATAAGTCTAATAAAAGTAATGTACCTAATAAACCTTTATTAGATTGTAACTGGTCTTATAAAACAAATGTCTCCCAAATTTTCTCCTTTTCCAAAACATACTTCAATTCCTCCGTCCTCTTCCGTTCAAAAATCATTAAAATCTAAGCGCGTCTCGTTTAACCTTAACCCTGAATCTGACTCCCCCTGCATTCAAAATACACGTAAAAACCACAGTACTATCCTAATTTCGTGCACTCTCAAACTCTAAGCCCATCCCCATCTGATCCAATTATAATTGAGCCCTCGAACCAACCTGGCAGTACGAAGTCATTCCTAGACTGTCTATTACCACTAAGAGTCAAATTAACGTTAAATTCTTGCGCAAGCACTGCGAGTAGATATGCCCTTTCTCGCCTTAGACAGAACTGTATTTAATTCGTATTTACTGTATTTAATACGTTAACTGTATTTAATATTACGTTCGTCTGTATCTCGCCTACATGCACAAAGCCCCTGATTCAACATGCATTGAAGGCAAGACTAAAACTAATCTTAAAGTTTTAATTCAGCAAGAAGGTCTGCCTACCGATGTTGATGACACTTGCTTAACTTATTTATTCGTTACGACCAACTCGGCGTGACGATCGATCAAGTCAAGGTGGATCTTGATACCTATAGTGCTCACGTCAGGAATAAACATATCTCCCTTCCTCAAAAATCGCGTAAAGACTAACAACAATATTATCGTACCTAACTACCATTTCTTAAATATCTTTTACCATAACTGTGGCGGCATGAAAAGCTAATTAAATAAACTTTATGTTGACGCCAAATTATGTCACTTCAATGTTCTAGTATTCACTGAGACATGGTTAAATGATACCTTCAATAATGAATTCAATTCTTGACAGTAATTGGACTGTCTTCAGAAATGATCGGGATTACTCCTCTACTGGTCTTTCTAGAGGAGGTGGCGTTCTCATAGCAACTCACAATTCCTTTCATGTGAGCTAATAGATACGCATACCCATAAACTTTTTGATCACCGCATAATTAAAGTGTGTTCATAGTCTTTTTATGTACATAAGTGTCGTTTACATTCCTCCCGGCTCAAGTGAAACAACATACACAGCTATGTGAAACACTGTCCTCCTTTACATCAACTATTAAAGAGGAAGATAAGGTTGTTATTCTTGGTGACTTCAACCGTCCAAATATCTCTTTTGTTGTCGATGAAAATGACAACTATCTTCTTCCTGTTAACCTTTCTAATGCCATAGATTTCTCATTATTTAGTACCTTTTATGGCAACAATCTGCAGCACGTTTCTTCTGAACAAAATAAAAATGGAAGATGGTTGGATCTTATCTTTACAAACTCGTACGATGAAGTGAAGGTTAGTCCATGCACTGAAGCAGAAAATTTATTTACTAACACTGTTCACCATACAGCTTTAACAGTTGCTTTCTCTGCTAATAACATTACTTTTACCCAGTCTTATAATAACTCTATTGCATACGATTACCTCAACGCCGATGACGAAAGTATAAAATGTTATGTAAATGCTCTAAACTGGAATACAATTCTATCCAACATAGATTTAGACAGCGCTGTCTCAAGATTTTATCAGCACATTTTTACTGCTATCAAAAATTATGTGCCAAAAAGAAAGAAAAAGAATAAGCTTTCGGAGCCATGGCTAGACAAAAATCTCAGATTTTTGAGGAACCAAAGAAACAAAATTTACAAACTTCTCAAAACCACCGATAATATGTAAGCGATGAACTGAAGCTAAGGTATGGCGAGCTATCCAAAGATTTCTCTGTTAAGTCAGAAGAGCGTACAAGTTGTACATTAACCTTATCGGAGAGAAAATTGTCACAAGAGTTGAAAG
This sequence comes from Dichetophora obliterata, assembly GCA_963920525.1. Taxonomy (NCBI): domain Eukaryota; kingdom Metazoa; phylum Arthropoda; class Insecta; order Diptera; family Sciomyzidae; genus Dichetophora; species Dichetophora obliterata. The sequence goes on along the minus strand of OY986437.1, from coordinate 148,547,124 downwards.
AGCCACAAAAATTTTTTTTTCGTTAACATGAAGCGAAAATCTAGCGGCTATCCAGCTTAATGTTTAAAGGTGATGTCAATTCCTCCAACCCTCATGAAATCAGGAACTTATATGCAGACTATTTTAAAGAAGTTTTCTGTGTCTTCACAAGTAGTGTCCGACCGAAACCAGAATTTTGGCCGAAACCGAATATTCGGCCATTTTATAATATTCGGCCGAAACCGAAACTGGTTATTAATATGAAAATTTAAGTTTTTACAAATGATTGTTTTTATTTAAAGAAAACAAAAGTACTACTAGTACAAAAAAGTATTATTTGAATATTGAAGTTTATAATAATTAATTGAAGTTAATTAATTTAATTAATAAATGAGATAATTTTTTATTTTATTTTTTATTACACACTTCCGTACACACTCAAAATAGTATGTACCTACATGGTACATTTTTTTAGAACTACAAAGCAAAGTATTTCTGTTTTTCTTTTAGGTTTAGTATTATAAAAAAAAAATATGTATTTCGTTTTCTTTTCCTTTATTCCACACACACAGAATTCGTTCGGGAGTTTAATTATCATTTTTTGGCTTAAGTATCTATAAAACTTTAATGGTAATTGCAATAGAGATGATAATATCGAAAATGATAGTATCGAACGCATAAAATTAACCAAAATGTTTTGCGTTAACACGATAAATCAAGTTATAGACGAATTCATATTTTTTGTTTTGTACAATGCGTTGTAAATACTTTTATTAAACCAATCTTATATATTTGAATTAAATGACTGATGTACGAAATTTTGGTATAAGTCAAGAATAGCGACAACTCTCTTTTTTAATATTTTTTTGTTGGATTATACGGATTTTAACCTCTTAAATCCATATCCAAGTTTCAGGCCGCTGGCAATTGGTTTTGAAGTTATAGGCCTCTAAAGTTACAAAATGGGTGACAAATCTTTCTGTTTTTTAGTGTTCCGCGTTATGGGTATCAAAAGAAAGGTAATGCTAGTACCTATTCAACGAGGTATGTATCAAACATGAAAATCCATTCATAACTTTTTAAGATATACCTATTATATTTACAATTTGTCTGGGAAAACTAGTGGTTTCCCTTTTACGAAAGCACGACACTAAAAATGTGCATATCCTTAAAAGTTAGGCATGGAATTTCATATTTGAAAAGGTACCTTGTTGAATAGGTACTTAAATTACCTTTCTTATGAAACCCATAGAGTGTAGTTTTGCTGGAAAATGTTGAAAAATAGCAAGATTTGTAGGCTATTTTTCCAACTTTGGAGGCCTATAACTTCTAAACCAATTGCGAGCTGCCTGCAATTTTTTCAGATTTGGAGTAATGAGGCCAAAATCCATATAATCTGCAAAAAAATTCAAAATTATAGTTGTCGCTATTCTTGAAATGTTCCGAAATTTTTACCAAAAGTTTCGGCTAGTTTCGGTTATTCAGCCATATTGAGGCCGAATTCGGTTATTCGGCCATATTGAGGCCGAATAGCCGAAACCACCCGAAATTGCCAAAAAGGGCCGAAATGCGATTAAAGAAATTGATAAAAATAAAGGACCCGGCCCAGACTTGTTACCACCGCATTTACTAGTCCGATGTTTAGACACACTTATCATGCCTTTATATATAATATTTAACAAATCTCTGCTCCAAGGATCTTTTCCATCATATTGGAAGATATCTCACCTAACACCAATTTATAAAAATGGCGGTAAAACGGTCTGTTGAAAACTATAGAGGAATCGCCATATTCCAAAATTGTTCGAAAAAATTATATGCGCAAAACTAACATCTATTATAAATCCTTTACTCAATGAAAAGCAACATGGTTTCCGTAAAGGTAGATCAACTACAACAAATCAAATGGCTATGATCTCTGATGTTTTAGTAAAATGGAAAAAGGACATCAAGTGGAGGCAATATACACTGACTTTAGCAAAGCTTTTGATCGAGTCGATCATGATATCTTGGCTTCCAAATTGGAAAAGATTGGTATCTCAGGATCTTTGCTCAGTTGGCTGAAGTCCTACTAGATTCAACAAATTTTTTTTCTCATAATTTATTACATACATTCCAGTTGAACTATGTTGTTTGAAAATTCTTAAAAGATTAAGGCAAACTACATGGTTCAACTAAAATAAATGTAATACGTTATATGAAAAAAATTTAGTTGAATCTAGTCAACTTAAGTTGAGTTATTTTACATAATAGGGGCCTAAATCCAGATAAATGTCAAACTCTGACCTTTTCGCGTAAAAGAAACAATTTTATTTTTGATTACAGAATTAAAGATACTGCTTTACGTCGTGTAACTACCGTCAAACACCTTGGTATAAGTTAACACCCTTAGCCAACACGCGCGTCCGCTCTAGTTTTTAAATTGTTACGTGAGTATGGTACGTGACAATTTCCAATTCTGTTGCGCACATCTTTTCTCACACAAGTTAAAGCAGCGTCAGCAAAACTGCAATAGCCACAGCAACAACAACAACAATCCAAACACAGCAACGACTAAACAGCAAGTCACAACAACAACATAAGCAACAATAAAACACCAACAACGACAACAGCGGTAGCAGAACCAGCTAGCTTAAGTTATGAGAGATATTTGTTAAGTTAGTCTTAATCATTCTGTAATAAAGAAACGTTGGCACATCTGAAGTAAATAAACCGACGTGTTTATTAACTTATATGCATGGATTCTAAGTTATCTTTTAACATGCATATGATAGAATTTGTAAAAAAGCGTCTCTATGCTTGGTTTTATAAAACGGTGGGCCAAAGAGTTTGATAGCTTAATAACAACTACAACTCTGTATTATTCAATCGTGTCTCCTCACTTGGAGTACGCAAGTCAAGTATGGTCCCCACATTACAATGTGCATGTTGATCGTATGGAAAGAATTCAAAAACGTTTTGTTCGGTTTGCTCTGAGAGGCTTGTGTGGAACTGACACATTTAATCTTCCTCCATATGAGGATCGTTTAAAATTATTAAAGATGCAATCTTTAAGTGAGAGAAGGAAATCTGCTGATATCGTATACTTACACCAACTCATAACTAGTGTATTCGACTCTTCAGAGTTTCTTTCTCTTTTAAATTTTAACACTAACCGTAGAAGCAGTAGAAACTCTAACAACTTGATTTATTTACCATTGAGTAGAACTAATTGTATGTTAACTGCTCCATTAAATCGCATGAGTACCTTTGTTAACAACTGTAACGTGTTTGATGTTAACTTGTCGAAAGGTCAACTCAAAAGTAGATTGAAAACTAATGTATGATTAGATCTATGTAAACGCATGGTTAGTTGTTATGTCTTGTGTTTGTCCCTGAGCCCAACCCATATTATGGTGGGTAAATTTTTCTCCCTTTTGTTTTTTTTTTAACATTTTTATCGATATCTTTGAGTTATTTCAATGATATTTGGGTTGGTTCTTAAAATGATTTATTGCGGAGAAAGTGTGAAAAAGCTGTAGTAGCGCTGAACTCTATTCTTATTGCATGTTAAAAATCAATCATTACACTTTCTTTAACTACGAAAGATAACCTTTCCTTGGACCTTTGGAAGAATACAAAACCATCATCCACAAGATTTTGCAGACCCGTGCAATTCGAATTTGTCAAAGAAACGGCTGAAGTAACAAGAAAAGAAGTTGAACGATTAAAAACTGAAATTGCAAAACTAGACATATCTGTTGTAAATATTGTAGATAGAACATTTAAAATAAATCACTTTCTAGCCCATGCAATGATTTATCGCACAGTAGCGAATAACGTTACTGAAACATCGGCAATGCCAGTATGCTATATTTGCAAAGCCAAACCTAGTGAAATGAACAATTTAGAATTATTGAAAACGAAATCAGTAGCAGAGGATCTCTCGAAATTGGAATTTCTTCATTACACGCAAGATTAAAATTTATGGGATGGTATTTTACACTTTGCATACAATAAAAACTTTCAGTAATGCCGGACCAATAAAGAAACGAAAGCAATAAAAGATGAAACGAAAAAATATTCAACAAAAACTCAAAAAGGATTTGGGCCTTAATATTGACGTTGTTAGGCAGGGTATGATGGGCAACTTTTTTTTTTTATATAATTATATTGATTTATTACTCAGGAACCGGGACAACGAATGATGGCAATACTGCTCGAAGATTTTTTTCAGAACCCTGATGTCACAGCGGATATTGTAGGTGTCGATCCTGACTTAAGTCATTGATTTAAAATTATACTATACACTATAAATAGTTGTGCATCAGTTGATCCGGAAAAATTTCAACGTTATTGTATGGAAACTGCAGAATTATATGTGAAATTATATAACTGGTATAATATGCCAGTTACTGTAAATAAAGTTTTATTGCATGTTGGTTGAATCATATCAACTGCAGTTCTTCTAATAGATATGCTAACAGAGGAAGCACAGGAGGCTCGAATGAAAAACTATCGTCAATATCGTCTTAGCCACTCAAGGAAATGCAGTAGAAAATCCACAAATGAAGATGTAATGAACCTTCTTATGGCTTCTTCTGACCCATTTATTAATAAGTCTAGAACAATCCAAAAGATGTATTATTAGATATTCACGATGATGAATTGGATTTATTATTGAATTAAAAGCATTTGTTTTTAAAATAGTTTCTATAATGTTTGACGTGAGGTTTTGAAAAAATGTGGTCATGATTTATGCCCATATTATGATTTACAACTGTGTCGAGTCGAGTCGGGTTCTCCCTCGACTGGAAGTTTTTTTTTGTTATTGTGATTTACAACAATTTAAGTCGAGTCGCATGGAAGTATTTTGCGACTGAAATGGAACGCACTGGAATTTTTGACAGCTGCATGTAAACATTATCATCTGTTTTGCAATTATTGTTTTAAAATTTTTTAGATGCAATTTCAATTTGTGACAAAAATAATATAAATAAAAATTAAATAATGGAAAGTTGTTTTGATTTGTTTTATAGTAGTGAAGAAGAAGAAGAAAGTTGTGTTTGTGTTGCGCGAATCCGTAAATCCATTCTAATCCCGTACACACTATCCCTTACAATTGCCGAACTCTAAGTGAGTAAATTTTTTATCATTTTGAGCAATTTGCTTATATTTATTTTCAATTTTAGGATCATAATTTATTTTAGATTAAACAAAAGGGCATTTGTTTATGTCTTAGATAAAATTAAGAACCAATTCAAGCCTTCAACATATGCTTCAGCTATACCACCAATATTGAAGTTATGCACAGCTCTCAGGTTCTTCGCAGAAGGAAGCTACCAAAAGTGCAGTGGCAATGACTTTAATTTAGGCCTGGTGCAACCAACGGTGTCCTTGGTTTTAAAGGAAGTTTTAGACATTATGGAGCAGCAAATTTGCGGCGCATGGATAAGCGCAGAACTGACAGCGGAGGAAAAAAAAATCGAAAATGTATTTTTATTCACGGGCACGATTTCCTGGAATTTTAGGGTGCATTGAAGGCACGCATGTGCGAATAATCGCTTCTAAAAAAGAAATTCAGCACCTTTACCTTAACAGGAAAGGTTATTACAGTCTGATTGTGATGATAGTAAGTAAAAAAAATTTTGCGATGATCTTTATTTATACCTTTATTATTGTAAGGTTTGTGATTCTATGATATGGAAAAATAATATCCAAGAAAACTCATGGATTTTAGGTAAGTAAATTTTATAAATCTTATTTTAAACATAAATTACTTTATTAATTTTTTAGGCGATGCTGACTACCCGTTAGAGCCTTATCTAATGACCCCTTTTCGTGCGACAACAACAGTCTCTCTACAACCACACACATGCAAAAGCAAGGAATATTGTAGAGAGGACAATAGGCGTTCTTAAGAACAAGTTAAGGTGCCTTTTATCTAGCCGAGGCTTGCACTATACACCGGAAAAGGCTACGTAAATTGTAGCCTTTTGTAGCGTATGTTGTTGTGCGTAAATGTATGTTGTGCTCTACACAACATTTGCCAACATTTCAATTTTGAATCGATGGATGAATCATTTATGACATCAACATAGGAAGAAAACGTTTTCAATAATTTTTCAGAAACGAATTTGGATGAAGCTGGAATAATAAGAAATAATATAATGCGAAATTTATAACTTCATTATTTTGTTTTCAATGTACTTTTAAAAAACCTTTCTAAAAAAAGTAATAACAAGAATGTAAACGCTTTGAAGTTTGCTATTAAAATTTCATTATTGTTGATTTAATTTTGTTGTAAATCTATTTATAAATATAAAAAAGTAAACTAAATGACCCTTCATGGGTTTTTTACTAAAAAAAAATCACTCCTTGCGATTTTGTACTTCGTACATAATAAAAAATTACTTTCTAGCTCTAACTAAAAAACACTTAAAACTAAAAAATAAAAATATCACTTCATGAGTTTAAGACTAACTAAAAAATACTTAAAATTAAAAATAAAAAACAAAAATATCGTTTCACGTGTTTAAAAAAAAGGCTGTTTATGTCAGAAGATCCATTTTTTTTTTTTGGGTATACTCCATCTTTGCTTTGTGGAGCTCGGAGGCCTGTGCTGCTTGAGTTTCCAACAAAGCCAACTTCTTCAGCTCGTAAGTTTTTTTTTGGCTTCATACCGTTTATATGAGTTTTTTCGAGCCGTTTCAACACTTCCAAAATTTGTCCCTGATTGTCAGTCTGCGTGTTTATTGCCCGTAGCCTTTCCTGGTCATGGTTTCGTATTTTCACTGAAGCTTGTGTCTGCAGTCGGAATGGGAAACGCTCTGCCCTTTGGTGCTACTGCATTTCTTAGCTTCACTAAGTCTGCAACACTTTGCTCTAAAGGACTTAAACTTATTTCTTCGGATGGACCACCCCCAGTTGCAGTTACATTTTTTTTGTTATTAATGATTTTTCCTTTTTAAATTGGCCTGTAGTACACCCACACCAAAACAAAAAAAATTTTAAAACGTGATTTTCTTTATGTCTTTAAAACATAATATTTGGCAAAAAAATATTTTAACATGTGCTCTAATAGAGCTAATTGCAACTTATATACACAATTTAATCGATCTACCACGAGTCGTTTCTGAGTTTTAGATGGTATGCTTTTGTATGTGAGGTGGGCGTGGCAATTTTTTTAAACATACACATATTTTATATTCTTCATTGTGTTGTTTTGATATAGCTTTAATAAAAAGAAAAATATTGTTATCAATGTATGTGTTATATATGGGAGAAAGGCGTGTTTGTAGGCGAATTTGAAAATTTTTTTGTAAGTGCTCTTATATAGTTCATTTCAACTAATGTATATACCAAATTTTATTGGTATACGACTGCTCCATCTTAGTGCTATGCAAATATCGCATAAAAAGTATGGGAGATGGGCGTGGCAATTTTTTTAATCTACATATATACTTCAGATCCTTGAGTGAGTTGTTTTGATATTTTTTTTTTAAAGATCAAAGAACCAAGGCATGCGCCTTATACAAACAAGGTTTGGTCTTTGACCTGAAAGGAGAGGTATAGATTTATTTAGAGGAATTGATTGGAACCATACGTGAATTATTGATTAGGCGAAACAACCGTGAAATACATTTTTAATTGCTTTTAACCGAGGCTAGTGTTATGCCTTAACCTCGGCAAGCATTTCCAGCCCTTAGTTGTTCCTGTCTTTTTAATTCCGCATTTTCCACAGTTAAGTTGTGCATTTTAAGTTTTCCATAATTCTTAAGTGTAGGAAAGAACAAAGAAAGTGAAAAGAACCATGCCCAAGCCGGGATTCCAACCAGGGATCTCTGGGTTGATAGTCTAGTGCACTCTCCACTAGACTACAAAGGCCGACATAACTATATAACTTCAATATGAAAAAAATGTAGCTTTTTAAAATTTTGTGCAATATGAGCGGTTTCAAAAATTTTTTTATATCTTCTAATAGAAGTAATTCCAACTTATGTAGCAAATTTTATTGCTCTACGACGACTCCTTCTTTCCAAACTTTCCATACCACTGTGCGGAGCTATAATCATCCAAATTTAAAATGTCTGTTTTTCATGTAAAAATACACTTAATCAACAGTTTTTCTAAACTCTAACTTTTAATGATAACAGCTCCGCTAAAACAAAAGATACAAAGTTTTTTGATATTTCGTTGGATTATCTGAAAATTTTAGTTCGCTACAGCATATGACAAAAAGTGTTTGATGTATTGATAGAAAAGTTTATATTTTTTCTAAAATTAATAATATTAAATTATAAATAATAAAAATAATATTTTTATTTTATGGTGAGCAGTTAAGATTCTAGGTCAATAATACTAAGCACGTGCCAGAAACGTAAAATACCCTGTATCTTGAAAATTTTACAATACAGGAGGAATCTGAGTACAAATTTGGAAATTTGGTGTTGAAAGTATATATAGACTAGTATTATTTATCCAAACATGCTAAATATAACAGTACTATTATTTTGACAGCAATTGTCCGTATATTATATGAAAAATTTATAATTGTGTGATAAATTGTTTCCCTTTTTTAACAGGTGAAAACCTTGGGTGCTTTGGACACAGCAAAAAAAAAAAGGAATTGCCATTTATTGAGTCTAATACTAGCTTTTCAAATTCACCAATTACCTCTGCAAACTCGTTGTTAAGAAGTTTACCAACCAAAGGATTTGAGCAATTATGGCAACCAGATGTCGTTCAGTATTATTTGTCACTATTACAAAGCTGTTCTAATCCAGAAACCCTCGAAGCTGCAGCTGGTGCTTTGCAAAACTTGACAGCATGTTATTGGCAACCAAGTGTTGATATACGTGCAGCAGTGCGGAAAGAGAAAGGGCTGCCAATATTGGTGGAACTGTTGCGTATGGAAGTAGATAGAGTAGTCTGCGCGGTAGCAACAGCACTAAGAAATTTAGCAATCGACCAAAGAAACAAAGAACTTATAGGGAAGTATGCAATGCGAGATTTGATTCAGAAATTACCATCAGGAAATCCGCAGCATGATCTCGGAACATCGGATGAAACAATTTCTGCGGTATTAGCAACGATAAATGAAGTCATAAAAAAAAATCCTGAGTTTGCCCGTTCTTTATTAGACACAGATGGAGTTGAACGACTTATGAATATTTCTGCAAATAAGCAAAAATTCACTTCTTGTGTGCTGAAATTTTCTGATCAGGTCTTACTCACAATGTGGCAACATAATGAATTAAGAGATGTTTACAAAAAAAATGGGTGGAAAGAACAAGATTTTATTTCTAAAAATGTTGTCGCTCGTAGTTCGTCTAATAATTTAAATTCTAATGCAAATAATACTTTAAGTAGACCAATGGCATCACAAAGTCATACAAAATATGAAGACAAAACTTTGCTCCGTACACCAATAACTTCCGAAAATAACAGCAGTAGAAAGTTTCCAGCTGGTAATGAGTCATCAAGATTATTTCAAAGTGTAAGTTTGCCTCAGTAATTTTAATAATGTCATAAACTTAGCAATCGAAAATATTTGAAATCTAAAGTAATTTTTAAGGATATTTTTTTATTTAGTTTATAATAATTTCAAAATCCCCAAAGGCCAAAATACAAAACTATTAGTGTTATAAATTATGTGCTTATGCAGACATAATTACATTATATACATTACGAAATATAATTCATTAATATAATTATTTATATAAAATAAATAAAGTTATTATTTAAAAATTCCCAAAAACAAAAAAAGTTACCCAAAAAAAAACATATGAAGTACGTAGAAATCCGATTTAATTTAATAAGGTCCACAGCTACAGAAGAAGACAAAAAGACTTTAGTTTATTTAAACTAAGAATTACTTAGGTAAGGTAGGTAAATAGGGTTGTGCACCGTTACCGGCGCTTCCGCGGGGGCCTATAAGTCCATTCCGTATCCCTTTTTATTTTCATCGTAGTACCATAATAACCTTAATTATTTCGATTATTCCTCAAACCAGCCTGTGCTTTTTATGAACCTCTAGATGTCTAGCAGTGGTGTGTTCGCTTAATCTTTCAGGTCTTTGAAAAATCTGTTCCCCATATATCGGAGTCGACGATTCTGTAGACAAGAATCCGGATTTCTCGTTTGGCCAAAAGCAGAAGGCTTTCAGTTTTCTTCTCATTTAGCTCCGGCCAGAGCCTTCGAGATATGTTGCAGTCACCTCTGGAGCCCCAGTTACTGTTAGCATTATCTCTGGCTTTAAGGTCTATACTCCTTTTGACGACGCCTTTTGGAATGTACACATCTGTACTAGCTCTGTTTGTACTTGCGGTTACGCCACGTCTAGCCAGTTCATCCAATGCTTGTTCCCTTCGATATTGCTTTGTCCGGGAACCCAGAAGAGATTGACGTTGTGGGTATTACAGATACTGTTCAGTGCCAGTTTACAGTTTTGTAAAGTTCAAGCCTTCGTCGTTTTACTATTCAGCGCTTTGATGGCCGCTTGGCTATCCAAAAAAATTACAACCCTTGTAAGGGGTAAGGTTTTTCCTATGAATGGCCTGTGCAGCTTTTTCAATAGTGTATATTTCTGCTTGAAAAACACTACAGTAGTCGAGGAGTTTGTAGGACTCTTTGATTTGTAGCGTTTCGCAATATACACCTGATGCAGTTCCGTTTTCCATTTCGGAACCATCAGTATATAATTAGAGATTGCCATTGAATTCTATGGCAGTTTCTTCCCATTATTGTCTGCTGGGGATGGATGTGGTGTATTCTGTGCCGAATATCACACTGGGTATGATATAGTCGGTTTCTCTTTTGGATTCTTCGGTTCCAAAGAGATTCAGAATATATGCATGTCCGAAAGTGTTGTTTCTCCACGCTTGTGATTTGTTGAGGCGAATCGCGCTTTTGGTCGCCGAACACTTAAGAACCTCTTCTATGGGAAGAAGATTTAGCATTATTTCCAGACCCGCCTGTGGCGTTGATCGAATGGCTCCAGTTATTCCTATGCATGCTAACCTTTGCACTCCTGTTAGGGAGCTAAAGTAGATCTTTTTGTGCGCTATCGTTCACCATACAAGAGAGCCGTAGGTAAGAATAGGTCTCACGATTGCTGTATACATCCAGTGGATTATGTACGGTCGCAGACTCCATTTCCTGCCAAAGACTCTCTGACATGCGTAAGGAGCGCATAGTGATTTTTTCCTTCTTTCCTCTGTGTTGCGTTTCCAGCTCAGCTTGTTATTAGGGATATTTCCAAGGTATTTAGCTTCCGTGGAAAGCTTCAGAGTTACTGCGTTTAGTTTCGGTAATGTGAAACTTTCTATTTTCCTTCTTGTGAACAGAACGAGTTCGGTCTTTGTTAGGTTTACACCCAGTCCATTCGATTCTGCCCGCCGCGATAGCTCATTCAATGCCCCAGTCACTAGTTCGCTAACTGTTTGTTGGAATTTCCCGCATATTAGGATGGCGACGTCATCGGCATAGGCTACCACTTTGGTTCTACCAGTTTTGAGTGTAGTGAGAATTTTGTCAACCACAATCAGCCACAGCAGGGGGGATAAGATTCCTCCCTGCGGAGTGCCTCTTGTGACCTCTTTCCTCACCACGCTCATTCCTATGTGTGAGCTGTTGAGCATTTTATAAATCCACTAGGTTATTTTACTGTTGACTCCTTTTTCTACTAGAGCATTCTCTATGGAATCTGTATTCACCTTTGATGTCCAAATCTTCGATGTCGCAATCTGTTGAATGCGCCTTCGATGTCCAAAAAAAAAGCTTAAATATATTCTTTGTGATGAAGGGTTCCTTCTATGACTAAAGCCACCTTATGCAGTGCCGTTTCCGCTGATTTACCTTTAAGGTAGGCTTGTTGCACACTGCAAAGATTGGTATCGTTCAAGGATTCTCTTATATGGAGATCTATTATTCTCCCTAGCGTTTTCATCATGAACTATGAGAGACTAATAAGCCTGTAATCCTATGGCGCTTAATGTATCGGTTTCCCAGCTTTGGGAATGATGACAACTCGCACTTCTCTCCAAATTTTTGGAACATATCCTGTCCTGAGACAACCGGTGAAGATCGCTATTTGCCAGGGCATGATTCTGGGAAGGGCATGTTGCATCATGGCCGGCAGGATTCCATCAGGCCCTGCAGATTTGTAGGGCTTGAAGTACTCAATTGACCATTCTACATTTGATCCTGTAATAATGTTGGGGAGTTCCTGTAAGGGTTCTGGTATTGTCATTTCCAGGTTGCTGTTAGCTCCGTTTTGCTCCGGTTCTTTACAACCTGGTAAATGAGTTTCCATGAGTGGCAAAAGCGTTTCTTGACTGGATTCTGTCCAGGATCCGTCAGACCTCTTAATGTATCCTGGGACCGATGGGTCTTTGGATAGCGTCTTTCGAATTCTAGCGGCTTCACTGGTATCCTCGATGGACTCGCAGAAATTTGTCGAAGATGTTCGCTTAGCTATTCTTACTTCCCTTGTATAGGCATTTTATATGGATCGGTATGTTGTCTAGTCTTGCTCAAGCCCGCCAATGAAGTTTTCTGACCTCTGATCGCCTCTTTTTAAGGTCGCTGGTCCACCAACTCGCAGTTGTAGCTTTGCGACCTCGAGACTTTGGGCAGAACTTCTTGAAAGCCTGGTTCATTTTTCCCGTTATGAATTCGACTGCATTGTCAATGCCTGCGTCGCACAGTGGGGTATTGAACTCTGAAAATTGTGATCAAATCACCTAGCAGACGGAGGGAATTTTTGACTTTGTGTTTTAGTTAGAATGGGTCCAAAGATGAAAAAAATTTCTGTCCGTCCGTCCGTCTGTCCGTCTGTCTGTCTATCGACACAATTAAAGCCGTAATTTTGAAGCTATTGTAATGAAATTTGGTATTTAAACTTGTTTCTAAAATATAAAGATTAGAATCGAAAATGAACCAAATCGGATGAAAACCACGCCTACCTCCCATACAAAGTGACTTCATTCAAAACGGTAATATCTCTTTAAATTCCACAAAACTTCATATATCGACTTTTTTTTTTTTGTATATAAGCTTTGACTTAATATCCGCTTCAAGTATGAAATTCAAACAAATCGGATGAAAACCACGCCTACCTCCCATACAAAGTGACTTTATTCAAAACGGTAATATCTCTTTAAATTCCACAAAACTTCATATATCGACTTTTTATTTGTATATGAGCTTTGATATTTAATATGCGCTTCAAGTATGAAATTCAACCAAATCGAATGAAAACCACGCCTACCTCCCATATAAAGTGGCTTTATGAAAACCGTAAAATCTCTTAAAATTACTTTTAGTTTTTTTTTGGTAACATATCACTTATATTTGTTGTTTCAAAAAAAATAGACTTCCACTGAATTCACAACTTTATGCTTACATACGAGTATGTACCTAAAAACACACATTTTATAAGCCTAGACGGGAAAAAACATTAAAAATACGAACTGGGGTAATTGATAGCAAAAAGTGTGATTACTAATACTAAAAGTCAAGCCTCTTAGTAACGAAATTTATATTTTTTAGTTAACAAACAATTAGAAAGTATAAAAAGCATCACAAAACCATTTAATATATGGAACTTTATTTTTTTTTCCGTAATATTAATGAAATACATATGCAATACAAAAATATTGCTATTCTATTACTATTCTACGGAATAGTGATATAAACCAAAATATTTCGTACTTTTACCCCTCTAATAAACAAACTGAAGCTACATCACTATCTGTTGACGTTAATTATATTATTAAAAAAAAAACAAAACATAAAAAAGCACTAACAAAAAAACATGAACACAGCAACGTATACACAGCACAGAGTACCTTTACCCTTCCAATAAACAAATAGTTGCTTCGCCACTTGTTATTAACCTTTATTAATTTATAAAAACAAAGAAAACAAAACAAATAAAAAATAACAGCAACAACAACAATAGTAACACTAACTTCATGTACACATTTCAATTTTTCGACTATTACTTGCATATATGTATTTCAATTGCAAGGGCATGAAAAAAAGTTTTTTTTAAAAACCGCAGAAAACTTGCAAACTTTTTTTTTTTTAACTTATCACTTATATTTGTTGTAAAAAAACAAAAAAAAAGAGTTTCACTGAATTGAGTGGTATTCACATGCTTACATATGTACCTAAAAACACACATTTTATAAGCCAGCACGAGAAAAAACATTAAAAATACGAACAGACACTTTTTGTACTAATATATTTCACTTGACGTTCCAAAAATACCTGAGGTAGAAGGTTCCATTGCTCAAAGAATTTTACTTATTTAATGTTTCAAGAAAAACCACTTGGAAATATAAAAATTTTTGTGTTTTTTCTATGCGCGCACCAAAAGTAAAGAAAACGTCAAATTTGCAATTGCAGTGCACGGATACCGTTGACTTTTTTTCAATTTTTCTTTCACATAGTGATGTAGAATTCTATTCTCTTTCGAACGATACCAATCATGGTTGGGTAGCTTCGATTTGATTTTTTTAATTAATCACACAAATTGGTATGAAATACCCCAATGTGCGTCGTTTGATAGATATTCTGTGTCTAGGTCTGCAATATTTCTGCTTATCCAGACTGAATACCTATCCCAGTTTGTTTTTAATGGGTTCCTAAATCGTTTCCTTATGTGAGGATCGTAGTCGATGGTAAAAAGGATCCTAAAGTGGTCGGAAAACGACTCCTTTTGTGAAACCTCCCAGTTATCGACTATAGCCTGTACTGAATTGCTCGCTAAAGTAAGATCAATTATATCTTCCTTGACTATTCTGAAAAGTTTGCCTATTGCCCCTATTACATAGAATAAGGTCTGTGGTAATGATAAATTCGAAAATAGACTCACCCCTTTTGTTGATGTTCGTGCTGCTCCATTGCGAGTGATGGGCATTTGCGTCACAACCGATGACCAGGAATGTCCTGCTTGTGTCAGCATATTCTGCCAACTCGCGGACTGTTTGCACTAGTGGGTTCGCCTCTTCATAGGGCATGTACGCGGAACAGAGGATCAATTTTGCTGATCTGGTTTTCACGCTGGTTGCCACTACGTCTCCGTTGCTGAATCTAGGGAGGAAAAAACATGTTAATGGATTTTTTCGCAAGTATGCAGCTCCTTATCTTATCTTCATTTGCTCCTCATCTTATCTTCCTTGGATCTTGTTGTTGTAGATCCAGGGTTCTTAGATGAGGGCCACATCTACATTCTCCTCGGACATACACAGCATCAAGTCGTCGGTTGCTGCTTTACAGTGATACAAGTTGATTTGCACCACTTGCAGCTTTGTCTTTCTCTCAGCTATTGCTGATTCAGCCTCTGCGCTTAATGATTCCGAGGCCAAATTTAAGTATGTCCGACTGCTCCTTTATCCAGCCTGTGGAGGCAGCGTCTTCAGAAAGAGAAGAACTTTCCCTTCGCTGCCGTGACTTTTCTGCGACCTAACCAGTTTCCACTCTTAAATTTTGGCGTCTTTATTCTGCGCGGCCAATAGTTTCTATGTGGATACAGCCTCGTGCGATGGGTTTGGTCAGGATCTCCAGGGATTTTTTCGATTCACATCCGACGACTTTCACTCCTTGTTGCCAGCCAGCACTGTCGAACTTGTAATCTTCGGGATTACCGTGTTCGACGGTACCCATCATCGCTTCTAGGATTTCGTTTTCCACAAGCAGCCATTTGTCCCCTGTCAACTTTTCTTGCGGGTCCGTCTCGTCAATAATGGCCACCTTCAGTTCTTCTGGAGAGTTTTCGAAGCTCCCCTCGACTTCATTGCGCTTCGTGCAACTCGCAACGACCCTATCTGCAGATCTTTGCCGTTTGACTGTGGAACCAGCTGTGCGCGGAAGTTCTACCTTCGAGGCCGTAGTCAGCCGCCGGTTGGTCCCTGTTTACCTTTTCGTTATGGCTACTGGCTCCACCTTTCTTACACTCCTGTTTGCCGCTTTTGACGACATTATAGTAAGAAGGACCTGTCTTAACCGTCGTTTCCCCTTCATTTCTACCCCTGCTGGCACCTGTACCGCAACCCCGTTTGTCACTAATATCAACATTGGATTGGGACAGTTCAGCATTATCCCCCTTCTTTTTCCTGCCTCTTTTCCTCGTCTTTTTGTCTCCAGTTCCACTCACCCGTTTGTCGTTTTTGGTGTCATTGGAGAGCGGTGGACCAGCCTTCCTCAGACCCTCATTCATGGGAGCAGACAGAGTTATAGCAACTTCGGTCGCCGATGCTTCCACAATAAGTTTATATAAACTTGCAATAACAATAGAGTGCAGCTTCTACAGCTTTTTCGCACTTTCTCTACATAAGATTATCTTAAAAACCAACTTAATATCATTGAAACATCTCAACGATATACATAGATAAAAGTGGTCCAAAACAATCTTAAGTGATAAAAATGTACCCATACATACATTAGTTTTCAATCTTCTTTTGAGTTGACCTTTCGAAAAGTTAACATAAAAAACCTACAGTTGTTAACAAAGGTGCTCATGCGATGTAAAGGAGCAGTAGCCATATAATGTGTTCTACTAAAAGGTAAGTAAATTAAATTGTTAGCGTTTGTACTGCTTCTACGGTTAGTGTTAAAATTTATAAGAGTTAGGAGTTCTGGTGAATCGAACCCACCGGTTGAGTTGGTGTAAGTAGACGATATCAGCAGACTTAGATTTAAACCATTCTCATAAGGAGGAAGATTTAAAGTGTCAGTTCCATTTAAGCCCCTTAGAGCAAACCGAACAAAACGTTTTTGAATTCTTTCTATCTGTTCAACATGTGCATTGTAACTTGGCGACCAAACTTGACTTGCATACTCCAAGTGAGGATGGACAATTGAATAATACAGCGTTGTAGTTGTAATCATTCTATGCTTTGGGGGAATTGTGAAGTTCAAAGGCTGCCTTTTACTTTGAGTGCTTTTTGATGAGGGCCTTGTCCCTAGAGGTTAGAGTGGACGGGTCTGCGTCCTTCATATTCAGCAGATAGTCCTTAGCAGTCCTGTAGAACTTCCGTTGCTTCGCTTTTTCGAAGCAGAACTACTGTGGGCCTCTACACCACCCGCCTCAATGACTGTCGCGTCGGAGTCGGAGTTGAGAAGCTCGTCTTTGGTCTCTGAACCGGAAATGTTGTGAAGGACTTGAGAAATGCTAGATTGCTCAGTGTCCCTAGAGACTGCGTCAATGCTAGCTTCCTTCGTGTCACTTCCTTTACTCAACTTCTCCAGAATCCTCAGAGCCGCTGAGTCCAGGTCCCCACCCGCGTCGGTGTTGTACTGTCTGGTCAGTGTAGGTCGCCCTATGCTAGACCTGCCAGTATCCGTCACCGATGCCGTCTCTTCAGTTATTGCAGTTGTAGTTGTTGTTGTTGTTTGCGTCTGTTCATCCTTGTTATTGTTAATGGCCGCATTCAGCGCAGACAACAGTTGGCAACTGTTGTGTAAAAATTCGCTGAATGGTACAAATTTGGTAGCGCTAACTAAGGCCCTTATTATGAGTTGCTTTGTTAAATTCTTATGAGCAGTGCAACCCTATCGAAATTTTCGTTGCTCATCGAAATTTCAGTCGAATAGGATTTTGCTTTCGATGCGATGCGTGCTGAGCAAACATTGTTAAAAATTTAAGTATTTTGTGATTGTATTTTCCTTTTTAAAGACTAAAAACTAATATTGAACTGTTTTTTTAAATTTTATGCAGATCTAAGCAACAAATCGCAGTTAGAAAAACTGGTCTCATTGTTGGAGGCAAACTTTGACTGCAAAGGATATTTGTTCCAAAGTTCAGGTGAAAAAGAAATGGGAAGAACTCACGCCAGAATTAAATTGCTTAGAACCACCAGTTAGAACAACAGCAAAGTGGATTAAGATTAGCTAAAAAAAGCCTTGCTCAACAGTTTTCTACTTCTAGCCAGTTCCGTCAAGCTTTCATCCTCTTCTGACGAAGGATTCTGTCGAATCTTATGGAAATTATTTTCGTCATAGTCACAACTTTCTTGTCTTATTTTTTTGCAATCAACTTTCAAACCAATCGTATTTAGTTGAAATAAAACAACAATCACCTGTTAGAAATATACTACCGGGAACAAAAAATATGAACGAAATTGACAATAGCGTTACTCTTTGTCGAAAGCACGTTATAATACCAAATGCAAATTCGTTCGATCAGGCCTTTCGACTACATTCGAAGATCGAACGCAGCTCATAATAAGGGCCTAAAACTAATAAAGTAGCGAACGCCTTTTAATCGAGAGAACAAATTCTATGCTACATGAACGCAACTGTTTGCTTAACTGTCAGATGCTGTTACTGACGCTGTAAAATTAATAAATGCAGAAAGAAAGCAGCAAATTTAAGTGAGAAACCTTTGCAATTGAATTAAATTTACATAAAAATTAAATTGAATCTAACTTCTGACCTGCAGAGTAGCAACATATTCAGAGTAAAACATCGTGAACTAAGGTAGCGCTACCATTACAGTTCACAACAGTTGTTTGCGCTGAATGCGGCCAATGTTGTTGTTATTGTTTTTGTTCATTTTTGGTCCCACGAGTAGCAAGGGAAAGTACGTCACCCATGAGTACGCCAGAGCCCCGCTTACCATGGAAAGGCCACAAATACTCACTGAGGCAGCCAGGTATCAGTGAAGTCGCCGTTCCAATACAGCCGATATTACCCCCTGGCTGCAAGCCATCCAATAGGCACGGTGCAACATGACATCCTGGGTTAGGGGGGATAGCTCTTTGTTCATTGCCCCACAGTGGTCTTGAGGACATGTCTGACCCTGCCAGGAGCTCGCGATCACGTCGTCATTGCCCACTGCGTCATTGCAACTTAAGCCTCTACACCAATGACAAGGTGGCTATCCTTAGCAGAGGTAAAAATTACTTAGTTTACTTATAAAAAAGTTAAATAAAACTATAAAGTTAAATGTTTTATAAAAAAAAGGTATAAAAAGAAGATATTTTCGATAACCTGTCGGAAATATCTAGTGTCCGACCATATTATGTTCTTTAGAAATATTTTTTTTTTGTTATTTAAATTAGAAATAACAAAATTAATGCAAAATTTATTGAAGGCCGGGAGTAACACACCCATGTTCATTGATGACGGGGTAAAAAAATGTCGCTCTCGAATGGCTTAGGAGATAAAAATCGTTAAAGTTTCAAAAAAATGACCATTTCAAGTATATGAAAACGTCAATATTTTTTACATGTAAATGAAATTCTAAAAAAAAGTTTGCTATTTATAAGGTTGAAATGTGTTCTTTTAAATGTTGAAATGTGAAGAAATACAAAGGATAAATCGTAGCTCCAAATGTGAAAAATTTAAATGCTTTTGCAAGGCAGTCCCAAGCCTTAGGTGTCGACCCTTTAATTGAATTTTTTAAAAGTGCTGGTGTGATATACAATTCAGTGGGCCCATGTGCACCGCGACCCATAAGATCTATTGTGCATGCCCTTAATTAACACTCCAGATTTAGGCTTTTTATATATTTTATCACTGTCTCTGGCTTGGTGTTCCAAATTGTGGACGAGGGCACTACTTCCCCTCCAAAATGGAGGCGTCTTAGGCTATGGTTGCCGGACATTCACATAGAATGTGTTCGGGGGTTTCTTCTTCCTCCTCGCATAATCTGCAGACGTCTGATTCAGAAAGACCCATCTTTTTAAGATGGTATCTGAGTGAGCAGTGACCTGTGAAGAAACTGGTGAGAATTCTGAGGTCTGCTTTGGTAAGCTTGAGTAAATCTTTGGATTTTGCTTTGCTTGGAGATAAAAATTTCTTAGATTGTCTTTGTACATTGGTGTTGTTCCAGTGGCATTGAAATTTATTATCTTCCCATATTCTAATTTTTTCTAGAATGTAGCCTTTTGCTAAGCTACAGAATGGTTCAGGTCCTATAAAAGTTCGAGACGCTCCTCTTTTGGCCAGGCAGTCCGCCCTTTCGTTGCCTTCGAATCCTTCGTGACCTGGAACATACCATAATTCTATTTTGTTGCTTTTTCCCAGTGTATTTAATAGCTCTACGCAGCTGGAGACTAGTCTTGATTCAAGTTCGTAGCCTTGAAGGGCTTTTAAAGCCGCTTGACTGTCTGAAAGTATGTAGATGTGAGCCCCCTTTGAATTCCTGCGGAGACATTCTCTGACACAAACTTCAATGGCATATACCTCCGCTTGGAAAATTGTCGGCGTGTATCCCATTGGAAGAGCTTTTTGGAACTTGGGACCATATATCCCCGCTCCCGTTACTCTATTTTCGAATTTTGACCCATCAGTGCACTATATCTGTGAGCCAGGATCAACTGTGAAGCTATCATTTCTCCATAGTTGCCTATTAGGTATAACAATCTTGTAGCGTTTTGTGAAGTTTACCTTCCGGAGCATCCTGTGGTGGATTTTTAAAAAGGGGTAATTTTCCAAGGTTTTTAGTATCTTCATGTGACCCGTGAAATTCCCTGCCTTGTAATCACCGATTTCCTCCATTCTTAGTGCACTTAGAACTGCCTCTTTTCCTATAATGATCGTTAAAGGGGGTAGCCCTATTATTACATTCAGAGCTTCAGATGGGCACGTTCTCATTGCCCCAGTGATACTAATGCACGCCATTCCTGCATTCCATTTCATAATGCACGCAGCTTTGCCAGTTGATTAGCTGCTGTGCGCTGTTGGACCTTTGGTCACCATGTAAGTGATGCATACGTAACCATAGGTCTCACAATTGTAGTAAACGTCCATAAATCATTTTCTGTTTGAGGTCCCAAATTTTGCCATGGAAGCGTTGACAGGCAAAAAGGGCACGTGTTGCCCTGCCCACGTGTTGCCCTGGTGTCAAAAACCACTGCTATGTACTTGACCTCATTTGAAAAGTCAATAACTTTTCCATCCAGGGTTGGTCTTACCAGATTTAGGCTCCTTTACATGGAGAAGGGTACCAGAATAGTTTTGTCAGGATTTATGATTAACCCTTTTTCTTTACACCATTTTGAAGTTATACGGAGGGCACTCTGCATACTGTCCGATATCGTCGGTCCATGACTGCCCAGACTTGAAATAACCAGATCATCCGCATATCCTCTGGTGTCAAAACCCTGATTGTTGAGACTTGCGATAAGTTCGCCCACGACTAGGGTCCACAGAAGAGGTGAAAATACCCTCCTTGAGGGCATTCTCTAGTGGCAGTAATCGTGTTACGAATTCCACCAAGCTCAAACGTTATGATTCTGCTTTTCAGCATGATAAGAATCCAGTGTATGATAAAAGATGGTATATTTTTAATCTGCATTGCTGCTTTACTCGACTGTGGCGACCGTAGCCTAGTGGGTAGAGTGCGTGGCCCCTAAGCTAAAGAACCGCGGTAGCCCGGGTTCAATTCCAGCTCAGACAGAAAAGTTTTTTCAATTGAATTAATTTTTCTGTTCGGTCGTCACCTCTCTGCAGACAATGGCAAACCTCAGAGAGTAAAAATTGCCATGAAAAGTTTCTGGAGAACATAAGCCGTTCGGAGTCGGCATAAAGCACGTAGGTCCAGTTCTCGGTCATTTGTGATCAAACATTTCACAACACGCACAACACAATTGATCAATAGAAGCTAGGTCAAAGTCCTTCCAAGGGCTGAAATGGCCAGTTTATTTTTATATTTGCTGCTTTACTCGCATTGTATGACGTGTTGTCAAAAGTGAATGTCGATGATGCCTTCATAGCCTTTTGACATAGCCTTTTGCTAGGCCACATTCCTCGCGAATGGACAAAGGTTAAGGTCGTTTTTATACCAAAGGTGGGTAAAAAACCCGAACAATTGCCTATATCGTATAGACCGATCAGCCTAAGTTCCTTCTTTTTAAAGACAATGGAGAAATATTAGAACTAAATATTAGGGAGACTAGCTTGAAGACCTTCCCCCTAAACAGGCTTCAATTTGCCTACCAAGCCGGCAAATTGAAACCTGTTTAGAGGGAAGGTCTTAAAGCTAGTCTCCCTAATGTTTAGTTCCAACATTTTCTCCATTGTCCTTAAAAAGAAGATTCCTATGTGCCTCATAGCGCTGTTTATTTTGCTTCAAAAGCCTTTTCGATCGGGCCGGTAAGGCTGTGTATGGCGGTGACAGTGGATTTGCCGGCATGGTAGGCAAATTGAAACCTGTTTAGAGGGAAGGTCTCAAACTAGTCTCCCTAATGTTTAGTTCCAATATTTTCTCCAATGTCTTTAAAAAGAATGAACTTAGGCTGATCGGTCTATACGATATAGGCAATTGTTCGGGTTTTTTTACCCACTTTTGGTATAAAAACGACCTTAGCCTTTGTCCATTCGCGAGGAATGTGGCCTAGCAAAAGGCTGGATTTAAAAATCCGAGTGAGTAGAGGGACAATGGAATCAATGCCTTGCTGTAGTAGGCACGGGTAGATACCATCTGGTCCCAGAGATTTGTATGGGCTAAATTTAGATGTGGCCCAACGTACACTATCGGACGTAAAAAGTTTACCTGGAAGCCCTTTTTGACCACCTATCACTGAATAGTAAGCCCCTGTGTCCAATGGGGTGTCTTCTTCAAATACAGTGTAGCTTCCAACAGGTTTTTATAGTGTACAGATGCCGTTTGAATGATCCTTGACTAGTGCCTTCTGTAGACGGGTCGCTGCAGGTAGACTATCGATCTTCTCTCAGTAAACCCTCCACGTAGCCCTCTTTGATCTTCTCAGCTCAATGCTGTAATTAGTTAAAGCTTGTTTATATTGGGTCCACTCTCCCGTTTGCTTAGCTTTATTGTAAAGTTTTCTAGCGTTTTTTCTGACCTTGCCCAGCTCCTTGTTCCACCAAGGCACTTCCCTGCGGGACCTGATAGTCCTCATCGGGCAGCTTTCGTGGAATGCTAGCGTTAAGTTGGTTTTAAGTTGTTTGGCCTCAAATACAAGCTCTTCCCTAGTTACAATGGGTTGAGTTGAGTAATTTAGGTTGAGATGTAGTGTATGCCTAAAGATTTTCCAATTAGTATTTTTTGGTTTTCTGAAAGAGTGGCAGGTCTCCGTATGTGTCCCCATATCAAACCTAATGTGACGATGGTCAGCCATGGAAACCTCCCCCCAGACGTGCCACCCATAAAAAGAGGTTGCCATATTGGAGCTGCAAAGAGAAAGATCTAATACACCTCTTATCTAATGATGTTCCTAAAAGAAGGATAATTACCCCTATTTATAATGATAATATTGTTTCTATAAATATAGTCTAAAAGGAACTCACCCCTTTTGTTGATGTCTGTGCTTCCCCGGACGGTATGGTGCGCATTTGCGTCGGAGAAGATGACCCAAGGAAGGTTTAGTCTCCTGCAGTGGTTCACAAGGGTTATGACTTCTTCGGTTGGTGCTTCCGCCACATCACCAGGCAAATAAGCCGAAGCTAGCACCACCTCGTGGTTTCCTTTTAGGGATTGCCAGAATGTCTACAAGGTCGCCGTAAATAAATTCTGAAAGAGGTAGAAATGTTAGTCTTTTATTGATCAATATTACCGCCCTAGGACGACAATTACCAGTGTTATATAGCAACCTACCTTCTGGGTTTTGGAGCCCTTTGATGACTCCAGAGTTTACCCATGCATCCTGGATGAAAACGACGTCCAGGCATTCTTTCACAAACCTCCTGGAAAGCACATCCGATGCAGCTTTAGCGTGCTGGAGGTTCGCCTGGAGGCAGAGGATGGTGAGACACTCATCGTCCTTCCTTCGGGGCTCTTCTAGCCACCATCTTGATCGTGTTCGTCTGAGCGGTGGAACTTCCTTCCCACTTCCACGAACGATCCTGCGAGAAGTGTCTTTGTCATTTGGGAGAAGTGTTATGCCTGCCCTGCTGACTCTGCGGCCTGTATGTCGTAGCAGTGGTTTGCTCAGAGGCACGCGATTTTGCCTCTCTAGAGGAGCACGGTAGCTCGTCCTTCTTTTCTGGCCTGGCATGTGATTTTGCCTCTTTAGAGGAGCACGGTAGCTCGTCTATCTTTTCTGGCACTTGGGCATTTTTGGAGCTCTTTAGCTCTTCTGCTGCCTCTTTTGGCGAAATCGCAACCCCTGCCACATTCGCCTCACTTTGGCTCTTGGCCTTGGGCCTGAACTGCACCCAGTTGAATTTGTAGAAAACCGAAGAGAGCACAGGTTGCTCTCTTCGGAGTAGGTGATCCTCGTCTACATTTACAGCTTTACCTAAAGCCACGCGCTTCGGGGAGTTGTTTTTTGGTGTTGTGCTATCGGACCGTGCACGCTTAGATTTCTCTGGGAAAGCATGTGGCGCGTTCTCTGTGGTAGCCCTAAGAGGCTGCTGCGCTAGCTTCCTTGCTTCCTCCAATTCAAAGCCTTTGCTTAGGAGGACTTTTAGGCGCTTTCGTCCGGCTCCTGAAAGCCTTATTTTTTCGCCACCCTTCGAGTTACCTCTTTTCGTTGCCGTTGCCGGCTGAGAGGCCAGCAAAGCCTCCTCATCATCAGTGTTGATGTCAGGAGCACCTAGGTATCCTAGATCCTCATCTAGCTCAGTGACATCCATAAGTTCAGCTACGCCAATTGGGCCAGTGCCCACTGAGGCTATAGCTGCAGTAATGACGTTTTCGGGTTCACCAACCCCATTTGTTTTTGTAATAAGTGTTTCCATATAGTTCCCACGAGTACTGAGGAAGGGAAGGTCGACCAAGGCGTAGCCCTTCCGCCTTGTCAGGGCTGGTTGAAACCAGAGGTCGCCCGGTATCTGGAGTCCACCGTTAGAAAACACAATCACGCAGTGCTATTCATCCCATAGGCACGGTTCGTTCTACACCTGGGATTGCGGGTTTTGTTCGAGTTTTCCTCTAGATCCGCCATATTCAGTAAAAGCAGGGACACCTCGTGCAGGATGTGGCTCTTCACCACACGTAACTCTTCGTCACATATGGTTGGTCTTAGACACCAGGTGGTGCCTCTGATCAGGCAACGAGTACCTAACCTTAGAAAGTTAAAGTTTCCACCAATTTTATCTCCTAAACCAAAAGAGAGCAACAATTTTTGTTTTTCTATTTAGGCTCAGGAGGCTTAAATATGCAAACTTAATAAAAACAAAAAAAAAATATTCGGGTCCGGGCCCTAAAGTAAAACTATGTCAAATTTAAATGAAATGAGTTTATTTTAGACGAAATGTCGTGTCTAAATCCAATTTGGGATTATTTTGAAAGATGGGAGAGCACGGCGTACTGTAAAGTGTGTAACTAGGAGCTATATCTTTGCCACAAACTGCGAAAAAAACAAACGATCTGCGGCCTAAGAAAACACTTAGAAAAATAAGTCTGCAGGAGTGGGAGGAGTACCTGCTTTCTCAAGATCGCGTAAAAATAATGAAACAACAATCTGTGGAAGAAAGAAGACCGCAGGAAAAAAGGGAAGTGCAGTTATCATTGCCTGAAATTTTAGAGGAAAAAAATCAATTTTTTTGCCAGACGACCATCCTATAGCACTGCAAACTGACGAGTCTATTATGGATCTCAGGCGCGCACTCAGGATTTATTTTCGGGGGGGGTTAATTGGAAAAATTATGAGTTTTTTTAAAATTTGGTTTTATAATATATAATTATAATTATAATATGAAGTCAGTTCTTCTTTTAACAAGAGCCATCTTATTTAAAATTTCTTCTATTTCGACTTCAATGTCTCTATGAACGTTTAAATGAGCTAAACCATTCAGTCTGTCTTCTTTGCACTTGTTCCTCAAATACGTTTTAAGCCTACGTAGTGACGAGAATGAACGTTCGCTTGATGCAACTGACACGGGCAATGTGGCACCTATTTGCAAGAACCGATAAATTGTTTTATATATGATACTATCACATACATTTAACGAGTCAATAAACGTCTTAGTTAATGTTTCCTTCTTCAAGTTGTGTCTAAAAAGAATATTAATAAATATTAATAATATTATGTACACCGTTAGTATGTATAAATTTTTGAAGTACCTTCGCCACATTTTAAACTCAGCAAGAAAACCGTCTATACCATCTTCAAAATAGTTTGGCCATTGCAAACTCAAAATTTCGACTGTTTCACGCATTTCTAAATCATTAAGAGTGATGCATTTGTGCGGTAAAATATTTTCTATCTTTGATAGAAGTTGACGATGCTTCAAAAAACGTCCCTGAAGTTCTTCCAAAATATGATCTAAAAATGGTATGTAAATTGAACGACGAAAATATACTTCTGGGCATCCATCGTAGTTGTCGCGGTTTGTCTGAGGTCCTACTAATCGGGGAATTTTGATGTCTATACCCATATCATCGCTTATCGCCTTGGCCGAATTAAATAAAGCCTTGAAAGACCGTTCTGCATCTTCACGCATCTCTTTGATTTCATCATATAAATGACTAGCGGATTCAACGCATCTACTTAGATCACAGTCTTCTCGTTGTAAAAATTGGCTTATATTTTTCGAGAGCGCAAATATGGGTTTAAGGACTGCCAAAGCGATGATGAATTGAGGCGAACGAATTGCTGCCAATAAAGCATGAGGCTTTGTTCCATCGGATCTAATGTTAGAACCGTCAATTTCATCCAAAGCAGCACATATATGTTGGAAAACTTCAAAAAATAATGAAAGCGAGTCCAAATGCTCAACCCAACGTGTTTTACAAAATTTTAACAGCCGCGTTTGCTTAGATGTTGGGCCACATTTCTGTATAAAGTTTTTCAAAACAATGCCTGCTTTCGTAGATTGTAGGAAAAGATTAACGGTCTTCTTAATTATACCAATGCAGTTTCTAATAGGTGTAATTTTACAGGAATTTGATATTGCTAGATTTAGGCTATGATTAGCACAATGCACGTAAATAGCCTCTGGATATGCCTTCTGTATTAGCGCAGCACATCCTTTAAATTCTCCACTCATTGCACGAGCACCGTCATATCCTTTCAAGAAAAAAAATTTGCATTCTTGTAATATTATTTTAAAAAACCCAAGTTTACCTTGATCTCTAATGAATTCAAGACATATATTTATTTCTTTTAATTTATTTAGTAGCGTATTTGAAAGGCCTGCTCCAGTCACATCTTCAACGGCAATAAAGCATAGAAAATCCTCTCGAAGTTTCTTTTCACTTTCAACAACATCAACATATCGGGCGCAAATAGAAAATTGCTCAATTCCACTCACGTCAGTGGTTTCATCGGCGATTATAAAGAAACACCTGGAATTGTTTATACGACTCACAATTTTGCTTTGAATGATGTTTCTAGCATTTTCTATGATTTCATTTTGAACTCGCCAACTTATGTACGTAGCATTTTCGCTAGCAGTTTCAATGTGTTTTTTTAAAACGCTGTCCCCACTTTCTATTGCAAACCGAAGCAGTGTTCTAAAATTCCCATCATTCTCAGTAGGCATTTCAACAGAGAAACGACCATAATCCCGATGACCTCTAAGGGCAAGTCCCTGCCTTCCGCAGACTAGAACCGTACGAATAATTGAGCTTAATTTTTGTCTATTTTCAAGCTGTTGTTTTTTCGCCCTTTATCAATTTCGCATAACACATCGTTCTTTTTATTTTCGAAAATCAACTTAAAGTTGGCTGCACTCTCCGCTGCATTTTTGTGATACTCTTTGGACTGATGCTCTCTGAATTTTTCTATGGCTTTTTTCCAATTGCAAAATTGTTTCATGACAAAAGCTTGAGTAGTTTGATGATTTCCTTTTCCTACATTGTTGCAAGCGAAAACAATACAAAACTTACAGTATGCACCGTCCTCAGATGGAGAATATATCAACCAGCTGAAACTTTGGAGCCAAGAACTCTGGAATTTCAAGTTGCGATTGGATAAAACTGGATACTTAAAAGTAACATCAGGAGTCCAATTAGCAGTGAGAAGCAAATATTTCTCCTCATTATCAAGTTGCCGCCGAAAAAACTTAGCAACATCATTAACATGTTCCTACAATAAAATAATATATTTAAATAAAAATCTAATATATAAAATCAAATGTTTGTCTGTCTGTCTGTCTGTCTGTTTCGTATAGGCTCGCGCACCGTTTATCCGATTGAGCTGAAATTTGGACACCGAGTACGTTTGATAGAGAGTAAGAACATAAGGGGTGTAAAAAAGTGGGCGCAAGTCTGTGGGCGTGGCATTCTATAATAACTTCTAAACGCTTGGACCGATTTCAATGAAATTTGGTATGAGGGTTCAACTGCGCCCAAGATCACATAGGCTATAAAAAATTCCAAAGACTTCTGTAAGAGGGCGCTTTAAGTGTGCGTTTTAAAGACTCAAAAAACTCCAAAACGCCTGAACCGATTTCAATGAAATTTCGTATGATCGATGAACTGCACCCAACATTAAACTTAATATATAAAAAATTCCAAAGACTTCCGCAAGAGAGCGCTTTAAGAAGTGCATTGTTAAGACTCAAAAACTCCTAAATGACATAACCGATTTTACTTGAATTTGGTACGTGAAATAACTTGATCCTGCAACAGAATTGAGGCTATTTAAATTTCAGAAAACTTACTTTCCTCAGCCGTTTTTCAGCCAAAATTAATTCATTGTCACTAGTTTCAATAGTTTCGGTAATTGTAGCATCATTTGTACGTTTTACCGCTTTGTTTGTAAAATATTTTTTGATTGAATTGTCACACATGGCTTGTATCACTCACGGCACTTCGAAATTGAATGATCTTGTTGAACGACATGCTCATTGCTAATTTGTAGTAACGACAATAACGGTTAATCACGAACAAGTGCGAAGCAAGAGAAAAAATTCTCAAGAATTTTAGCTTATTGCTCGCTAGTTCGCTATTTGCACAACAACAAATATGTCTATGTAAAAAAATATATGTATCGCGCGAGAGAATAAACTTATATATTTTTTTTCGTTTTTTGTGCTTACAGTTTTGTCTAGAGTTAGACAAACATATTTATACAGTATAGTACTGAGCAATTAATATATTAAATTTTATTTCTTTTATTATAATTATTTCTGCTTGTTGAAATAAAAAAAATCAAATCATTTCGGGGGGTTTGAACCCCCAAAACCCCCCTGTGTGCGCGCCTGATGGATCTTATAATAGTTGGCATGCTTCCATACAATATAGTTGATGGAAGCGCATTCCAGCGGCTTCATATTGGTGATCCAAATTTTCAAAGGGAAAAATATTTTAGAACGACGTTGTTAATGCCGGCCACATACGACAAAGTAAAAAAAGGTATTTGAATTAATCTCTAAAGCTCACTGGATAAGTTTTACAACTGATATTTGGAGTAATCCAAGTAAGACGTGTTCACTTTTAAGTATAACTGTCCTTTTTATTGATGGTTCAAGTAGACACAAAGCAATTTTAGCTGCATCAGAGCTTGACGATGACCATACGGATGAAAATATTGCAATAAAATTAATTGATATAATAAATGAGTTTGTATTGAAAACAAGATCCACATAGTATTATGTGATAACTCTGCAAATATGGGTG
Organism: Dichetophora obliterata; assembly: GCA_963920525.1. Taxonomy (NCBI): domain Eukaryota; kingdom Metazoa; phylum Arthropoda; class Insecta; order Diptera; family Sciomyzidae; genus Dichetophora; species Dichetophora obliterata. The sequence goes on along the minus strand of OY986437.1, from coordinate 148,517,681 downwards.
CAGCAATGCGTATTGGAAATTTTTTGTGGATAGGTTGAGTAGCACATACATTCCAACTGTGCATTAATGACTCAATTTTTAAAGATAAAAAAATTGATATGATAATTAAGAAATGTCGGAAAATTGCTGCATATTTCAGAAAGAGTGAGCATACTTTTAGACATCTGAGTGGATTCCAACCCACATGTAACTTACCAAATCATGTTCTTTTACAAGACATTCCTACAAAGTGGAACAGCAGTTTCTTAATGCTGCAGAGAATGTTTAAACAAAAATCTGCTATTAACCTTTATATTGCCGAACGTGGTTCTGTTGAAACTTTTTCTGCGAGTGAGTGGAAACTAATGAAAAGTGTAGTAAATATTTTGAAAGGGTTTCACTACGCAACGTTAGACCTTTCTACTGATTTGGCTTGCATTTCGATTATAATTCGTTCAATTGCTATGTTAAAAAAAACTTCATCCAGATCCAGATGATATAGAAGAAGTAAAGGTACTTAAAGAACTTTTAATCAGATCAATAAATCAGCGATTCGAAAACATAAATACACTTTCTGAAGTTCTAGTTTCTAAGATGCTCGATCCACGCTTTAGAAACAAATATTTATCAAAAAACGATTGCAAAAGATGTGAGAGCTTAATTTATGAACATATAAAAATGTTTTCTGATCCGAACGATGATATGAAACTTGTCAAAGGTGAAAGTAAGAGAAGCATGCGGCCATTTATTTAAAGAAGCAGCAACAATTTTCTTTGGGAGTCACATGACTCAAATGTCATCCACAAGAGCACATGTATTTGAATTATTTGGTGGAAAAGAGCAACTCAAAACTTATCTTAAAGATCCTCTTATTACAAGGGATTCCAATATATATGAAAAAAGCTTATTTGCCTTAAAAAAAGGTGGCAGCCAGATACCTATCTGCTCCCCCTTTAAGTGTTGCCAGTGAGCAACTTTTCAATGCAGCAGGGCAATTTATACTCTGATCGACGAAGCAATTTCCTTGGGGAAAATGCAGACAAGCTGTTATTTTTAGCCTACAATATTAAGTTATTTATTTATTTATTTATTTCTATTTTAACTATCAACAATCGTTTAACAGTTTGAGTAATAACATATAAATTATAAAAAAAAATATGATATAAAACTAATAAAATGTAAACATAATTATATTAAAGAATATTACACTTTTATAAATTCATTTTAAACAATTCTTAATAAATTTTGTTTAAAAGTTTGTCTATTCAGAGTGAGATCTATTTGAGCACTTATGGAATTGAACGCTAAGCACATATTATTAATAGGATCATTACGGCCATAGTTTGTCCTATGATACGGAATGTAAAAAAAATCTCTTTGCCTAAAATATCTCTCAGGCGCATATATTCTTAAAAGAGCGAGGAGTGGCGCGCAGTCTTTATGTGACATAATTATATCGCGAACAAAAATAACAAGAAAAAATTTACGTCTGGAGGCTAAGGTATTAAGACCCAGAATAGCACACCTAGATACGTACGTTGGCATAAAATTCCAATTTAATTTAAACATTATGTAACGAGTGAAACGTTTTTGTATTTTTTCCAATCGCAAAGAATCTACCTCGTAATATGGATCCCAGATCACACATCCATATTCCAAGATAGACCTTACTAAAAATAAAAATAACGTTCTAAGGGTATATGGATCCTTAAATTCCTTCGAATTACGCCTCAAAAAACCCATCATTGCGTTAGCCTTAGTAATTATGCAATCGTAATGGTTGCAAAAGAAATTTTTCTATCAAATAGAATTCCCAGATCCGATGTAAACTCGGCACGTGAAAGACTACTATTTGCGATTGTGTAATTAAAAAAATTTTATTCTTTTTTCATATAAAAAGACATAATGTTGCATTTGGCAACATTTAAATAAAGTCTATTAACTGAACACCGTTTAATCATATTGTTGCTGCTCAACCGTCAATAAATGGTTTATAGTAGATATAGTTTGCATTACAAAATGCATACATATCCAATAAAATTAAGCAACCAAAATACAATAAATGCTGGCACCGCATATCTGACATTCCAAGGCGGCGGACGGAAATTGCACAACAAAGTGTCGAGTTTCTGTCCGCTCACTTTGACAAAATGCATTATATCGTTTCGTTGTTAAAAGTGCATCAACAACAAAAGTGTATTGAACTTTTGTTTTTGTTGAGAAGCGGCGGAATGCATTAACGACAAAGTGTATTGAACTTTGTTCTTGATTATCAATAAATGCATTGATATTTATATTATTGATATTTGTGTGTATTTTGTATGGAAATTAAGAAATATATTTTTCAGTTACATGGATTAATTACTGTACATATATACATAGGTTGCATTATTATACATGTCTTATGTTAGTGTAAGTAAATTCTTTTCCTTTATAAGAAAAAGAAATATTATAATAAAGGTCAGTTGTTAATTAGTTACGGTGAAAATAAGTTTTTTAATCCAATTTAATTTTCAGCTAATTATTGCCAGTTTAAGTGCTGGCAAAATCATCATAACCAAAACTTCAATCAGTTCAAGTGCTGATTGAAGCCAAATCAAGGTTTACAACCTTCAATCAGTTCAAGTGCTGATTGAAGAATTTGTCCCTTGGCATCTGCAATCAAAAGAGGTTGCAACATTTTGGTGACCCCGACGTGATTCAACAAGGATCACGTTACAACAACAAAGCCGTCAGGACAATTGAAGCAGCCTACGGCCAACAAGGCCCGTCAGGACAACAAAGCAGCCTGCAGCCAACAGAAGCAGATCGCTTAACAGTCACAAGGCCCACCAGGACAATAGAAGCAGCCTGCGGCCAACAGAAACAGATTGTTTAAACTGAATAGAAAACTTGAAATTAAAAGATGAGTGCCGTTGAAGAATTATTCGAGCTCCAACGGCTGACAGGTGGTGAAATACAAGCCGTTATCAGGAATTTTAAAAAGGATTCAGCTGATCGGAAAAGGACAGCATTCTATTATGAAGACCGCTTACAACGTCTAGATGAGGCCTGGGCACGATTTGAAGATCAAGACAATAAGCTCAGGTTGCTGCCCGGGTTAAAGTTAGACCATGAGTATTTCGCGCAGAACTATTATGATGAGATAATGACTTTGGTGAACACCTTCAGAGAAGAGTTTGAAAAACATGCAGCAATTATTAAGTCAAGATCTGTTCCCGAAGTAACTCCACGTCTGGCTAACGCATCAACTGATAAAGACGCTGGAAATTCTACGTTGGTCAACGTTTCTGGAATTATCCGAAAGCAAGCAGCAGCCATAATTTCACTACATAGAATTTGTGCGGGTCTGATTGACAACATCGAAGATCAACCATCACAATTCTATGAATTAAAAATAAACACAATCACTCGGTTATGGCGTCAGATTGAAACCCTTAATGCAAATATTTGGGAACATTGTGAATCTCCGAGCTCTCAAGGATATTGTCAAGATGAGTATAATAACATTTAAGATACAGTACAGCAGGTCCTTGTCCAACTATCAATCAATATGACCGCACATCCACCAGCTGAAACACCAACTGCACAAACGGCTATGAGCCCATTTCAGCTACCCAAAATCACCATTCCGAAATTCAGCGGTGACTATCTTGAATGGACTCAATTTCACGACTTGTTTTCAGAAGTCATTCACAAGCAGCAGATACCACCATCACAAAAAATGTGGTACCTCAAAACAAGCATTACAGGCGAGGCAGAGAAGCTCATTCGGCACCTCGCACTTAGTACTGAAAATTATGCCACAACATGGAAATTACTGCAAGATCGATACAACAACAAAAGGGTCATTGTTTCAACGATTATTCAAAAGATGTTAAATCAACCTGGGGTGCCAAACAACCCTTCAGCTGCAGATATAAGATCTTTACATGACACAACACATGAAGTACTACTGGCGTTAAACAATTTGGCAATTGAGACAAGCTCATGGGGTCCATTGCTACTTCACATTTTATTGGCGAAGCTCGACAAACAAACTCGATTACTGTATGAACAGTCGCTAGAAAACTCAATAGAACTCCAAGAGATTAGTCAATATCTGGAATTCCTAGAAAACAGATTCCAATCATTAGAGGCAGTGGGCAACAAATCAAGCCCAACTAAGACAATAGCAGCAACTGTGACTCAAACACAATCAAACAAATGTTCAGTTTGCAACAATGATCCTCATCCTCTATATAAGTGCAAGTCCTTTCTCCAATCTAACATTCAAGATCGCATAAAGACCGTGCAAAAACTTAAACGATGCATGAATTGCCTTCGGTTTAGACATATGGCTCAAGAATGCAGAAGTCGTCATTGCAATACATGCAACAAAAAACACAATTCGTTGCTTCACGACAAGAAACTATCAACTTCAGTCAACTCATCACGGTGCAACGAACCACAAAGGAGTCTCACACCAGCAGCAAACACATTGAACCAAACCTCATTAATTACAACTTCAAACAATGGCTATGTGTTGCTGGGTACTGTAAAAATCAAAATAGCTTCAGAAGATGGACAGACCATTGAATGTAGAGCAATTCTCGATTCAGGTTCGCAGGTGAACTTGATAACTGAAAAATTGGTCAAAAGGTTGAAATTACAAAAGGAACCAAATCCTATCTGGATAAAAGGAGTGTCAAGAGGGAAAAAGAGCTCACAGTATAGTGTCAACACCAAAATTCAATCACGAATAAGCAACTTCAGCATTACACTTAAGGCTTTTATGGTTCCTACAATAATTTCAGCGCAACCCACAAGAGCTTTGGATATGTCAAAATGGCCCATTCCACAAAATATACAGTTGGCAGATCCCGAGTTTAACATACCAGGACAAATTGATCTACTAATTGGTGCTGAATATTTCCATTCTCTCATGTTCATTGGCCAAATTAAGCTGGCAGACAACTTACCAATCCTTCAAAAAACTATGTTTGGATGGCTTTGCAGCGGAAAGATCGGAAGTGGTTATGACAACTTTATGGCATGTGGAATACATTCAAACGGACGACGAGCTTAACAATCTTCTGACAAAATTCTGGCAACTCGATGATGTATTAGCTCCAGAAATCAATCTTACAGCAGCAGACCAAAAATGCGAATCATCCTTCATTCAGAATACTCAACGCGATAAGAGTGGAAGATTCATTGTGAAAATTCCCTTTAAGGACGACCCATCAAGCCTAGAGGAATCAAAGCAGATGGCAATGAATCGATTCTTTTCTTTAGAACGACGGTTGAACAAAATTCCAGACATGAAATTATCATACGTCAAGTTCATGCGAGAGTATGAGGCACTTGGGCACATGGAAAAGATTGACGAAGAAGACATATTGTCGCCGCACTACATAATACCGCATCACTGCGTCATCAAACCAGACAGCAGCACTACTAAATTACGGGTTGTGTTCGATGCTTCGGCTAAGACATCTAGTGGAGTATCGCTTAATGATATAATGCACAGTGGTCCAGTGGTACAGAGTGATCTTTTATCTATTCTGATGCCATTTAGATCACCGCGATTTGTTTTTACAACCGATATTGAAAAGATGTATCGCCAAATTTGCATACATCCTCAAGACAAAACACTTCAAACCATAATTTGGAGAGAAAGTTGCAGCGACAAGTTGCAATTCTATCAGCTTAAAACAGTAACGTATGGAACACGCTCAGCTCCCTACTTAGCCACAAAATGTCTCCAAACGTTAGCAAAAACAAACAAAATTCAATATCCACTTGGTTCAGCAGCACTAGAAAGGGAGTTTTATGTCGACGATGGGTTATGTGGATCAAACAAATTGACTGAAGCCTTAGAAATAAAACGTCAATTAATTAAAATCTTAGATTCTGCTGGTATGAAACTTCGAAAATGTTGTGCTAATCACGCACAACTACTTCAGGGAATACCAATTGATGATCAGGAAGTAGATCTGGACTTTGATAACGACTCCGACAAAAGCATCAGAATACTCGGGATCACTTGGCTTCCATGAGTTTTGTATAAGGACGAATGACTCTTCAAACACAAAAAATACGAAGCGATCTGTAACCTCCGATATAGCACATATTTTTTATCCTCTCGGATTAATGGCTCCAGTAGTAGTAAAGGCCAAGACTTTCGTGCAAAGGTTGTGGCAACTAAAATTATCTTGGGATGAATCGCTTCCATTAGAAATGGATGCCTCTTGGACCAAATTTCGGAAAAACTTAGTAGCGCTCAACGATATAAGGCTTTGTCGACATATTACAAACCACAAGAACGCCGTATCCTTCCAGATACATCTATTCACTGATGCCTCAGAACGCGCATATGGAGCCGCGGTATACATTAGATCCCTAATAAATGATGGCACAATTGCAGTTCATTTGTTATGTTCAAAATCACGCGTCGCACCACTAAAAACTCAAACCATTCCACGACTGGAGCTGTGTGCGGCCCTATTAGGGGCGCAACTGGTCTCAAGGGTAAAGCAGGACATGTCTCTTGAACACTGCACGACTTTCTAGTGGACTGACTCTGAAATCGTTCTACACTGGATAAACTTAGAATCATCGTCGTTCCAGACATTTGTATCTAATCGCATAAGCAAGATTCAGGAGCTCACCTTAGTAGAACAATGGCGACATGTTAGTTCAAAAAACAACCCTGCAGATTTGTTATCCAGGGGAGTTGACCCAATTGATATAAAACGCTGCTCAATGTGGTTTCATGGTCCTCTCTTTCTTCATGCAAAGGAGGATTCATGGCCCAAAGCATTCCGCAAGTAGCTCGCAGTACCAAACCAAACGGAGCTGAAAAGAAACATAAGTGTTCTTACTACATCAATAAACGAAGATTTAAGCAACATGATTTACAACATAAATCATCGTAACTCTTTTCCAACATTGCAAAGAATAGTTGGATACATACTAAGATTCATCAGGCACATACGTCGAAGTGATAGAGCAATTATGGCCACACTATTAGTCGAAGAACTCAATGAAGCGCTAACTGTCATAATAAAAACGGTGCAACTTAGCGATTTTAGTGACGAAATACAACAATTGTCAAGAGGACAAGAAGTAAAGAAAACAAGTGCCCTTCACGGTCTATCAGTTTTTCTCGACAACCAAGGTATCATCAGAGTGGGAGGACGACGTCTTGAATCAAATCTGCAATATGATGCCAAACATCCAATGTTATTACCTTACAATGATCCAATAACAAAATTAATAATGCAAGACTTGCACATTAAGAACCTCCACTGTGGTCCACAAGCACTTCTTGCTCAGATAAGACAGCGATTCTGGCCCATAAAAGGTAAAATTATGGCCAGATCTATTGTTCAACACTGCATACGCTGCACGCGTGCTCGCCCTCATACATTCAATCAAATAATGGGCAACCTTCCTCATAACAGAGTGCAACCAGAACGTCCGTTCTTTAACTCGGGTGTTGATTTTTGCCGCCCAATTTGGATACACTACAAAATAAGAGGAAAACGGCCTTGCAAGGCTTATATCGCCGTATTCTGCTGCTTCAGTACAAAGGCAGTTCATCTGGAAATTGTGAGTGATCTGTCCACCGAAGCATTCATTGGCGCACTCAAACGTTTTACTTCACGAAGAGGAAGATGTCAAAATCTGTACTGTGACAACGCCACCAACTTTGTCGGTGCCAAAAACCAACTAGAAGATCTGAAGAACACCATCCTCAATGATCATTCACATGATGCAATCATTCGGTCATGTACAGACCTGGGTACCACTTTTCATTTTATACCACCAAGGTCGCCACATTTCGGTGGACTGTGGGAAGCAGCTGTAAAATCTTCGAAACATCTTCTGGTAAGGAGCGTAACAACCATTTCTCTCACTTATGAGGAGCTAGAGACAGTTGTAATCCAGATTGAAGCAATATTAAATTCTCGACCTCTAACGCCAATGTCATCTGATCCAAATGATCTCTCTGCCTTGACACCAGGACATTTTCTCATAGGCGAGCCATTAACAGCGATTCCTAGTGGTAAGAAGTGCACAACGAACCCATCAATTCTTGCTCGATGGAAGCTAGTAAATCATATAAAGGACGAGTTTTGGAGCCGGTGGTCAACTGAATACTTGAACGAGCTCCAGTGTCGCAGTAAGTGGAAGGATCAAGCTGCTAATGTAAAAGACGGAATACTGGTGTTAATAAAAGAAGACAACATTACTCCGCTGCAGTGGCCAATGGGCCGAATTATCAACACATATACTGGTAATGATGGTCGGGTTCGTGTGGTTGATGTCAAGACAAAAAACGGTATCTTTAAGCGCCCTATTCACCGTTTAGCACCACTGTTGATGGAAGAACAAGAAGATAACAGTGGCACAGAGTCAAATAATTGTGTGTCCACAAGAAAACGAAGGGACGAAATAAAAAAGGATCAACCAAAGAGAACAAAAACAGCACTACAGTACAGTTGTATAACGTTATTGGCAATATTACTAATGTTGCCGATAGCATGGTGTGAACTAGTCCAGATCACAAAATTTGACCCAAATGCTGGCATTCATTTTGAACACATCGGATCGAGCAAAATCATCACTAGTGAATGGAAACTGGTTGTGTACTATGATCTCAAACCATTGCGTGCTGAAATCCAACTACTAAAAGATGGTACTACGACTATGAACCACATGTGCGATCAAATACAGCCCACACCAAGATGCGATGAATTGGTCACACAGTTTCAACACACAAATGCGGAGCTGTATCTCGTTAAAGGGTTGTTAGCAAGCCATCGTAAAAAAAGAGGTGCACTCAACTTTGTAGGAAATGTTGCTAACTCGCTGTTTGGAGTTTTAGACTCAGAGTATGCCCATCAGATGTCAGAAACAATAACGGCCATCAATGACAACGAACAACATCTGACAAGCATGATGAAAAAACAGATTTCGATAATTGATTCAACCATTAACATCATCAAACGTGACCAAACTTCAGCTCAAAGCTCATTCGAAAGGCTTGAAGGAAAATTGGCAAGCATCAACGATCAAATTCGTCATAATGAACAGGAGGCACAGAAGGAGCAAACATTCCAAACATTCTTATCGTTAGCCTTTCAATTATCCATTATGACATCAGACGTTCATCGTGTTCAAACAGCACTCATAAATGTCCTTACAAATGTTCATCAAGGACAGATCAGTCCTCAGTTACTATCACCACAGCAGCTCAACGATGAAATTTTAAAAATCACAGCGCATTTGTCACCAACCATTCAGATCCCAGGTTATCAAGGCGATATACTATCAATATACAAGTTAATGAAGGTTAAGGCGGCGATAACAGAGAACCACGCAATTTTCCAGATAACAGTACCATTAACCAGCTTGGATCAATTTAACTTATATCGGCTAATACCAATTCCCACAAAGATTAACAACACGATGATGGCAATAAAATTATCTACAACAGTTCTGGCAATAAATGTACCTCGAGATCAATATTTTCCAACCACAACAGAAAAATTGCAATCTTGTTTTAGAATGGAAAATGAATTGTATCTTTGTGCCAACAATCAACCCACATACAATAAGGGATCAGAAGTTTGTGCTTGCGAAGTGAGTTTACTCAACAATGAAACCCGATCCCACTGTAAGTTGGAGCATAGGGAAAATCAAGTATGGACACAAGTCAATGATAGGAATAAATGGATGTTTGCTCTAGCAACGCCAATACAAATTACAACAGTTTGTGACAACCAGGTTTCGCGAATCTCGTTGGACGGGTCAGGATTTATCGAGCTAACGGCAGGATGTACATTAAAATATCAACTCCTTACGATAACAAGCAACCCAATACTTTCCTCATCTACAAACATTTCCTATACTGCATTTGGACACATTATCGATGTCAATGCAACCAAACCAGCATCACTTCCAGTCTTAGATACCACAGAGATTGAGTATGAATCTGCACTAAAAGAACTGTCAAGGCTGCAAGAAATTTTGGAAGCACACACAATCATCGATCTTCCTAATAAACTGCAAACTCATCAATATCACAGTTTTGCAGTGAGTTATTCGGGTTTGTTGCTAAGCACAGCCATCATTCTGGCTATATGCATCTTGTACAAGCGGCAACAGCATAGAGGAGCTTCATCAGAGAATTCTCAAGCAGCACCTACAAATTCTCCAGTGAAAGAACATCCACTGTCAGAGACAATTTCCAACACCCCGCCACAAGTAGCTCCACGGTGTTATAGAAGTTTCTGCGTGGATGTATAAGGTTACGTCTGAATTGTTGAACACTCGTTCAACGCGGGGGAGGATGTTGCTGCTCAACCGTCAATAAATGGTTTATAGTAGATATAGTTTGCATTACAAAATGCATATATATCCAATAAAATTAAGCAACCAAAATACAATAAATGCTGGCACCGCATATCTTACATTCCAAGGCGGCGGACGGAAATTGCACAACAAAGTGTCGAGTTTCTGTCCGCTCACTTTGACAAAATGCATTATATCGTTTCGTTGTTAAAAGTGCATCAACAACAAAAGTGTATTGAACTTTTGTTTTTGTTGAGAAGCGGTATAATGCATTAACGACAAAGTGTATTGAACTTTGTTCTTGATTATCAATAAATGCATTGATATTTATATTATTGATATTTGTGTGTATTTTGTATGGAAATTAAGAAATATATTTTTCAGTTACATGGATTAATTACTGTACATATATACATAGGTTGCATTATTATACATGTCTTATGTTAGTGTAAGTAAATTCTTTTCCTTTATAAGAAAAAGAAATATTATAATAAAGGTCAGTTGTTAATTAGTTACGGTGAAAATAAGTTTTTTAATCCAATTTAATTTTCAGCTAATTATTGCCAGTTTAAGTGCTGGCAAAATCATCATAACCAAAACTTCAATCAGTTCAAGTGCTGATTGAAGCCAAATCAAGGTTTACAACCTTCAATCAGTTCAAGTGCTGATTGAAGAATAAATTTGAAGAAGTCGATGGTCGGAAGTTGAAGAAACCGAATTAAACAGTTTAACATCATCAGCATACATCAAACAGTTAGTATGCTGTAAAAAGTTTAGGAGATTGTTGATGAACAAGACAAACAATAGAGGTCCAAGGTGGCTTCCTTGGGGCACACCAGAATGGTTAGTAATAGATTTTGAGTAGCAGTTACCAATGCGAACAACTTGATACCTATCAGAAATGTAATTCCTCAGCCAGGATAACAAAGAGGAATGAAACCCCATTAGGGAAAGGTTTTTAACCATAATGGAGTGCTGAACTCTATCAAAGGCTTTGGCGAAATCAGTAAAAATTACGTCAATTTGATTGCCTTTTTCCATTTCAGTTTTAATGAAGTGAGAGAACAGTGTTAGGTTTGTAGAAGTAGATTTACCACTAACAAAACCGTGTTGGAATTCAGAGATAGAGTTTTTAATTCTAGCATAAATGTGTTTTTTGACAATTGACTCAAATAATTTAGGGATCAAGGGCAATTTTGTTATCGGTCGATAGTTCGCTATATTTTGCCTAGAGCCAGACTTATGGATAGTGACTATAATGGATTCTTTCCAAATATTCAAAAGCTGCCCTGTCTTTAAAGATAAATTAAATAAAAGCGCTAATGGCTGGGCTAGCACAGCTGCGCAGTTTTTTAGAAATATTGGGGGAATATTATCAGGACCAGTTCCTTTATTAATGTCTAGAGTGAGCAAATCTTGTAAGACATCATCATCAGAAAGAACTAATGAACCCATATCAATAATAGGGTTGTAATTATAATAAAAAGGGCAGTTCACGTTATCTCCGTCGTCTAATAAAAAATTCGATTGAAAATAATCAGCAAAAAGATTTGTGACGTCTGAAGTGCTACTTGCAGTTTTTTCGTTAAAAAACATATTTTTAGGGAAACCCTTCGTGTTCCTTTTTTTATTTAAGAAATTCCAAAAATTCTTCGGATTTTCTCTAATATCAGACTCCAGCTTAGTAAGGTGAGATTTGTAGAGCGATTCTTTAAGAGATGCGTATTCACTACGCGCCTGTAAATAGTTTTGACGAAAAGATATATTTATTTTACTTTTTTTGTTTTTTTTTACTTTGTTCGTACGGTTCTAATTTTGAAAGACTTATTGAACCACTCCGGCTTAGAACTTTTCCTTATCTTTTTAATAGGAACAAAGCGAGTAAATCCTTGATTTATAATTTCGATAAAAAAGTCATAATTATCTGACAAGATATCACCAAAACCCAGACGCCAATCCACACTCGATAAAAATGTAGATATCGCTGTGTAATCAGCTTTTTTAAATGCAAAAACAAAAGTGTCTTCTTCTATGGCAGATGTATCATTAGTAAGAATTTCTAATTGTATTAAAAGTGCTTTATGATGAAAACTATTATTTGAAAGAAGTAAATCCGATTCAACACAATTGGCATTTAGCTCATTATCAATAAAAATAAGATCTAAGATTTTGTTCAAGCTATTTGTGACAGCGTTTATTTGAATCAGACCCAAGGAATATATAGAGTCTAAGAAATCGATTTCCAAATTGTTGCACATCGAGTTCGGAATCATACTTAAAAGATCCTTAGAATAAGTCCAATTTACACTACTTAAGTTGAAATCACCCAATACAATCGGGTATTCATTATCTTTGAGCCTATCAATTACGTTCAACATATTAATAAAGTGCATTGAATAAACTTCACTTGAAGAGCAAGGTGGAATATAAGATACAAATATATATATACTTTTAATATAGTTAGAACCATCACCATCCCAAGGGCAATCTACACGAACGCATATTTGTTCCAAGAGATCGGATGTGTTTAGCAATGATATCTGCTGACAACGATAAACTGCACGGATAGCAATTAAGACACCACCACCTCTTGTTAAGCCAGTTGATGTCAATGACCGATCACGGCGAAAAACCTCGAACGTTTCATCAAAGAATTCAGATGTATAGATGCTCTGAAGTAACCAAGTCTCCGTTAAAGCGATAACATCAAAAGAACAATCCATAATATTTAAAGAAAACTGAGTGGACTTTGTACGGAGGCCACCCGAATTTTGGTAATAAAGTTGTAGAAATTTATTGACAGGACTCAAAATGCCGCCATTATTCGATAAAATACTAACATTATTAGATAGTTTTTTTAAGTGCGCTGAGTTTGTTTTGACGGGCGCACGTAGTTTTTTGAAACATAAAAAGTTTTCACACGCACCCCTGATGGCCAAAAATCTGAATTGTAGACCACACTTACAAGTGCTGCAGGTATTGCTATTTTAAAACTTATAAATTTTGAGTCCGAAACATCTTTTTTAGTTAAACTAAAACAGGAAACTTCCGTTGAAGCTATATTTGCTTTTGATGACACATATTCTTGAATCGCTTGATATATTGTAGTTGATCTTAAATTTGATACATGAAACCACTTTCGGCGCTTTAACTTTAAATATATATGAAATGTTATTATTGTTTTCGTTTAATAAAAAATGTATTTGTTAAAAACTTAAATTTTCATATTATTAACTAATTTCGGTTTCGGCCGAATATTATAGTAAAATGGCCAAATATTCGGTTCCGGTTTCGGCCAAAATTTCGGTTTCAGTCGGATACTATAAATATCTTTTTGGTGTAAAAAGCGTACCACGCTTCTTACTTGATGGCTTTCTAAGAAATTAAATAAAAACTCGACCTGGAGTGCTCAATTCTGTCTTAGGTTAATTCTGATTTTGTTTTTGAAAAGTGCTGGCTTATGTAGACACTAAATTAACAAGTATTTTTAAAATAAATTTACCAGTATTTTCTATAGCTCCTCCTTAATTTCCAATACTTAAAATTTATTTGCATCATTTTTAAATGTAAAAAGATGACCAATCAATTTTATTTTGGTCGATATAATTATTATTTACCCTCAAAAAATTTTTAATAACCAATAGTAATTAGGTTTGTTAAAATGTTTGCCTTGACTTAGAAATGTCATTGGCATTAGCCCCATTCAATGCGTGCTGTTGTTGTTTAATATATTCCACGCACGACATGTGCAACATAAAACTCGCAGTCGCGTTAATGCTTGTTGAGTCACTAGCGGCATAAGTGAAAAGGGGTGCATAAGTGCATTCGACAGAATCTGAGACTGTCGCGATTATGCTTGTGCGGTTTTTAGCGGCTGAAGCGAAAAGGGGTGTCAAAATGCATTGAGCAAGAATTTGAGATTCTTTGCTACTGAAATTGTTTACTTTAGCATTTGTAATAAAGCTCCCGGTCTTCCGGGTCTATAGCTGAGGTAAGCTCGCCGGGATTACAAGGTCCTTACAAAATTTATTAAAATTAAGAAGACGTGGAGGTATAGCTTGATTTATTTATTGAGGCTTTAATTCAATGATACATTGAGGCTATGATGATGGGAATAACGGGTGGCACGGTGGTCCGTAGGATCTTGGTTCTGATGTGGTTCTTGAGCTGGCCGTAGCAAGACGTAAAGTGTGGCGTTGTTCGTTAGCGATTGTCGTGGTTCGGGGTTTGTTCTCGTTGTCACTAATGCGTAGGTACTGTTCGGTAATATTCGTACTATATGTTCCTAGTTGGTATCCGAAGACCCCGTTATAATTAAAATAAGTGAACTATCACCACATCTTAGTTGGTATCCGGAGACCCCGTATAATTATATGAGTAAATATACAAACTATTACTTCTTAGTTGGTATCCGAAGACCCCGTATAATTATAGCAGCAAATATAAAAACTTTTACTTCTTAGTTGGTATCCGAAGACCCCGTATAATTATATGAGTAAATATACAAACTACTACTTCTTAGTTGGTATCCGAAGACCCCGTATAATTATATGAGTAAATATACAAATTATTACTTCTTAGTTGGTATCCGAAGACCCCGTATAATTATAGCAGCAAATATACGAACTATTACTTCTTAGTTGGTATCCGAAGACCCCGTATAATTATATGAGTAAATATACAAACTATTACTTCTTAGTTGGTATCCGAAGACAACGTATAATTATAGCAGCAAATATAAAAACTATTACCTCTTAGTTGGTATCCGAAGACCCCGTATAATTATATAAGTAAATATACAAACTATTACTTCTTAGTTGGTATCCGAAGACCCCGTATAATTATAGCAGCAAATATAAAAACTATTACTTCTTAGTTGGTATCCGAAGACCCCGTATAATTATATGAGCAAATATACAAACTATTACTTCTTAGTTGGTATCCGAAGACCCCGTATAATTATATAAAACAAAACTACCACTACGTCTTAACCCTCTAACGTTCAAAATTGATCCAGTGGACCGATTTGGCTTATAATTGGTGTGAACGTTAACAATAATAAAAGATTCTGAAATGTGAAATAAAACAGTAAATTTTCTACTTGGACTAGCTCACAGGTAAAAATTAGTTAAGGCGGCCTCAGGGCACCTTTGTTCGTTTAGGTCAAAAAAAAAAGTCAGGTAAACCGTATTAATTTTTATATAATTTTATTTTTTTTCGTGTTTGTTCGAAAAATTGCAGATAAACAAGATGAAGTTTTGCATTATTTTGTTGAGTGGTACTCCAGAAAACAGTTTTTGGCACTCGAGCAACATAAATGTAAGTTACATTTTTGGCATTTACATTGTGTTTGTGAAGTTTTACACTATTTGCATTTCTTTTTGCCCTCAGATTTTGCCATCCATACCGGAAAATGCATTAAACCATCATAGCGTACATCATTAACAGGGTGTTTCGCTTTGTGGCCTATTGGCAAATCTGCTTTTGTTGTAGTACTGCGGCTTTTTCTGCCAGGAATACGTGTTTTGCAGTATGTCACCAATCCTGCTGCTATTTCTTCCCGAAAAGCTGGCAACTGGAGCATTTTAATGTTTTCTTCATTCGCCGAACTGTTCAGCTTCTCAGCATGTTCGCGGCGATACAATATATAGGCATTTGTTGCAGCCATATCCACTGTGTGGTAAAATATCCGCGTCATCGGGTTTCGCGTCTTAGCATGAATGTGGTATCTGCCCATTAGCCCATCCATTTTATCCACACCTCCCATATGTGTATTATATTATTTTATTATTTGTGGACAGTCCAATTCGATGTATTTTTTTTACGATCATATCTTGTGGTCTTTGAGGGGTTGGTTGCTGCTCTCGTTTTAATGGTTCTATGCCAACGTATGTGGATATCAATCGCACGGCTTTGTTGTCTTTCCACAAAACATTGGAAATTTCAATGCCGTAAGCAGAACCCATAAATTCAATCGAATGCCCTCTATTTTTCTCTTTCAACTCCTTATCAGATGGCAGCTTACAGTTCGGTATTCGGTTTACTCTCACTGTACCCAAACTATAAATTCCTCTAGCTCGTAGATATACCACTAGAGGAAGAGTGGTATAAAAATTGTCGAAATATAAAACGTGGTTGACGAAATTTGGTATGGATTGTGACAATCGCACTACAACGTTTGCACAGCTTTCTAGGTCTGGTGCGCCAGGAAGCACTATATTATCACCAGCGCCATTGTATACCTCAAAACGATATGCAAAACCAAACGAATCGCACAGCACAAATAACTTTATCCCCCACTTGTGAGGCTTATTGGGCATGTACTGGCGAAGATGGTGTTTAAGATGGTGTTTTGTGGTACACATCTGCTCGTCCACACACAACCGAGGTGTTTTCGGGATGGAATCAAACCTCTCATTTAGTTTTTCAGTTAGCACCCTGATATGGAATAAGGGATCGTATCCAAGATTACCTCTTTTTATGCGCTCACTTTCGTCTTGAAAGCGGAGATATCTTTTTATGGCCTTAAATTTGTTTATTGGCATTGTGTTTTGTACAGCTGGTAAAGCATTTTTTCCCCAGTAGCTTTCCAAATTGGGAAATCTGTACACGGACATGTATAACAAAATTCCAATGTAGTGATAAATTTCGTCTGCATTGGTTTTGAAATTAGAATTTATATCTTCACTTAAAGCACCTCGGTTTGTCTCCTCAACAACAATATGAACAATCTCAGCTGTAAAAAAATAACAAAAATATTGCATAGGTGTTTCCAAACGTTTTATTGCGTCTGGCAGCTCCGACTTTCCTTTGAAAGCAACTTCATTGACATGCAAAGAGATTGATTTTTTGCGCCAAATTATTCGCGAAAATTCTTCGGAATCCTTGCAGATATTTTCCACGCCTGTAAAAATCAATGTTTCAATCATAAATTCTCACACAAAAGGTAACAATTACTTGACAAATTGAAACCTCCAGAAGATGGTATCATCCTAGGTCCTGTTTCCTCGATTGATGGCAGTGGCGAGCGTTTTCTTTTTTGGGGTTTTAAAGCCGATGTTGATGGCGGAGTGTTTTCAAGCGTTGCAGCCGATGTTGATGGCAGAGTGTTTTCAAGCGTTGCAGCCGATGCAGTCTCTACCAACTCCGACACATCAAACGATATATCGTCCGGTGCAAAATCTGGATCATTGCACTCATCGTCAGTGCTGAAATCAGTCCCTTCGTCCGATTCAACACTTTCCATGAACTGTAATATCTGTTCATCCGATATATCTGACAGTTTAAAACTGCGTTTATTGTTCATTTCTATATAAATTGTAATGAAAACAACATAAAAATAATAATAACAGTAGTGCACTAAAATTGACGTAAACAGACAAGGCAGCCTAGAGGCCGCCATCGTTTTACTAACTGGCACACTTAGTTTTATAATTATTTATGAGAAGATTTTTACATATTAATAAAATAAACAATACAAACTACTCACCAACAAATTTTCAGCACAATCGAAAGAGTATAAGTATTTTTATTTATTTTTCGCAGTTTCACTTTTGCTAATTTTTATAAATTAAGCTTTTTAACATAAATGTCACTTTCGAATGATCACGCAATGCAAAAAACACATGTCATGACTCCTCATATTTGCTTATAACAAGTTATAACAAGATATGTTTTCTAGGATTGCCAACTATAATTTAATTAAAAATGACTAAGACTTAGATTTTTAAGACTTAAAAAGGATGGCAGCCTCAGGGCTGCCTTAACCGATACAGGGTTAATTGTTCTTCAAGTTATACCGTCCTGTACGAGTTTCTATCCTTAGTTGTCCACACTTTACTTACGCTTCCTTTCCTTGCCAGGCTCCTCTATGTCCGTCCTGATTCCTCTTCTCGATTGTCCTTCGATGTCTTCTTAGAACTTCTTAGCAACTAATTATAGGCACGTCCGCCTTCGGTTGTCCTTCGATGTCTTCTTCGTACTTTTTAGCAACTAATTATAAGCGCGTCCGCCTCGCTCGATAGTTACCCAGCAACTCGTTATAGGCACGTCCGCCACGTTCAATAGTCCAACAGCCACTAATTATAGGCACGTCCGCCTCGCTCGATAGTTAACCAGCAACTCGTTATAGGCACGTCCGCCACGTTCAATAGTCCAACAGCAACTGACTTTTCGTTGTCTTACCAGCTAGCCTCTGACTATGCTGCTGGCTGTTCTTCTTCTTTTCTCTGCTTGCTTGACTTGCTGAGTCAACTTTTCTGTTGTTGCTCATGTTCACGTATTATATCGTCGCTCTCATTCTTTCATTGTATTAGTGTTTGGATCTCATTAGTGGGCTGCTGTGTTAACGATCATGCTTTGCTTGTTTGTTGCTCTTGTTCGGTGGTTGCTAGTTTTGTGTCGGATTCGCACTTTCGTTCGCTTCTGTCGTGGATCATTGATTCTCAATGATTTCTTCTTTGTATGTAGTGCTCTGCTTGTGGATTGTATTATACTTTCTCTTAAGTTGCTTTACCGCTTGCTCTTTCTTGATGTCTGTTCGGTATTCATGCTTCTATGGATTCTCAGCTTTGTCGCATTGGCCGTTATTCCCATTAGTAAATACATATATTAAGTTAGATTTAATTGTAATACAGGGTGCTTGCTTATTATAACAATGTTTATATTTTACAGTAGTAAAAACGTTTGTAGGTATTTCTTTTACTAAACATTTGAGATAAATACAATATTATTTCAATGTGAATTAAGTGGTAAGTAGAAATTGTCTAGATATATATATATATATATATATATATATATATATATATATATATATATAGAAAACTTACCTAAATTTAACATTGAATTATTTATTTGCTAAAATAAACTAAATTAATTCTTTCTTATATATATATATATATATATATATATATATATATATATATAAGAAAGAAATAATTTTGTATATATATATATATATATAAGAAAGAATTAATTTAGTTTATTTTAGCAAATAAATAATTCAATGTTAAATTTAGGTAAGTTTTCTATTCTTTTGAGTAAGTAAATTAGGAATATAAAACTACATATTTTAATTCAAATAATAAAATTAAATTCATTTCAGTAATCATCAAAACAATAAATATAAATTTTGGCTGCTTCGTTGCATCTCGTTGCGTCTCGCTGTGTCGCGTTGTGTCGCGGCAAAACTCGCTCCGGGTTTTGCCCGTCACACATTGTACTGAAAATTTTGGAGTTTCTATTTTTGTTATTGATTTGTGGTGGAACCTTCAGTTCTGCCCCGCCGCTGTCTATTGCTCTTCAAGCGTTTGGCGATACTTTGTCGGAACATTAAACTTAGATATCCACTCTTTGTTTCTAGCAAGTCAATTTGCCTCACAAGCGACAAGCTAAGCAAATTGCTTAAGTGACTAAATCATCACTTAATATGTTTATGTTGTGCACACATACTGACGCGGTGACACACCAACGTTCTTCCATTCGATGAAGACACTTTCAACTTTCGACCGTTACTTTGACGCTAAGCTATGCTGTGACGAATAGTATAGCGTTGAGCAGGCAACGTTGTTGTACAACAACAAGTGTCGGTTTTGTCAAGCTGCCTGTGTGTTGGTTAGCTACGCCAACACACAGGCTAACGCGCAGCCAGTGTTAGCTGGATAATACGACGTCAGCATTTTGTTATTTTAACGTTTCTCGTTTCGGCACTAGCGCTGGTGAAGAAGCGAGTGGTTATAAATGCTGATTTTTTGTATGCACAAAAGATAATAATAAAAAACATGAGCAAAGGGTGGATCGTAGTTATCGCTATGTGGTGCGCTGCAGCGTTGTTCTTTTTACTGCAGCGCATATTTAATATACTTTGGTGGCATATACTCTGGTCAATGTTGCCTTAGATAGTTGGTGATTAGAGATCGTAACGCGCGGTAGCATCCGGAACATTGTAAAATTATTGTAAATTAAAATTTGACTAAGTTAACCAAACATTTAATTGTTCTTTTTTAATATATTCCACAGATTTTATTGTTTTAATTTTGTGGTAAAATTTTTTGTTTAGCTTTGTTCTATTGTATGTATTAAAATGGCTAGTGACTAAGAGTTCACTACACTCCAAAACTGAAGCGATAATTTACTTGCAGAATTTAATTTTTAAGATGTCGGAGTTGGAAAAAGGTACGAATATGCTTATGTTAATATTGTTATAAATAAATATGATAAAAAAACTTAGTTTATAATAGATGTAAATATGTATGCTTAAAATTTATGTTTAGTTTTAAAGCTGGAATATCTCTATCTTGTGAATTAATGGTAATATAAGTACTAAAACGAAAATTTTATGAATATGGCCAATATTCTAAATCATGATCTTAATGTATTTTATAAATGCTACTAGCTGAAACCCGGCGCGTTGCTGCCACGCTCCCTTGACCAAAGTCAGAAAAATTAAATAAACAAAACTGCATGTGTAAAGGGAAACCAGAGACGAACCTTTACAAGGTAACGTGTCTGACTGTCTCAACCTGTCGAGGCCAGCGAAATCCTTGTGAAATCGCCTCAAGTCGACTCAAACCTCCACGTGGTGTTTCCTGGGCAATGCCAAAACTTACAACCGTCAGTTTAGCGGATAATCTGAGCGGCGGGCCTACTAGGCTTAAAACAGATTGTGCGTCAGGTTTGAAGCCCGCCCATAAAAACCCATTTAAATGAAAACAAATAAAAATAGAAGAAAACTGATCGCCAAATTTGATGACGACTTCCGCAAACGAAAAACTGATAATGATTTACGGATATGCACCTGGAATGTCCGAACCCTTAATTGGGAAGGTGCCTCTATCCAACTAAAAGATAGAGGTCTTGGAAAGATACAAAGCTGATATCGCTGCTATCCAAGAAATGCGATGGAAGGGACAGGGTTGCATTCGGCATGCACCCTGTGATATCTACTACAGCGGCCATTCGGAGAAGCACGAGTTTGGATGCGGATGTGTAGTTGGCAAGAGACTACGGCCCCACGTCATGCGATTCACACCTGTGAACGAACGGCTTGCCATAATCCGCATCAAGGTTAAATTTTTTAATATAAGCCTAATATGTGCGCACGCTCCGACAGAAAATAAGGGCGATGAGACCAAGAAAATTTTCTACGAGCGGCTTGAAAATGCTTACGAGCCCTGCCCCCGTCACGACGTAAAAATCGTGCTTAGTGACTTCAACGCTAAGGTGGGCAAGGCAAATATATTTGGTCCAACAGTCGAAAAGAAACGCCTCCGATAACGGAATGAGGCTGATTGACTGCGCCGCAGCACGAAACATGGTCGTAAGTAGCACTATATTCAAGCATCTCAATATTCATAATGCCACCTGGATGTCCCCTGATCAAAAAATAAGATCTCAAATGATCACGTTTTGATCGACGGAAGGCACTCTTCTAGTGTATTGGATGTACGCACGATCCGTGGTGCAACCGTGGTGCAGTGGACTCACATTGCCAACTTCATGAGTGCGGCTGCTGAAGAGGTGATTGGCTACCACCGCCACTGCAGAGAAAAACGCCGCCTTTAAAGCCACCATGCTGTTGGTTGTAACGCGCGCTGCTTAGGAGCAATACAAAGAGAAGAGGAGGGAAGAGAGACGTATTTTCAGGCGGAAAAAAGAGGCAGAAAAGCGCGAGCAGGAGAAGATTGAGATGTATGCTGACAGGAATGAGGCCCGAAAATTTTTCAAAAAAATAAGAACCCTTGCCGATGGCTTTAAAACCGGGGCCTCTTCCTGCAAGGATGAAAACGGGAATCTAGTGACAGATGTCCAGATTACACTGACGCTATGGAGGGAACACTTCTCTAAGCTTCTAAATGGCGAAGCTGAGAACAATCCCGCCAATAGAGATGATAGTCCGGATATTCCGTTTTATATGAAAGATTGAAGCCCACTGTAAACGAACTGATCGGACCTTATCAGTGTGGCTTCAAACCTGGAAAGTCCACCATCGACCAGATTTTCACGCTACGACAAATCTTGGAGAAGACTCAAGAGAAACAAGTCGACACCCACCATCTTTTTGTCGACTACAAAGCCGCCTTCGACAGCCCAATAAGGAAGCACCTATACTCCACCATGTCTGGATTTGTTATTCCTGCAAAACTAATACGACTTTGCAGGATGACACTGAGCAACACCAGCAGCGCAGTTAAAATCGGGAAGGAACTCTCCCCACCATTTGTTACCAAACGAGGTTACAGACAAGGTGATTCCTTATCGAGTGACTTTTTCAACCTAATGATGGAAAAGATCATCCTAGCTGCTGATCTGAGACGTAGTGGCACAATATTCTACAAAAGTGTTATACTGCTTGCGTATGCTGATGACATCGATATCATTGGCCATAATACGCTCGAAATCAGTGCAGCATTTTCCAGATTAGAAAGAGAGTCAAGTCGGATGGCTCTGGCAGTGAATACAGATAAGACGAAGTACTTGGTGTCAACAAACAAAAAGTCCCAGCATCTTGGACCCCACGTTACCGTTGACAATACCTCCGAGGTTGTGAAGGACTTCTTATATCTGGGATCCAGCATAAACTCAACCAACGACATCAGCATTGAGATCAAAAGTGTCATGTTTCCGTCCCAACGTTTGTGGTAAATGGCTGGTGCGTCATTCGGCAAGGTAGCCTTTGTTACGCACCCCTGCCGTCTCTCTGGCAGCACTGGTACGCTGGCGTATTGCGCGGCTAAGTCTCGCCGGAGGGGGTGGTGTTCTTGCCAGCCTTGTCCGACAGACGGAAACTCCACAAGAATGAAATCGTACCAGTCTATTTTAAAAAAATTCCGCCTGGTAAAAAATTCCGATAAACCATAAAAAAAATAAATTCTCGAAAGAAGATACCAAAAAAAAACTGATTAAATTGATGAGAAAGCGCTGGAAAAGAAAATAATATACACCGGTTGCCCGCTGTTGCCACGTTGGCACGTCTTGTGGGTCGATCTTTGGTGTGGGTCGATCGCCCTTGGCTAGACCACCCCTTCTGTCCCCAAAAAAAAAGACCAGCCATGGTGACCCTGCGCCGATTCTCAGGTCACCCCTAAAAAACGCTTTACTTACGCCATCATCCCATTTGCTTTACGCCACCTACCCTCATACTTCAATGATTCATAAAGATATTGTGAATTTTTGTATACTCCATTAACTTTTATTAGATTAAATTCATAACATTAACAAATTGAATTAATATTAGGGTTCCAAAATCTAGTACGCTTAAATTACTCTTAACTTTTCTTAACTATATCAATTTATTTTCAAATCAATACATTTTTCTCAAAAAACTGACAGGACCAGAAAACTGGCCCGAATTGACACAAATCTGGGAAAATCACCATACTTCCGTGGCTATTATTTTACCACCCAACAATTTTCTCAATTTGGATAAGTTACATAATGTTCATGAATACACATAAATAGGAAAAACTAATCAAAAAAACTTATAGCATATCTAGCTTAAGTAAACTACATTTACTAACTTTTCAACGCTATATGAAAAAAACTTAGAGTCGTTCAATCCATACCAAGTGTAATGGATAGGCCAACAGGAAAACACTAAAATATATTGAACACTAGTTCTGGTTGAAAATAAAAATAAAATTTTTTTAGAGATCAAATTTCAATTAAATTATTTAGACAATCTCTAAAAGAGTTCGCGCGAGAACGAGAGTTTTAATATTAAACTCGGTCATAATCTAATTACTATTGACTTCAAGTTGGCTAGAATTTCGATGGTTTTAAGTTCGTTCAGATTTCGATTATTTTAAAGTTTTATTTTTCGTTTATTTCCAGCGTCATGTTTTCGATTATTTTAATTTATGTTCCCGTTTATTTTACTTTGTTGATTTCATAGATTATTTTTGCTGCCGTAGGTATATCGTTAAAAACGTCAAATGGTTTTGGGTTAATTTTACATAATTATACCAGGTTCTGCCCTTAACAATTATTAATTCCTATCGTTTGTAATTGAGAGTGTTCGCGTATTTTTTTGTTGTTTCGTTTTTTTTTCAAATAAATGTTCAATCCATTATTGTTCGACAATAAAAACTATTAAATATGTCTAAATCTATTATATACTAAATATGTTTCATAAAGTTTTCATATAATACAAATGTTTATGGGTTAAGGAAAACTGTAAAATTAAAAGCCATAATAAGTGATTAAAATCAAAATTGGTTTCAATTTTAAGTTGCCTTACTTTTAAGCAACTTTTCTGTGGAAAACAGATCACATAAAAATTATACAAGTATAAGATGCTTAAAAATACTGGTTTTTCGTATATAAGTATTTGATTTGTTATGATTGTTTTTTGATTTGTAAAAGAAGTGTGGTGTGATTTTTGTACTCCTTTTCAAGTGGTTTTGCTTAGAAAAAAGTATTGTTTTCTTTAAATCTCAAGTCAAAATCAACTCATCGCTTCATTGTTTTCGTAGTCACGACAGACTTACTTATGCTTCAATTTCGAACAAAGTTTACCAAACGTTTACTTACAGCTTACTAAATATTATAAAAATTCTTCAAATGTTGCAGTTGCAGAATTTTGTGAAGCTTTAAGCCTTTTTACTTTTTTTGAACAAAAGGTGGAAAGTCTCACAAAAGTTGCTGCTAAGCTAAGCATTAATTTCGAGATTTTTGAGTTGTTTTAGAAATTTGATTTGGTACTCAATGTCAAAAAATTGCGGCATTATATCCCGCTGGAATACGCTAACGGTGGAACAAGAAATGGCTCAGGTAAATTTTAGTATTTGGCTTTTATAATAACATGCAATAACAATAGAGTTCAGCTACTACAGCTTTTACACACTTTCTCCGCAATAGATCATTTTATGAACCAATCCAAATATCATTGAAATATCTCAAAGATATCGACAAAAGTGGTCCAAAAAAACCAAAAGGGAGAAAAATTTACCTACCATAATATGGGTTGGGCTCAGGACAACACAAGACCTAACAACTAACCATGCGTTTACATAAATCTTATCCTTCATTAGTTTTCAATCTACTTTTGAGTTGACCTTTCGACAAGTTAACATCAAACACGTTACAGTTGTTAACAAAGGTACTCATGCGATTTAATGGAGCAGTTAACATACAATTAGTTCTACTAAATGGTAAATTTAAGTTGTTAGAGTTTCTACAAGTTGTTAGAGTTTCTACTGCTTCTACGGTTAGTGTTAAAATTTATAAGAGAAAGAAGTTCTGGAGAATCGAATACACCAGTTATAAGTTGGTGTAAGTATACGATATCAGCAGATTTTCTTTTCTCACTTAAAGATTGCATCTTTAATAATTTTAAACGATCCTCATATGGAAGAAGATTAAATGTGTCAGTTCCACACAAGCCTCTCAGAGCAAACCGAACAAAACGTTTTTGAATTCTTTCCATACGATCAACATGCACATTGTAATGTGGGGATCATACTTGACTTGCGTACTCCAAGTGAGGACGCACGATTGAATAATACAGAGTTGTAGTTGTTATTAAGCTATCAAACTCTTTGGCCCACCGTTTTATAAAACCAAGCATAGAAGACGCTTTTTTACAAATTCTATCAATATGCATGTTAAACGACAGTTTAGAATCCATGGTTTCAAAACCAAGGTGTTGGACGTTAGTGACACGACTTAAAACAGTATCTTTAATTTTGTAATCAAAAATAAAATTGTTTCTTTTACGCGAAAAGGTCAGAGTTTGACATTTATCTGGATTTAAAAACATCTTATTTTTAGAACACGCCCATTCCACACATAACGCAATACTTTTTTTCAAAAATTGACCTCATGGCTTTCGGTTTGTCTTATTTTGCGGCTATAGGTTTCTATTAAAATTCTAAGAACATAAGTTCATTTATTTTTTTTATCGCCTATTTTATTATTTTAATTCGTTACCTGGTTATAAGACAAACCATTTTGCAGATTAAACTTTGCAAATATCTTTACCGTTATAAAATTTATAGGCGATAAATTGCCTCAAAATGATAAAGTATGTGCACAAAAATTGAAATTGCGAAAAAACATATAAAAGCTCCATCCTAAAATTATTTTTGACTAAAACTATTTTTGGAAGGCAACTTTCTTCTACAAATTTTAAAAATAAAAAAAAACGCAAAAAAATCGAAAGCCATGAGACGGACCCGTTTTGCGTTATGCTTGGAATGGGCGAACACCAAACCTCAAAGGAGTTCAAGTCTGACTGGAGCAGGTCTGAATTGTCATTAGAATCAATTGTTCTGTATATTTTCATATCATCTGCATAAATAATCAAATGAGAGTGTTTGATGACGGTGGGAAACATCATTAATAGCCAAAATAAACAGAAGTTGACCCAGGTGGCTTCCTTGAGGAACACCCGATTCTGCAACAAATTCAGAATACAACACGCCTCGGAACTGTATTTGATAAGATCGCTCAATCAAATACGATTTGATCCAGTTTACAAAATATTGTGGAAATCCCATTAATTTAAGTTTAAATAAAATTAGATTATGTGGTAATTTATCAAAAGCTTTGCTAGAGTCAGTGTAAATACAATCGACCTGGCTACCAGAATCAATAGATTTTAAGCAGAATGTAGTGAAATCAAGGAGATTAGACACAGTGGATCTGCCAGTAACAAAACCATTCTGACGAGTTGTCATGACTTGCCCACAGTGAATTTTCACTCGATCGTACACTATTAGCTCAAAAAGTTTAGGAATCGAAGATAATTTAGCGATAGGCCTATAATTAGTGACGTCGTTCCTGCAACCTTTTTTGTAAATAGGACTGATATAAGATTTTTTCCAAAAAAGAGGAAAATTACTTTCATTAATTGATTTATTAAAAAGTAACGAGAGAGGCCGACACAAAACGGAGCCGCATTGTTTTAACACTGCGGCAGGAATTCCATCTGGTCCAGCGCTAAAATCCTCATCGATTGATTCAATATACTTAAAAATATCCTCTGAGGTAAAAGATATATGCCCCAAAGAAACTCTGGATGCGTTGTTCATATAATCAAAATACGCTAAATCAGGATTAAAAGAATCTGAACAAAATGATTCTTTAAAAAGATTGGCAAATAAGCCACAAATAATGGTGGAATCGTCAGTAAATCCATCCTGAAGTTTGAAAGAAGAACGAAATCCATCAGTCTTCTTCTTAACATTAATAAATCCCAAAAAATTTTCTTGGATCAGACAAAATACTCAGCTTCATATTATCCAAATACTCATTATATAATACAGCTGAGCGATTCTCAAATTCCAAAAACAAACGTTTGTATGTTTCTAGGTCAAAACTACAAACATATTTCTTCCATGCCCTATTCCTATTGTTGCGAAGAGTCTTTAATCCTTAGTGTACCAAGGGTACGCAGAATTTTTCGCAAATTTGAGACTATATGGTACAGACTGAGAAAACATGGCAAAGAGCTCCGTATAGAAAAAATTTATTGAACTATTAAGATTATGATTATTTATGTATTCTGTAATTATATTTAATTTACTTTAAAGTAAATGATTCAACCCCAAAAAGTCAGCTTTTTTGAAATTGAATTCATAAACTGTGTCAACAGAGCTTGAATTTACCAAATTCTCCCTATCGGATTTATACCCAATACTCAAAGGTGGATGGTAATTATCAATAGTAGTCAAAGCATGAAGTGCCTTCTGAACAATGATATTGTTACTGTCTGTAGTTAAGACTAGGTCAAGCAGCCTTTTCAGACTATTATAAATACAACTAACTTGTAAGTCAGAACATATATTGTCAACAAATACAGAGTCCGCCAAATAACTTATTTTTTTTTTTTGAAAATTCTATAAAAAAAAAACGACTGGATATTTTCTCAAATATCTTTTTTTATTTGAAAGTACAATCCTTCCGGCTAATAATGGAAAATAATTTCATTCAAATGGCTGCCTCGGCTGGCCATGCAGTAGCCTACACGATCGGTCCAATTTTTAATCACATTATCGATTGTGTGCAGCTGTATTTCACCAATGGTTTCACGAATATTGTCCTTTAAAGCGTCAATTGTCTCTGCCTTGTCGGCGTAACACTTATCTTTGAGGGCATCTCACAAATAATAGTCCAACGGTGTCAAATCGCAGCTCCGTGGTGGCCAAACGACATCACCTCTGCAGTGTAGCTTCGGCTGTGTGGCACGTAGCACCGTCCTGTTGAAACCAAATGTTGCCAATATCCTCCTCTTCAATTTTTGTGAACAAAAATTCGTTCAACATGGCCCGATAACGATCGCCATTGACTGTAACGGCCACTCCTTGCTCATTTTCGAAGAAAAATGGCCCAATTATGCCTCTGGACCAAAATCCGCACCAAACAGTGACTCGTTTTTTGTGCAGCGGCTTTTCAATGTATGCGTGCGGGTTTTCTGTGCCCCAAATGCGACAATTTTGCTTGTTTACGTACCCGCCAAGATCAAAATGAGCTTCATCTGAAAAGATGATTTTTTTGGCAAAATCGGCATCTTCTGTAAGTCGATCGCAGGCCCACTTAGCGAAGCGAAAACGCATTGGATGGTCAGTTGGCTTCAACTCCTGAACCAATTGGACTTTGTATGGCGTCATACTAAGGTCTTTATGCAAAATTCGTCTCAATGATGTCTCCGAAATGTTCAATTGTTGAGAACGAGGGTGAATTGATGTTGATGGCGCTTCACGCACACTTTCTGCCACAGCAGCAATATTCTCGTGTGTACGCACTGTTTTTGGCTTTTCACGCTTTGGTAAATCGATGAGGATGCCAGTTTCTTTCACTTTTTTCACAAGATAACGAACATACTGAGCTGACGGTGCTTCTTTTCTTCCAAAATCCGTACGTAATTTTCGCACATATTCTGCAACATTACCATGATTTTTAAAGTAATGTCGCAATATTTCCCAGCGTTGTTCAAGCGTATACACAACCATATTCGTTCAGCGGAAGGATAAAACTAATTATCTGTCAAATCAGCCATGAGCTAAGTGTTACCATTCACGAAATAAGCACTAGTTGAAAAAAAAACGTTAGATGGCGGACCCTGTATATGTTCTTGGCGTGTCTTCGAATTAGATGCACAAAAATGTGTTTCATCATCAAAAGAACACCATCTTAAGTCAGACAAATTAAAATCGCCCAACAATAAAATGTCGTCATTAACGTCAAGTAAATTTAATATAAATTCTATGCAATCCGCAAGGCTTGCATAGACCTCTACACTGCTCTTGGGAGGAACGTATGCATTAATAACAAATACATTAGAATTGCAATGTACAATCTTAACGCATATAAGTTCGATATCAGCAGAGCAGGGAATATCAATAAAGGAACTAACACAGGAGTTAGTTACAGCTAATAGGACACCACCACCAACTGCAGAATTATTGTCAGCTTGTCTGTCCTTCCTATAATCTTGAAAACTAAGTTAGTAATTCCTCCATTCAACCAAGTTTCAGTAAATGCGATAATATCTTCAGAAAAATTCTGAGTTGACAAACAAATGTCGCGCGTCTTTGAACGCAATCCCCTTACATTTTGATAGTAAAGGGAAAGCCTATTTAGTTTTTTGGTCTGACTGGCGATATTTTTCGTGCTTCTAGACCTGTGTTTAGGCTTAAACTCAGAAACAAATATATTATCATCCCACAGATTAGAGCTCATAACAGTTGCAAACTCTTCAGCAGCCACTGTGAGAATAAATGATGCGTGGGACGGTTTATTGCCAATTTTTTTGCATGAGCAGAAAGCAGTCTGACTGCCTAAATGGTTATGTTTGACAAACGTCAATACATTTTCACTTGTTGTGTCGGGCTGAAGGCGTAAAATGAAAACTTTTTTCTCGACAACGCTCTTAAATTTAATGAACTATTGCGCTCATTAGTTATGTCATTTCTAGCCGGGGGAGAAACAGATGGAGGAGATGGAGTAATAACTATATTATCCATTCTCACTTGCGTAAACACTAGCTTAGCCGAGATCTGCTTCGTTTCTAAAGTGGCTAGAAGCGTCATGCGCCGCTTATTATTTCTATTTTTTTAATTACTTCTCTTTTTCTTCGAAATATTTAGGTCTTTTTTAGATGAAATTATTTGAGTCTCAGAAGAAGAGACTGGAAGAGTCTGAGACAATGCGGTCGATATATTTACCGATGAAGACTTTTCATCATAAATGCTAGTGCTGGGTTAGGTGCTTATTTCATTAAAAAATATAACAATTTCTTTAAAATTGTTATTTAAAGCGTTGAGACTATCACCGAAAAGCTTAATTTTTGAGAAAAACTCCTCTGGTGAAAGAACCCTACACGAAGCACAATACCAGCGAAGACCTGATCGTGGTGATATTAAATCATCAAGACACGACTTAGAGATCCCAGCACATGAAGTATGGAACAAACGCCCACATGGGCCAGAACAACTGAACATACGGTTCAGAATGTTTTGACTTTTGCAAAGCTCGTCTAAAGAACAAGCAGCAAAATTTTCTACGGAAAAATATTCCATAGCGAAAAAATAAAGTTAAAAATTATATGTGTGCAAAAATAATGTCCACTAAGTGCTAATGGGTTAATATAATATGTTGCAGTTTAAAAGCTACTGCAACAATTCTCTGTGCTTAGTTTATGCAAATAAACAAATAACGTACAAAGAGGGGAAAAAAAAGTATATAAGCAGCAGCTCATTTATCAAACTATGACGATAAATAAAACGATATATGTACCACAACAAAACATTAAAAAATTAATATACTACACCATGAAAATAATAGACTTCACTTTATTAACACTAAAAATAATTTTCAATCACAATACAGCACACACGGAGATTAATAAAAACCGATATAAACAAATTACAATAACAAAAACAACACAAGATAAACAACCGTCACCGGCTATATGACGAGATCAACTGATATTTTGTTCTTTTATATTTTTTTATCACTTCAATTACGTCTATTAAGGTAGTACAGAAATCTGCAGTACTTAACTTAAACTGAAAGTAGCGTTAAAAAAAAATCCTAAAAATATACCACAGTGTTTAAATCTGGTTGTTTCGATGTCGTGGTTATGTTTAAGTTAAGTTAGTGTCCAACAAAAGGTCTGTTTCAAAATCTTGACTATTATAAACAAAATACAAAGAAATAAAAAAACCTGTTAACCCAGGTGGTTGGGTTGTTATAGCTGCTGCTGTGGTTGTTGCTGATGTTGCCGGACTATTTTTGTAGTGGTTGTTGGTGTTGTGTTGTTTTGGTATAATGTTTTTTATTATTTGTACTTCAAATCTTATATTTTCTTTTATTTCTTTTTATCTACTATTATCCATTTACTATTCTTTTACTATTATTTAGTATTTTTCTATTTTGCAGTGTATCGACTTTTTTTTTTATTTCTTCCGTTTATTTTCCTTACAGGTATTTTCTATTCAATGTTTGAACTTGCTTATGACTTTCAGTTTATTTACTTTTCGCAACTTAAAATTTTGGTATCTTAATTGGTTTTATTTTCATTGATTTACTTCCTTTTCATTTTTTTTTTCACTTAATATTTTCTTATTCTTGCTTTCAATTCATATTTCAATTTTTAAATTTTATAATTTCTTGTAAGCTTATCTCTGTTGTATTTCTTTTGCTGGTGTTTTTCTTATCACGTTTGTAGCTTTACTGATTTTTTTGTAATTTTCGATTTGTCACCTTATTTAATTTAGTTTTATTTTGTCTACTTTTCACTTTTCTGATTTTTTAGTTTCTGTTATTATTTTTACTTAATCTTCACTCATTTAAGGTTACTCTATATTTTAGTATTTTTCTTTCTTTTCTATTGACACCTTTATTTCTTTAAATGCATACTTGTTCTTATTATTTTTAGTTTTTCACTCTTTTTATGTTTTTGCGTTTTGTCTGTTTGCTTTTAAATTTTACGTCTTAAGTTTTTTCTATTTTCTTATGGGTTTCAACGTTTATTTTCAAGATTCAAAATTTTGAAAACCTTTTCTTAGTTAATTTTTCTTCAAAATTTATTTGTTTCAATTTTATACTTTTCTTTCTTTTGAACTTTCACTAATTTCTCTCCTATTTTCACAAATTAAATTAATTCTCTTTTAGTTTTTCTGTTCTCTCACTTTTCTTATCTGTAAGCACATAATTAGTTTCTCAATTATTTTTAGTTTAAATCTTTTCGATTTTTTTCTTCACTTAACATTTTCTAATTCCTTTTTTTTTTTGCAGTTTCTTTTATTACGTTTTCGATTTCCTTAATTTATTTAGATTCTTATTTTTCTCTTCCGTGAATTTTGCTTCTAACTCTTCGGTTTTCACTACTTCTTTTCTACACTTCTTTTTTTTCAATGTATATTTTCCTTTTTTTTTCTTTTAAAATTTTTAGCTTTCTTTAGTTGTCTGATCTTTCTTTGCACTTATTTTCATTATGTTTTCTAATTTTCTGTATTTTTGATTTTTCTTTCAGCTTTTTTTCACTTTTTTTTTGTGGTGATGATGATGTCGGTATTGTGGTTGGTGGTCGACGTGTAGTGGCCTGGGTGGGTCGGTGCTGCTGCACTGCAGAGAAACAATCGCTGTCGTTGTTGAAAGAGAAAAGTTTTTGTTGTTGATTTGGGCCGCTCCACAGCCAGCAGCTGCTGATGCAATTCAGCAATGTCTGATTGTGCACTCGCTTCAGCTGCCGCTGCTGATGTCGCTGGCGTAGCTATAGTGATCCGGGTGCAAACTTCTGTGTGTCCCGCGGTGGTCGTTATATTGTCAGCAGAGCGCTAGTGTTGAGGTGTGCGAGTGGCAATGTTGAGCGCTAATGCTCAGCGTGGTGGTGGTTGTGGCTGCTGTGTGGCTACTTGCGCTATTGGGGCTGAATGTTCTTGTTGCTGTTTGTGATGTGGCCGCTTGGAGTAATGTAACTATATTGCCGCATGGCATGGTTGTCGAAGTGACGCTCATCGATTGCAATGAGCACATAGGAAGGCTTTTATTGCGGTTGTTGCGTCCCCGTTCTGGTGCTGCTTTTGAACCTCTTCCTGGAGTTATGTCTCTTAGTCTTTATCGATTAGCTGCCACACAGTCGCGCTTGGTGTGGTTCCCAGTCGACTCCACTTCCTCAACCAATTGCCTTCCTCTTTCTTCTCCACTTGCTTGACTCTTACCTAATCCCTTTGTTTGTTTTGTGCCAGATAGATTGTTAAGAACTAGAGGAACAAGGGTGGTGCGCTTCCATCTCTCGAATCTGCGGATGTAGTGCGAGGATTCCGGGTTATCAAATGCGAGGATCAGTTCTCCAAAGAATTCCTAAGCGAGTGCGTCTCTAAGATCAGGGACGCATGGGACGGCTTAAGCCTTAAGCTAATCCCGGCTAAGGATATTCCGAGGAGACCTCGTGCTCGCATTTGGTTGCCTAAGATGAAGCTTGAGAAAAGCAAGCTCATCGAAATCCTCCAACTGCACAACCCAGACATTCCCATGAACGACTGGGCTGTCATCAAGACTGAGGACCCCCAGCGTAACAGTATGACCTTCCTACTGCTTATCTCAGACGAGTGCCTGGGTGCTCTGGAGAAAGCGGGCAACACCCTTAGGTTTGGCATCCGTCGTGCCAAACTAAAGATCTTTAAGGACCCGTCCGCGGAAGAAGGCGTCAGCGTCGATGATATCCTCGATTCCCTTACAATCGAGGATCCGACGGTGCCTTCCACGCAGCAGCCACAGCAACCACCAGCCACGTAATGCCACTATCGGTAATACAGGTTAACCTGCAGCACGCCAGATGTGCTGCTAATAATCTGGCCATCCTCATGATGGAGGATGGTATCGACGTGGCCATTATACAGGAGCCCTGGGTCAGAGACTCAGCAGTAAAAGGGTTCCAGAACAACCAGTACAACATCTACTACAAGAGAACAGCAGGTAAACCAAGAACTTGCATTGTAGCCAAAAAGCACATACACTTATTTCTACTCCCTAACCTTAGCTCTTCAGACCTGACAGTTGTCAAACTAGAGGGCGCCAACAATCTATTCATAGCCTCAGCCTATATGGGCCACGACAGGGAAGCTCCTCCAGACGAGGTGAAGCGGTTAGTGGCTACGGCAATGCTGGACAACACCACCACAATTTTGGGCTGCGATGCCAATGCGAGACACACACTATGGGGCAGCTCTGAGATAACCACTAGAGGTGAGTTTTTATTCGACTTTATAATTAACTCTAACTTAAACATATGCAATAAAGGAAATACACCTATTTTCACCTTTCCAAGTACTGACAACTTCACAGGTTGGAGTGAAGTCTTAGATATTACCCTTCTATCCGAAAACGAGTCTCTAAAAGTAGTCAATTGGAGAGTTTCGAGCAAAAGTTCCTTCTCGGATCACAGCTTGATCCTCTTTGATTTGAATCTTGAAACAGGGGCCCCTCTTCCATTTCGTAACCCCAAACGTACTGACTGGGCCAAATTTGCCAAAGTGGCTCGCCCAAAAATCCGTTCTTTAGCCTACAAGCAAATCTCAAGCTTGCAGGAGCAACTGCAATGAGAACTTAGGTATAGAATCACCTGAGGCAACTGCGGCGGTTCCGACTGGCTCCTTTATCTCAATGGAAAGGGTTATCTGGGCCTTAATCAGCTTCTCTCCATACAAATCCCCAGGTCCCGACGGCATACTTCCAATAATGTTGCAGAAACTACAAGATGTAGTTGCACCTATCCTACTCTCTATCTTCACTAAGTGTCTTTGCCTTAACTACACTCCAAGGAGCTGGAGAAGAGTTAAGGTAATATTTATACCCAAAGCTAGGAGGAGAGGTCACGAATCAGCCAAGGATTTTAGACCAATAAGCCTCACATCATTCGCACTGAAAACCCTAGAGCGTGTACTGGATATTCATCTCAGGGACGTTCTAAAGGGAGCTAACATATCCAACGCCCAACACGCATACCTCAAAGGCAGATCCACAGATACCGCCCTACACGAGGTTATTACCACTATTGAAAGATCTATATGCTTTAAACAATACACTCTTGCGGCCTTCTTAGACATAGAAGGGGCTTTTAACAATATTCATACTAGGGCCATTTTTGATTCTCTTACCAACCTTGGCGTACAAGCACCGGTGAGAAACTGGATAGTCTCAATGCTCAGAAACAGAATAATCCAGGCAGACCTGGGTGGCTGCCAACTCACGAGATTTGTCAGTAGGGGTACTCCGCAAGGAGGAGTAATCTCCCCCCTACTCTGGCTCATCGCCATGAATGAATTTCTTAATACACTAAATTGCAATGGGGTCAAAGTGGTGGCTTATGCGGATGACGTGGTTGTTATGGTGTCAGGACTATTCCCCTCCACGCTCAGTGAGCTAATGGAGGTTGCTTTGGGAAAACTCAGTGTCTGGGCTGCCAGGTGCGGCCTAGGAGTTAACCCTAGCAAGACGGAACTGATGTTATTCACCACAAAAACCAAAGCGCCACAATTTGTCCTTCCAAAGCTCAACAACCAACCTCTTATACTATCCAGTAGCACAAAATACCTAGGTGTCATTCTGGATCCTAAGCTAAGCTGGAAAACTAACATCGAACAAAGGGTCAAGAAGGCCTGTATAGCCTTCTACGCCTGCAAAAAGACCTTTGGTAGAAAATGGGGTCTTCAACCAAAAATGCTCTTATGGCTATACACAGCAGTAGTGCGACCCATCTTGGCGTATGGTGCACTAGTATGGTGGCCTGCACTGAATAAAGCATACAACACAACAAAACTAGCTCGGATCCAGCGATCCGCATGCATAGGTATCCGCTCATGCCCCACTGATGCACTTAATGTCCTGACACATTTACTCCCCATAGATTTACACATTAAGCTTACTACAACAAACAGTGCAGTCAGACTCAGAGAGTCGTACAACTGGCGAAATAGACCATATGGACACAGCAACATTCTTAATCCGCTACCTCGGGAACTAATTCCTGGAAAAACGGACTACGACACTCCCAAACTCGACTTCACGAAATCCTTTACAACCAAGTTTCCCACCAGGGTGGAATGGCGCAATGGGAGAATTGATCTAGCCTTTGATGTGTCCTTTTACACGGATGGCTCCAAGATGGAGTGGGAGCGGGCATATACTCTGAGAAACTGGGGGTGGCGGACTCGTTTCGTCTACCAAACTCAGCCAGCGTCTTTCAGGCCGAGCTTTTTGCGATAAGAGAAGCTTGTCGCACCTTAAGGAGAGCTAACACCAATCACCTTAACGCAGCTATTCTGACGGATAGCCAAGCTGCCGTTAAATCTTTAGCTGCGATCAGTACCAACTCCAAACTGGTAAGGCAGTGTAAGGATGAACTGGCCCAGCT
This sequence comes from Dichetophora obliterata, assembly GCA_963920525.1. Classification (NCBI taxonomy): domain Eukaryota; kingdom Metazoa; phylum Arthropoda; class Insecta; order Diptera; family Sciomyzidae; genus Dichetophora; species Dichetophora obliterata. The sequence continues at coordinate 148,480,999 of OY986437.1, read as the reverse complement.
AAGTCACCAACTTAGCATTACCATAATCTGGGTTCCCGGCCATAGGAACATTTATGGTAATGAAAAGGCGGATGAATTGGCCAGACGGGGTTCTTCCCTTGACGTTTCCAGAGCGGAACCAGTCGAAGTTCCACTGAACACAGTCAAGGGAGGAATTCGTTCTTACTACTTAACCTTAGCCGGTCGTAGATGGAGAGAACTACCAACCTGCAGCACATCAAGAAAAATATGGCCCCTTTACAATATAGGCAGAACTCAACAGATGCTCTCAAAGCCCCGGAGCGACATAGCCAGATTAACGGTTATTATTACGGGTCTTTGGTGCATCGGAGTTCACGCCGAGAGAATTGGACTATCTTTCAACACCCACTGTCGCAGCTGCGATGACCCAAATGAAAAAGAAACACTAACACACTTTCTGTGCACCTGCCCGGCCCTGGCCAGGTCCAGACTAACAACGCTTGGCAGGCCCCTCCTCAGCAACCTAGAGGAACTCTTAACAACAAAAATCAACAATCTCCTAACGTTCATCAATCGCACCGGATGTTTATAACCTAGCAGTGCGCTGCCCAGTCAACCAACAGAAACACGAGGTTATGGTATCAAAACGGCTCACTAGAGCTACTTGGATCCTACTTGCATGTAGAATCACCATCTAAACCAACCAACCAACCAGAGGAATTTATTCAATTTTATTTGCAACAAACCTGAGCACGAATTTGGTGTATCTGGTTGCAGCAGCAGGTCGTCTTTGCAAACTTTTCGCTATCAGTCACAATAATGGCGATTTTCTGCTACAGCAACTTCTACCCAGGGTTGTATTTTTTCAGTTCGATGATTTTTTTGTACTTTGGCGGTGTTGCCACATGTCATCGGTTAGGGTGAGTTCGCATGTATTTTGATGGCTTTTACACGTGCAAACTACCGGTGTTTGCCCGACTTTACTACCTTTTCGTTGGAACCGCCCATAACCGAGGGGAGTAGGTAATGTTTGGGTTGGAATTTTGGATGACACGTCGGAAAATGGCCGTTAACCGATGCTTGTTTCTGCATTCCTATTGGCTACCGATTCAAGCGCGTGTCAGCCATTTTTCAAACCGGTTTATGCGCGCCGGAACTAATTTTGCTATTGTTGTTGGTGTTCATCCACCTCAAGCATGTTAATAGCCATTTTGTTCGCCCGAATGTTCTCGGACCTCACCGAGATGCCACATCTAAATGAAAAAAAAAAATTGTGTGCACTGCCACGCTAGAGGGCGCTAAGGCAAATACCAGGGGTATTCATAATAAATGCTATTATTTATCGGATCTAGGTGCCCATGACAAACCCAGGGACTCTCGACAAGCCTCACGCTTGAGAGATAAATGGGAAAGGATGGAACCATTTGCTCTCTCAACCTACATGCGAACTCGAATTATTGTAACGTCTTACCACTTAAATCTTCTAACTCATACAGACTATGCCCTACTGCCATCACTATTCGATACTTTAGAAAACGCTTTGAAAGTTTGGCGCTGATTTGCTTAGGAAAGTCATTAAGCTGGAAATTTCGTCGGTAGACCTTCTGCCCAGGCTGAAATTTAATTTTTCGACTTTTCAGTTCATATCTTTTGGCATTCTGTTCATGACTTTTGTGTAGTTGCTCGCGGATTTTGTTGCGAATCAAGTCTTGCCGAACTGGCTTCGGTATCACTAACGTCTCAAGATCGCTAAACACACCTAGTTTCTTTGCTATTTTATAGGCGCTTGCATGCGTGATCATGTTGTGACCGAAGAGAGCAAAATAAGGTGTCATTCCTATCGAGGAGTGTTCCGACAAACGCAGGGCTTATTCAGTGTCTGATAAATGTTGGTCCCAGTTAGTTTGATCTTGGTCGAGATATGACCGAATCGCCGCAAGAATGGACTGGTTGACCCTCTCCGAAGCGTTGGCTTGAGGAGCGTAACTTGCCGTACGTACTTGTCTTATTCCGAAGTTTTCAAACATTTCGGTAAATTCTTTACTTAAAAATTGCACGCCATTGTCAGACATAAGAATTCGGGGGTACCAAATTTATGAAAAACTGAAATTAGAAACTGGATTACATTTCGTGCGGTCGCTTTCGTCATTGCTTTTTTTGTGAAATAGTCTAAGACTATGAAGATATAGGTATTTTTCTTTTTGGAACGAACGTACGGGCCGAAAATCCACGTAAGTTTTTTGAAAAGGCCGTACTATTTGCGAATCTTGCCCCATAGGTGGTCTTAGAACCATTTGAGCTGGTTTGCATTCTTTGCAGACTTGGCAATCATAAACGAAATTGAGGACCTGTTGGTTCATATTTGGCCAGTAAAAATATTCCTTGATACGCTTTAAAGTTTTGGTGAAACCACCATGTGCGACTTGAGGAGGTTGATGTGCATTGGCAATAATCGAATGCGTCAACGGCGCTGGAATCCATAATTTCCATGAAAAATCTTCACCATCGGGTGTACCATCACATGGAACCGTACGCTTATAAGCAAAACAATCGATAACCTTGAGGTCAGACAACTGGGAGTGATATTCGGTTATGGTATTTAACAAATCCCCATACTCTTCGTTTTGAAACTCTGGTGACTCGAGGTCAATCAATGCCTTTACCTCACAACTTATTGCGTCCATGTCGTAGCGTGATAATGTGTCGGGAACGACGTTCTGAGCCCCTTTCCGATGAGCTATCTCGAAGCTAAAACTTTGCAGATACAAACTCCACCTCGCCAATCGACTAGTTAAGTCTTTATGCGACATTAGCCATTTTAGGCTGGAGTGATCCGTTATCACCGTGAAAGGCATTAGCTCGATACAGGCTCTGAACTTCGTTATCCCCATTACCACAGCTAGACATTCGCGCTCGGTTACCGAATAATTTTTCTGGGCAGGTGTGAGTTTCTTTGAATAGTAGGCGATAGGATGTTCATCACCGTCATCGTCTTTTTGAAACAAAACGCCGCCAATTCCGATTTTAGATGCGTCGGTTTGAACATAAAAGTGTTTCGATAAATCTGGATGTACCAGGACTGGACTAGAAATAAGAGCTGTTTTTAATTTATCGAAGGCGCTCTTTGCCTCATCACCGAACTCAAAAGTTTTCGCTTTCTTCAGCGTGTCGAAAATAGGTGCTGCTATAGTAGCATAATCGCGAAAAAAGCGACGGTACCATCCCGTGGCTCCCATAAAACTGCGTACCTGCTTTGGAGTTTTTGGATAGGTATATCGGTCAATGGCATAAACCTTGTCGGGGTCTGATCTTAATTTACCCTCGCCTACAATATAACCTAGGTACCTTAGCTCGCTACAACAAAATTTTGATTTGGCCACATTTATGGTTAGGTTGCCGAACTTAACAACAGCGCTACCTGCTCTAACTTTTGGAGGTGACTATCGAAATCTGAGGAGACAACAAGGAGATCATCCAAATAGATGAAAACGCTTTCACGAAGATTGGCTGGCACGACTTTGTCCATCAACCGATATAACCTTTGGGCAGCGTTACATAGTCCAAACGGCATGACGGTAAATTGACAAAGCGGACGACCTGGCACTGTAAACGCAGTTTTCTCTCTACTACTGACGGCAAGCGGAATTTGCCAGAAGGCATCCTTAAGATCCACACTTGAGATGAAGTGTGTGTCGCCAAGACGACTGAGCAATCTCTCTATGTGTGCAAGTGGGTAGGCGTCCTTCACTGTGAGTGCATTGAGCTTGCGAGCGTCCAGGCACAGTCGACATTTCTCGCCTTTTCGCACGAAGGCCACTCGATTGTTCCATGGACTTTCGCTTGGCTCAATGACTCCCAGTGAAAGCATTCTATCCAGCTCCGCAAACATGAGCCCCTGACCAGCCGGAGAGACTGGGTAGTGCTTATCTTTCACAGGCACTGCGTCGCCGGTATCAATGTAGTGCTCTTCTAAAGACGACTTGCCGAGACCTTTCTTCGTGAAGCAGGAAAATTTTGCTATAACTGTGTTAAGCTTTTGTTGTTGCTGCGCTGTCAAAACTTGCATTTTCGGTGTTGCCTGGCTTTGGACCTCTTCCTCCAAAGCAATGTTGTTGGTCGTTATGTTATCAACTTTGAGCTGCATGAGATTGAATTTTTTGATAAAGTCTACACCAAGAAACAATTCTCTCTTTAAAGAAGGTGTTAAATCAAAGACTATCTCCTGATCCTTGTTATCGAATTTAATTTTAGCTTTAACGCGACCTATGATTGAATGCATTCGCCCATCGGCAGTTTTGACGAAAGATTTAGATTTAAAAATTGGCAACTTGCACTTTTCTACAAAACTTAAGCAGTTTTTCCCTAAACACGACACTGTTGCTCCACTGTCTACTAATCCCCCACTTCGCTGTCCATTGATTTCGATGTTCGTATAGAATCTACTGTCTTCACCCTCATAAAGTTCTGATGCTGAAATTTCTTTATAATTATTTTTCCTCAAACGATGTCTAACCCTGGCTTTTTCAATTTTTGTTGGCTGTTTTGAAAATATTCTTTTTCTGACTTTCTCATAATTCTGGAGTCTCACATGAAATGGCTTAATTTCTTTTAATTTTACTTCTACGGTAGTTACGGCTTGATCATAACTACTTTTATTACTATTGTTACTAGATGTTAAAACTACAACTCTCTTTTCTATATCGGTCTGTGTGGCTGACGTTAGTCATTCTGTCGTTTCTTGAGTCTGAGTTTGAGTCTGAGTTTGAGCTGATCTAGACTACACCTGAACATTTCTATTTGGCCTAGCGGTTCCCTGGTATTTCGGACACTTTGGGGTAACTACGCCCTCCGTTCCGCACCTATAGCAAAATATTCGCCTTACGGCTATAGTATACTCGATAAAGTTGTGCCCTGGCTGTTTGCAATTCCAACATGGCAAAGTTCGAGAGGAATTAATCGCATCTATTTCAAATGCTTGAGTAGAAAAGTCCTGCTCCACATCTTACCCGTGCACTGGCGCAGAACGAGGTACGCATTGACGCGGAGGCGGTTGGTACGCTTGGCGTTGGTAGTTTATATGAGTCTCAGCCTTTTTGCAGGCTTTACAGAACTCCGTCAAACCCTCTATGCGCATGGCAAATAGTAGCTGTGACATCTCTTTTCGCAGGTTGCTCCTCATTATCTCGACTAAATCCAGTTCTTTACGGACTTTAGCCAGTGGATTACGCTGTTGATTCCTCAGTGTTAAAACAGATTGGTACAAATCGTCGAATGTTTCATCGCGCTGCTGTCTTCTATCAATAATTTGTCTTTGGATTTCGAAGTCGCTTTCGTGTCGCTTGAACTGAGTTACAAGCGCTTCTCGAAGTGCGTACCAACTTGGTATTCGGTTTAAGCTGCGAAATCCCCAGAACCATTGAGCTGCCTTTCCTGTTAGCAAACTGTGAAAATTCCTAATTACTTCCGGCCATGGATATCGGTAGTCATTACACAAGGTCTCTACTCGAAAAACGTATTCATCAACACTGATCGATTTAGTTGTACTATCGAACTTAAATCCCCATTTGTCCATCTCCACCCGTCGCGGCTGTTCTGCTTGTTGGTAAGGTGCTAAAGGCGATTATACCGACCCTTTATAAGCAAATGCATTGGGCTGACGTACTGATGGTCCAGCTCGTTGCTCTTGGTGTCGATTCCTATTCTCAACTTGGTAAGTATGAGAATGGGCAAAAACTTGTTGCTGCGGCACATTTGTCGGTTGCGGCCTATGCGGTGGTGGTTGCAAAAAATCTGGGAAGGATTACGAGATGATCCTGAGATCCAATTTGTTGGTGCTGCTCCATATTTCGATCCGGCCATGCCTGTGAATTGATAGACGGAGGTGGTGAAGGTGGTGGTTGTAAAGTCACTAATTTCGTAACCACTGGTCGGCTCTCTGAATACTGAGGCGTCATCGACCCTAAGTTTTCGGCGATTAACTAACACCCGCAAACGCTCCTCCATTCCCGACATCAGATCCACTTGGGCTAAACCTACAGTTGACTTGACGTAATCCCTTTTGTTGATGCTCGAGTTGACTATACCTTGGGACGCTGGTGCTCTTCCTGACGACCTGTCTCTTACGCTCCCCATCTGCGAATGTTGTTGGAATCGTTTTCGCACGTTTAGAGCGGTTAGGCTGCTAAATTCTGGAGACGTGATGCTGCTATTAGAGAAGTTAAGCTCTTCCGAGGCACGTCTGGGTGCTGGTGGTAGTGCACTCTGCATTGCCATAGGTGTTGTAATAGTCGTCGTTGCTGTGGCAAGAATCGGTATGGTGGTTCTCATCGGACCTGTTTTTGGAATCGCCCCTGTACTAGTTGATGTGGTCGGTAGTAGACTTCCACTGCCGGCTTGGTTAGGATTGGTTTCATTAATCCATTTTGCTTTGTTCGAATCGCCCCAACGAATCGTTATTAAAAAAACAAAAAATATCAAGAAAATTGAAAATGCTTCAAACACCTAGATGGTTTAAGTTGACGCAGTTTACGGAACTGTTGTCTAGCAAATGCCAAAACGAAAGAATAATAAAATTAAATAATAGGACAAGTATGAAATCCAACTCAGGATAAATAAAATAAATAAATAAACTGGCCGTTTCAGCCCTTGGAAGGACTTTGACCTAGCTTATATTGATCAATTGTGTAGTGCGTGTTATTAAATGTTTTATCACAAATGACCGAGAACTGGACCTACGTGTTTTATGCCGACTCCGAACGGCTTTTGTTCTCAAGAAGCTTTACATGGCAATTTTTACTCTCTGAGGTTTGCAATTGTCTGCAGAGAGGTGACGACCGAACAGAAAAATTAATTCAATTGAAAAAACTTTCTGTCTGAGCTGGAATTGAACCCGGGCTACCGCGGTTCTTTAGCTTAGGGGCCACGCACTCTACCCACTAGGCTAGTCCAACTCAGGATAGTGGTTGCAAAACTTAGCAAAAAAAAATTTTAATTAATAATAGTTATTTGTTCAAGTTGTCGGTGTTTAGGCCGCAACCCTAAAGGTTAAAGAAAGTAATAGATTAACTTACTACTTTATCGACTCGTTCCAGTATCGATTCTCGATACACGAACGAGTCGTTCGATCGGCTTCTCCGACGAGTGAGTTTTGCTTTTTACTTGTGTCATCACAAATTGATATCTCAAAGTAATACGCTTCATTTGTAAACCCGCGTTGAATTCAATATTAAATTAAATATTTCCACTAATTGGAATTCAATAATCACTTATTGATTAATTGAAAGCAATCACTTATTGATTGCCAGCAACATAAATTTAGTTTTATTTAACTTTAATGTATATGCACTTCATGCAATAAGAAGTAGCCATTATTAATATTCACCCATTGAAGATTTGCCTAACAACACGTAAGAAATACACATTGTAAATATAATCTAAGCTAACTAATCAATGGTGTTTTTGTTCTTTTTGTTTTTCTCCGCATATTAACCGAGCACAAATTGCCCGAAAGTTATATGCAAATAGCTCGACTTACCAAGATTGGCAGCTAAAGGCCAGCGCTCTTTGGTGAATCATTACTTCACCGAAACAGACCCAACTGATCTGCTCAGTCGGGCTCAAGGTCTTATTTATACATAAATAATTAAAAACTTTTAATGTTGTTTTTATTAATTTATTTTTTTTCCAATATTTCGACTTCCATCGGAAGTCATCCTCAGGGAAAACTGTTGGAGTAAACATGTATACGTTAGAAAACATACAATTTTTTTCACATTAAAGTTTATCTCACATAAATATTTCTTGAAACGTTACATTAAACAATTTTTAAACGCGATTATATATTATTTCTGACTTAAGCACATATAAAACATTAAACATTGAAAAACAATTACTAAAGTAAACACTTCTTT